>OX376372.1:175002542-175500645 GCA_947369275.1 Nemotelus nigrinus
ATCATTGATTATAATTTTTTTACTATAACTTACTCGTTAGTCAGCGATTCCAGGTCCATACAGCAGCCCTTCAGCCTCCTCATGCATATCATTTTGGTGCATTAGAAGGTCACGGCGAGCATTTCGGGCTTCTTTTGAGCTGAAAAGACTTCGACGGTTTTATCGTTCTGTCCTGTCGTTGGCGGCTTTTTTGGCATAATTAAATAAGCTGGGGCTTATTTCGATACCTAAATCATTCATTAGGTGCAAGAAGAATGTATAGCCTTTGTTGAACATCCTAGCAGCTATGTAAGCTGATATTTCAACTATTTTCAAGCCGGCAATCTAACGGTTTTTACTACAAGGCTCATGAATACAGGCCCCTTTGTATATTATAAAAATATACAAGTGTAAATGTACATCTGTATCTATATTTCGTTAGAATTTCAGATTTATAAGAATGTGGGAGGTATACACAATTAGAAAACCGCCCATAGCACCGAAAAGAAAGTAGGCAGGGACGCGCGTCAAGTATATCGCTTCAAGCCTTTTTTTATGTATTTTAAGAGCATTTCGAACACTTTGATGTAATAAAATCGATTTTTTTGTAGCGATTACATGTATTTTCCCCCTTAAGGGAAAATCCGTAAAAAGCTCATTATAAACGAGCTGTTCAATTATATTACTCCCAGATAATTCTGGATGAGTCGTACCCAATTAAAAGCTGCAAAATTTGCTCCATATAATATAACATGGTGGTTCTAAAAGCTAATATACTTACCAACTCCTTAGCATAGCAGTAATTTAAAATTGCATCTTATCACTTACATTTACTCCAGAAACATTTTAGGGTGCGGTAAAACTACGAGTATTTTAAATCACATTGTTATTCCCTAATTCATGTCCTCATCGTTTGGTAATCATTTTATATTCAAATTAGCTAGCTCGTGACTGACTTGCTAATCTTCTTGGAAATGTAAGAATCAAGTATCAATACACAAAAGTACATTTTACTGCGAAAAAATACGCCAGCATAACCTAAGCTGAAATGAAAAGTAGAAATGCGGGCTTGATAGTTTCAAATAGAAAATTTTCAGAGTCAGAACTAAACAACAGCCCAGCTGACACAAATTCTTCTCTTAGCGGTACAGGTCTCTTTAAAAAGTTGATAATTAACATTAAAATTAATTTACGTGCATATGTAAACTGCATTAAACTATACTCTGTTCAAGTAGTTATATGCTATACTTACGTATGGCGGCATTATGAGTACTTCAATTGCGAAATCATTTGCATAAACTGAGATGTGAAATAGTGACATTGTATTGCATTGTAAAAGAATTTCGCTGACCTATTCAACCCTGAAAGATGGGAATTACGCTTTCCGGTCATTATCATAAACGATGCTGTTCACATCGACGCAGCAGATAAATGAGTTGTAGTACGTTTTAAAATTCCGTAGGTACAAACACTACTAAGCTTTTAATATTAACTTGATAGATTAAAGCTTAATAGTAAAATCGTCATTTCAAATGACAATCATTCCTATATAAATTGTAAAGTGTTGTATTGGAAAACGTCGTCAGTGAATAGGTTGGTTATCTTTCAATCAAATTGTTTTTACTGAGTTTCATTCAAATTGCTGTTACTATTTTCGAAGAAAATTAGTCAAGAATGAGTTTACACAAAGGAAAAAAAAATCAATTTTTGATCATTCTAATTATAAACTAATACTTTTTATTTATGTAAATGATTATTTTTTTCTTAATTATAGTCATTTACATTATTTTCAACCGATATATAAAAAAAGTACAACTTCAATGCAAAATTAGAATGAAAAGAACAACAAAAACAATTACTACAATTCTTGAAGTGTCAAGAAACTCTTTACACAATTGTTTTTGTTTGCATTACTGCAACGATGCGGTAAATTTACCGTAATTTTTGGTCTGTATTGTAAAGTTCTATGATTTAGATCATTGGTGTGTGATTAACTTTTGGCTAGTACGCATAAATAAGTGAGATATTGTGTTTTAAAATGCCAGGCAAAAGATTATCCTTTGAAATGGTTCAGATGATATACTATAATCACTAATTAGGTAAAAGTGCGCAGAAACTGTCGGAAATGTTTTGTTTATAACGTTATAAATCGTGCTAAAAATGAGGATAGATTGGAACCAAAGTGTGGAGGTGGCCCAAAATCAAAATTATCTAAAGGTATAGAGCGCCTTATGATAAGAAAACTTGACAAAAACCCCTGGATTTCGATCAGACCAATTGCTGGGACGACGTCATATTCTGCGATGAGACGAAAATGATGTTGTACTACAATGATGGACCGACTAGAGTGTGGCGCAAGCCTTTAACATCGTTGGAAAATCGAAATATCATTCCGACTGTAAAATTTGATAAGTTATCTGTTATGATTTGGGGGTGAAATCGGGATTTTAAACCGGTTTTAACCCAATTTTCGTGTAGCCATACAATTTTATCCGGCACACACATATTAACGGTTCGTACAAAACCGGTATTCGCAAATCAAGCTCATGAAGAGCTTCCGCGCACGTACACAGTCTGCGCAGACATACATGGAAATCGGTCGAAAGCTCACGAATTCCGGTATATTCCAAATCCTGATTTGGGAAGTGCTGTAAATTCGCTCTATGATAATTCCAGTCATGTAGAGGCAATCCGTACCAAGTTTGTCTCTGCAAGATTCATAGCCTGCAATTCCCAACATTCCACTTACCCGTTTCTTCATTTGAAATGCTTTGAAATATTTATCTCACCACTTTATATAGCAGACATTGCAAGTTCTTCATCGCAAGCTATTTTCCAATTGTCAGCTGCATTCCCCTTATTTTTTTTGGGTAATGTGCATATAGGTACATCATGAACTTTTTGGGAAATAGCTTTCAAGCATTACATCTGCATTGCTAGAACTGTTTACTTCATGCATTCTGCTCGAATGCATAACAACGATTCCCGTTGGGTCTCTGCTAAGATGACTGTATCTGTTGCGTATGTGCTATCGCTGGAGGGCTTCTTTGGTTCCGTTTACTTCAAAGCTGCACTGATGCGAGAATGAAGGTCGTTTGCCTATTTTGGATCGTCTTTAATTTCTTGCTCCAGCTACTGCCACTTTACGATCTCTGAAAGTAGATCAGAAAATTTGATGACTGTTCTAACCATAGCCCCTGATCTCGTTGGGATTATATCGTCTCGTCTAAGATCAGTTTGAGGTGCGGCTGTCCCCCAACTATCTTTATAGAAACACAAGAATCACTTCGATGTCGCCAGTTTTAGAAATGTTAAGCTATAGATTGTTATAGGTTGTTATAGATCACTTAGTTTAGAGAGGAACAATTGGAGTATCATGACAGCTTGATGATTACTGTATGCACTATTGACTACTTGGATGACACAAAAAAGAACAATAAATATTTTAGATGATCGAGGAAAGGATATATCATAAAAGATGACGTGCTCTATTGGCATCGTACTCTAAAAAGCTCAACTACTAGTTCCCAAAACTAGTTACACCTATTATGGAACTTAAGCTGCTGAAGAAGGCTGTGTTAAAAAACCAAATGGTTAGCACATCGTTGAGTTGACCTAAATAGGGATAATGTAGCACCTACTGCTGCAACTACGCCACTTACCTATGTGACATTCATTGCAAACATCGCTTTCTGGATTGCAGTATATCACCAGAATATTTAAAAATGGGCTTGCGTCTGAATTTAGGTTACGTATTTTATTCAGATAAATATATAAGTGTGTTAACAATAAAACATTTTTATATCTTCATGGTTCACTCATGATTAATTTAGAAAATGTTTTGAGAGTTATCCGAAAAAGTTAACCTGAAAACCTAAGTAACGTGAATGTGGCAGCACATTATCTAAAAGTTAAGTGGAATTACTGCTCTATCTTTCAGCAAGTACGAGAAAATAAACTACCAAAAGTAAGCCAATGAATTGCAACTTCTTCAAACACATATCCACTCCCTTCCCTATCATTTTGGATAGTATGGTAATTCGCAGTCACAATTCATAACAAGATACATTTTTATTCATAACAAGATAAAAGTAAATTATAATAGATGTGTATTGTGATGAGTAAATAGACATAGTTGAAAATAAAATAATACTCGCTAAAAATCATTCTGGCGACAAACGCGAACCGCTGATGCTTATCTCTATAAAACATGCACATGAACTTCTACAATAGAACGAATGTGATATGGAAGACTTAACCATGTAGGTATAACATTTTAACAACAATCAGTTAGCTCCGTTCAATCGACAATTTTGAAACAAATTGTATCTGATTTCAATTTTAGCTGTCGTTGCGGTTATTGTTGATAGCTTCAAATTATACATTTTTAACTCAGGTTACTCGAGACCGTTTGTTATTAGCATGTTTTCGATTGTTATGTGTCTGTTTGCTTGTCATTTATCTATTTCTTTGTAATTTAATGATGACTATTTACTTATGTTATAGTTAGGTAGGTGTAAATTACGGCGACCTTAATCGATCTTGATATGTTAATATCATATTTTGTTTTTGTAGGACATAAAGCTTTCAAAAGTTTTAGTAAACGTATGTCATCAAGCATGCGACAACAATTAGTAATGTGTACTGTAAATGAATGTTCGAGTTTGAGTTTTAAAATTCTCTTTTTCTCTAACTTTCATCCAGCTCGGGACACGTATCAATGCAGTTCTCATTTCAGCAACACACAAACCATTCCATAAACGACATAAAAAACGCAAAAAGATATTTAAGATTCATGTGCTGACTACGCAATGTTTTGTAGATACTTCTAGGCCAAAGCATCAATTTAATTTTTTATTGCCATAATACAAATGTTTCTCCTTCATATCAGTTCGTAAAGCATCCAGCGTCCGAATCTGCTAAATACCAAACAAATTTCTGTTAATAAATCGTACATGTTCTTTTTATTCGTTCCAGCTCAGAACATAATAAATCGCTGAATTGAAAACTTTAGTCATTGTTGAATACACCTTTTCCTTTTTTTACATTGTGTTCAATTTTCGAAAACATTAAAATAAATCGGAAGTTCGAACATATTGCTATTGCTTTTATGAAGTTTTAAAAATAGTTTTACTGTGTACAATACAAAAGTGAAAATAATTTTGTACACATTTTCACTTCATCTCGTCGATCTCATGCATACGATCGGTCATAACCTTGGCATCAATTACCTGATTCACCTGCTTTTCGATTTTGCATGCTGAGATGGGATGAGGTTCGAAACGTTCTGGGAAGTGTTTGTTTAGATGAGGTAGTGTTGCAATTATTTCAGAAGTTTTTTTTAGAAATTGCTTGACGAAGAGTAAATACAAACAGTGGATCGAAATTTCGATGCATTTGCTGTTTTTGTAACTTCTTTTTAAATACAGGGAGCTAATCGTTCAAGCGTTCATTACATGTGGGCTTTTGCAGTGAAAGGTTTACGTTTACGTAAATAAATTTAATTGTTACGTATTTTATTAATTGTGATTATTTAGTGAATCAATACATTCAACAAGTTAAATAATCGCTCGTTAATTTCACTTGGTGCTTGAGTTGGGTACGATTGGATAGTTAGAAACAATAATCCAATGCTCTAAATTTTTTATCCCCTACTCCTTGGTTGATTGTTGAGTTGAACCTTTGTGAATTGTAGTCAAAATTACACGTCTCCTGAAGAATGGGAAGTGAACATTTTGACTGTATTTCTTTTTATAAGGATAAAAATACCTGTTTTCTTTAACTCCAGTCTGTGTTCATTTACCAGAGGGTAATTGGAAACAGTGATTTCTTGTGATTTGATGAATGGGACAGCGGGTGGCACACCAATTATTTGGAAAGCGTTAGAAGTCCTAGACAGATTTTTGTGACATAAGCGGCATGTTTATAATTACCGCAGCTTATATTTCCAAACTGTGTAAATTTTTGTTAAAACAAATGTTTGGGAATGAAAACTTATTATGTTTAAAGCTTGCTTATGTTAATAAGTTGGAAATATTGAGCCGTGTGTGGGTGCAGTGTGCCTGAAAGTAGGCAAGGATTTTTTTTCGAATTTTCATTTGTCATTACTTCTGACAAAAACATTTGGTCATCGTGAAAATCGCAGAGCGTATTAATGTTGACTAAGATTTCACACACATGGATTTTCAAGATAGTGCGGGTAACCCTGTAGCTACGGCAGGCTCCTGAAAAAAATCCTTCAAATCATGGACCCTCCTCAAAAATTTTTGATTTTTGACTGAATTTGAACCTTTGTCCATCATGTTAAATTGAAATTTTCGAAATTCCGATTTGCATAAGAACGGCAGCCCATCACCAAATAATCTCTATTTTCAGCACTCGAAAGTTCTGTTCACGAGAACTGACGACCGGATTATCCGATCATAATGAAATTTACAGGACATGTTGGTTTTAGCTAGGACCAAGTCTGATGGAAGTGATTTTGAAATGCGGGCAACCCTGCGGCAGTGGTACCATCTTGAAAAATCACTGAGAAAAAAAACCGGTTTTTGGCCTATAACTTCCGATTCAGCCATCAGATTTTAACAAAATTCACACAGTACTTGGATCTTAGTTCAAATAACATTTGGTGAAAATTAGAATAGAGAAAATTTGAATTAGAATAGAGTTGCCAGCTATGTTGTTTTTTGTCTCAAAAATCTTGCAAATTTGCTCAGCAAAATAAAGTTTTTTCCCTATAACTTCCGATCCAGTGCAAAAATTAAAACGAAGTTCATGCAGTAAATGAATCTTATTGTGAACTAAATGTCGTAGGAATTTCGTACAAAAATCATGAAAGGGCTGTCAGTTATGACCATATTTGTAATTTTGTGGAATTTCTTTACTGAGCGTCATTAGATTTGCAAATGGGAATGATCCTGCAATGAAAATTAGCAACAAATATTAACGCTTTAAAATTTTGAAAAGTTTTGAGGGTGGTAGCCCTAAAATTCTTGTCACCCGTATAACTTCCAGCGCAGTGATTCAATCGAAACGAAATTCACTGGTTGGGTTTAACTTAACGTGAAGCAGATTTGGTATATATTTTGCTCTGCTGCTGACACAGGGGACACCAGCATTAGCCATTTTCGTAAATATTGCACCAACAGATGCTTCAAATTACGTACTCATATGCAAAGCATTTGCGATAAAAATAAGAAACCAATTTTGAAATTTTCCAAGTTTTGAACATTTTTGGGATGGCAGCCTCAAACAACGTTTAACCGCTGAAACTTTCGATGAAATCCTCCGATGAGAATGAAATTCAAAGGATAAGTTGATTTAAGTATGAGCTTATATGGTAAAATTATTGTTGCTTCATTGGGAAAGTGTTGCCAGCACTGAACATTTTCATCATTTGTGTCATAGTTGAGTTTTGTTGCTTGCGATAAGGAATGGTTGATATGATTCTACAAAAAAGTGTATTACGTCTCTCCACATTTTTTTGTCACTCAAAGACAATTTCTTCGAAAATTAGTTTTCTAGCGGTTCTGATGCGCTTGACTTTTTTTTGTGTATCGGATTTTATGTTTGTTTTCGTGTATTTTCGGTGTTTATATTTGTTTTTGTTTTTAATTTTCGGTTTTTATGATTTTTTTTTTGTATTTTGTTTTATATATTATTTTTGAAAAATGAATAAAAAACGTGAATAATGTCCCGCTTCGGGCTAACAAATTTTATTTGCTTATTTATTAATTTTTTATTTATTTACATTTGTTTTTGTATTTGAATTTTTCTGAAATCATTTTTATGAAAAAAAAAACTCTAGCGCACCTGAACCGCTAGAAACACTAATGTTCGAAGAACAGTAGAAGAATCGTGCAGGTTTTGAGTGCATATTCCACCACATGTGCTGCTTATTACGGCCAAACTGTTTCAAATGCCATGTTTTACTTTCGTCTTAAGAATGCATTATAACTCATATGGTGGAAGGTTTCAGATATTACCACTGGCATGAATTTCAACGTTTATGAGAGCAAAACACGGGTTAATTATATTCGTTATCAGTTGCTTATTTCACTTAATTTTGAAAGCAGCATCTCATATAACATCAATGAAGAAAATGCTCAGTGCCTGCAGCACTGTAACTGAAGTTGGTGTTTGGGGCTGCGATCCGAAAAATTTGCAGAACTTTGCGAATTGTAACATTGATTATTTATTTTCATTGTAAATGTTTCCGGTATGTGTACTAACTGTAAGCATTTATTGATACAAAAGTAGCACAACCGACTCGTGCTGGCAACCTTTCGCCAGTATCAAAGCCAATAATATATTACATCTGCTTCACGTTGTTGCATTACATTCGAAGTTTTAGGAGTATAAAGAAATTTAGAGTTACCTGCAGCGAGTTTCTTCAAATGATCGAAAGCTTAATATTTGCTGTGAAATTTCTACGATAAAACCGCTTAATAAAGATATTGCAATTAAACACAAAATCAACAATAGCTGGCAACCCTATCGTGGCTTTTCAACCAAATTTGGCCTGAATAATGTTTATGACAGGTTTCATTGATTGTATGAAATCCATATTGATTTCATGACTGCACTGGAAGTTATAGTGCAAAAAGTTTTATTTTCCTGAGCGAATTTTCAAAACCAAAGACACAAAAATTACCATAGCTGGCAGCACCAATCGAATTTTTCAACCAAATTTCTATCAAACAGAGTTTAGAGTTAGGTTTAGCTACTGTGTCAATTTCATGAAAATCTGGTAACTTATTCACATTTCATAGGGCAAAAAGCAGTTTTTTTTCTTTGTAATTTTTCAAGATGGCACCACTGGCACAGACTTTCCCACAATTCAAAATCGCTTCTATCAAATCTGGTCTTACTTAAGTCCAATGCATTCTGTAAATTTCAGTTGTACCTGATTATTGGTTCGTGAGTTTCCGTGAACAGAAGTTTTTAATGCTAAAAATATAGGTTAATTGGGAGAGGGTTACCGCTCTTGTCCGACATGAAATTTCCAAAGTTTTATTTTGAACGTGTAGATAAAACATAAGATTTATATACAGATTGGTTTTATTGTAAGAAATGGACATTTTTTTGAATATTCGATGGTTTGAATGTTTTCACTTCCAAATTTTTTTTTTTCAAAATGAAGACACCAAAATTATCATAGCTGGCAACTTCAACCGAATTTTTCGACCAAATTTCTACCAAACGTGGCTTAAAATAAGGTCCAGTGAGTTTCGTCAAAATCGAACGATTCAATCAGAATTTATAGGGCTAAAAGCAGTTATCTTTTTTAGTGGTTTTTCAAGATGGCACCACTGGCACAGAATCGGCCGCATTTCAAAATCACTTCTATCAGACCTGGTCCTATTTAAGACTAATACATTCTGCAAATTTCAATTAATTCTGCTCATCGGATCGTGAGTTTCCGTGAACAGAAGTTTTTGATGCTAAAAATATAGGTAAATTGGGCAAGGGTTACCAGGCGTGCCCGTTATACCATATCTTTTTTTTTTTTTGGTTATGTAAACAAAGCACAAGATTTACATATGAATGGCTTTTTTTTGAAGAAACGGCATTTTTTCAAGAGAGACGATGATTTGGAGGTTTTCACTTTCAGTGCCTGCCCTTGCTACAGGGTTGCCAGCACGCTCATTAAAAGCTGCACAAATCTACAACTAAGTAATATCAATACGTCCTGAAAATTTCGTAATGATTGAATAGCTCTGTCAAAAGTTATCGCAATTTAAAAAATTTCAAATTTTCCCGTCCTCTTTTTAGGCACCCAGCGCACACATAGGGTTAAAAAATTCCAAAGCATTATCCGATTCATATGTAAAACACGTTAGAAATTTATTTCGTTAACTTTATTTTTGCGAAAATCATTTGTGCACGAAATAATAGGTATATTAAAAATATCACTTAAATGGCCGCCGGCGCCAAAAGGTTAACAATAACTGACATTTAAAGAGACCTGGACCTATTCTGCATATACACCAATGTATCCTGAAAGTTTCAGCTCAATCGGATGGCGCGTTCTCGAGATTATCTCACTGAAATTTTTTGATGATATATATATATATATATATATATACTGACATTGTCTTCTGTCATATATATTATATATATATATATATATATATATATATATATATATATATATATATATATATATATATATATATATATATATATATATATATATATATATATATATATATATATATATATATATATATGGAAATATGAATTTTTGGCCGAATCGATTTTAATACTAATGTTCTTCGAACATTAGTAAAAATGGCAAAAACATGGCAAACCCTATATAAAAACCGATTTGCGGTAATTTTCATTGTTATATTCGTAATCAGCATGTCAAAATACATAAGTACACAAATTTTCAGACCAATAGGAGGTAAATGCTTTTCGAAAGTACACCCCAAAATTTCTTTGACATTCACGCTTCTTTGAAAATTGGAAACTGTTTTGCGTGCATTTTCTTCAAAATTTGTAACGAGTCAAAAAGCTGGACTTAGCTGAATGGCTCTGACTTCCTCTAGATTCATTGGAAATTGGTCGTTCTCCACAATAATAAACTTAAATTAGCCTGTGGTCACGCTTTTCAGGTCAGTTACTTTGATCTCATTCGTTTAGGATACTTCATCAACCCAACACACTGAATGGAACCGAGTCCTGTGTCGGCCACCTCCCAATAATTCAACTAATATATACATTCCAGGTTGGATGTTCGAGTTAGCAGGCTGTGTGTAGATGACCTCCCAACTGTTGGCTTTCAAGATCTTCAGGATAAGCATGGAGGTTTGGTTTTCATCATCGTCCGATACCAGGTTCATGAATCTAGCTATTTTTCTTCGCTATTACTACCAACCACCATTTTCTTGTTTTTGTCCGTCGATTAATTCAGTTTCTTCTATGCGTCAATTTTTCTTGGACTCTCACTTTTTTTTGGCATTGTCCCTTGTTGATAGCTTTTTCGTCTTCTTATTCTCCTCAGGTTCCTTTAACCTTTTTAGAACTTTATCGGTTGTAAGCACTACTCCATATATGTGGTGTTTCAAGCGCGCTCCTGCGCCCACTTTCTTTACAGAGCTTTTCACCAAATCCGTGGTTTTGTCGAAGGTTTCTTCAAGCTCATTCGTTTTTTTAAGACTCAAATCTAAAACTATGTCAACCACATGATTGAAAAATCCATTGTTTAAAATCAATTACTTCATAGCTGAAATGCAATTTTCAATATCAGCGTTTTCAGTCCTTACAGTGTGCTGAGCATCTATTCGCATTCGGTCACGAGCCACATGTTGTGACTCAAACAGATCTTCTGGTACTTTAGTCTCATCCAAGGGGAACAAGCCTGTAGAATTGAAACCATTCACAGGTCATACACTTTATCGATGACCAAACAGTGCCCAATCTTTCAGCAAACTCTCTTTCCGCAAGAGGGGAAAGGCCGTTGCCCATTTTGGTTTTTCTATAAATAATTGATATTACTCTGGCAACTCCAAAGATAATGGAAAGTGTATATACCTGGTAGGTGTCCAACCTGCCGTCGCTCTCAGACTAGTTCTGGCGACTAACCCAAAAATTTTGGAGCCCAAGAATAGCACAATCGGAAGTTTACCCAAGCAAAACAAATAGACATAACTTACAGAGGCTAGAAGTCGCAAACGAAGGACGTTTAACAACGCAAAGCGGTCCGGAAACGCTGTAGACTGGAACCAATACAAGCAAGAACTGTCGCTCTTCAAAAAGGAGATAAGACGAGCCAAGCGCGACTCATGCAGGGAATTCTGTGAAAACATTGAAAGAAGTATAGAGGCTGCTGGAATCAGGAAGTTCTTAACCGTAGCTCCGGCGTACCTACGTCTGTGCGAAAGAAAAACAGGGAGTGGGTGGAGGACCGAAAGAATGTCTGAACATGCTGCTGGAAACTCACTTCCCGGAATCGGTTTACAAGGCACCGCTAGGTGACCAATTGTGATCGATCCATCGGCCGCCCTAGCCGCTGATCAGGGAAATAGTAGATGAGGTTAAAATTGAATGGGGCTATCACCTTACAAAGCTACAAGAATTGACTATATATTGCCATATAACAAGAAGATAGAATCATCATCGCCAATCTGCAGTGTATTTGTGCCGGCTGCCTCCGCCTCAGGGTAATACCCAAGCAATAGAACAAAGCTAAGGTAGTCTTCATTCCGAAACCCGGCAGGTTGAATCATCACTACGTCAAGGACTTTAGACTAATTAGTTTAACATCGTTCCTGCTCAAAACACTAGAGAGGCTTGTTGATCTGCACATCAGGAGCTTGATTGGTGTCACGAAACTCTGTGATGATCAACATGCGTATCTAGCGGGCAGGTCAGTAGAGACATTACAAAAAGTTATCGGTACAATAGAAAAGCCCTTACAGCAAAAGGCATTCAAGTTGGCAGTCTTCTTAGACATTGAAAGGGCCTTCAACAATGTCACTGTCGCGAGTGTCATCGGAGTGGATAAAACTCTGGCGACTTGGGCATCTGACTTGCTCAAAAACAGGCAAATTGAAGTCACCTTTCTTTCAAGCGGAGAAAATATTCAAAATTGGATACCACAACGAGGGCTTATATGGCCCTTTTTCTGGATCCTAATTCCAAGAATCCAAGGGCCAGTGCTTTTGAGGTGGCGGCGTTTGCCGATAAAATTGTGATAATTGTGAAGAGTGCGTTTTTTTCTATGATAAGCTCAGGGGATTGTCCTTTGAAGTGAATGCTTAGCGATGGCGATTGGAAAACACATACGGGAGAAGTCGATATCAATTATTCTATTATTCTTTTTAAGTGTCACATTTATTTTCTTATTTTTTCTCACACATTTTGGTGGACTTTGTGCAATTGGCGCTGTATCATATCGAAACCTGGGCCAGAAAAGCCGGCCTTAGCGCAAACTCGACAAAAACCGAACTTTTACTTTCCACACGGAAATACAAGGTGCCGGGTATTGCGACACATTGCTTCAACAGAATAGCATTGGAACTTGTTGCTAGTGTTAAATATTTGGGTCTTATACTAGACAGGAAACTGAACTGGGGGCTAATGTGAAGCACCCTATAGGTAAGGCTCGCGCAGACCTTTTCGCGTGCCATTCTGCCTATTTCAATACCTGGGGCCTTAAACCTAGAACGGCCTACTACATATTCACATGTGTAGTGAGGCCGATTTTAGTGTATGAAGCGATTGTGTGGTGGAAGTCAGCGGAGAGTAAAACCAACATCAAGGAGCTAGCAAGACTGCAAAAATTAGTTTGCATATGTATTAAGGGTGCTTTAAGAACCGCCCCAAGGGCCGGTTTCGGAAATGGTTCTGAGACTGATGCCTCTGGATCGATTCATCTTTAGAAGCGCAAGCTTAGCGACAATACGCGCTAAAAGATCCGGCATGTAGAACGATTCAAATGAATGGGGCCGCAGCGGTGTTCTTACAGAATGCCGCAGAAGATTTGAGCTCATTGCTGAGGACATGGAACACATGAGTAAAATAATACATCTTGACAGGAATTTTCAGTTCATCACAAGAACAGACTGGAAGAAAAGAGGAAGCCACCGCCGATGGTAGCGTCTGTATTTACACGAATGGAACAAAAACGGACAAAGGAGTTGGCTCCGGCATCTATTCTACGGATTTGATCCTTCACCTGTGGTGTAGACTGTCGGACCATGCTTCAAAAACTGTTAACGCTTGCAGAGTGGTTCTCAATGAAAAGGTAAGGCAAATGTCTATCCGGATTAAATGGATGCCAGGGCATAGTGGGGTCATAGGCAACGAAAAAGATGATGAATTGGCGAGGAAAGGCTCAGGAGCTAGTAATAGCATCTGTATCACTGTACCACGGTCAATTGCTGACACCACAAGCAAACTAGATGGACCAAATTAAAGTTTGAATAGGAAAACAGGATAAACTGCAGGGTAGCCAGGACATTATGGCCATAATCTGATCTAAGTACAAACAGGAAACTGCTCAAATTCAGCAGGAACTGCTTGAGAATGACAGTCCGCTTGCTCACAGGGCAAATGGGGCTGACATCCAGCAATTTATGGAAGAGGTGCGACATGAAAGTGGACACCATCGAGCACACTCTCTGCGGTTCTCCGGCCCTAAATAATAAACGCCTCAAGATTTTTGGTTCCTACCACTTTCAAGAGGTAGCGGAGTTAGTTGGCTTTGGCTAGTAACGTCACGCTGAGTCAGCTGATTCAATGTGGCGAAGCGTTCACTTTGCAGCTTTAACAAGCCAGCGGAGGGCGAAAAATTAGCGCAAACTGGCGGCCTAATGGCAAATGGGTTCAAACTGATGGCTATAATACTGGTTGTAAAAATGCCAAATGGTATACCATGTTCAAGTATTTTTTCATCATAATGAAGTTAAAAAGTTTGTTTATTGTCAACGAATATTTAAATTTATTTAAATTTTCCAATACTAGGTGAATTT
Source organism: Nemotelus nigrinus (assembly GCA_947369275.1). Lineage (NCBI taxonomy): Eukaryota > Metazoa > Arthropoda > Insecta > Diptera > Stratiomyidae > Nemotelus > Nemotelus nigrinus. Next base: position 175,017,002 of record OX376372.1, read on the forward strand.
AGGTAATACAACTGTAGCATTACATAATTTATGACGATATTTTTGCAGATACTGACACAAATTATGATGAAGAGTAGTTTGTGTTACTTATTAGTGTAAAGAGCTAAATTAACAATATCTTATCTTATTTCAATCAAATGGAAACTGCACTGTTTGTGAGATTTCGTTAACAGATTAGCTACCGTATGTATAAAGCTTGCTTTTTTCATGTGTGTCATTGAAAATAAGTGTTTGTTTGAATAGTTCTGTTATCAATAATTCAAGTAAGCATATGTTTATTGCCACTTAAGTTTATTGCGTTAAGTAAACAAAAACTTTTTACATTAGTTGCTACTGTATTTGAACACTACTTTCTTCGAATAAAAAAATATAACGGATTGTTTAGTTGAAAGTAATTATAACCGAGACGGTCGTTTCATTAACATATTGCGAATGCTCTAGTTTTATATTCGCAATTCAAATTTGCATTAGTCTTCTGCCATTTATGCACAGACATGCTAATAATAGATGTCTTTTAATTGATGACAATTGTCGTTAAGAAGATCAGCATAAATATTCCGGCCGCAATTTTCCTACAATTCGGAATAATATTTGCTTATGTTTTTACCAAAGTAAATATGTATAATAAAATCGATCTTAGACGTGCGACTGTCTACGCGTTTTTTTAAAGTGTCGTTCGCACATGTCTATTATCCCACGTTTTTTCCAGTCTTCTCGTCATTCAATCAATCTGTCAGGCGATCATATCTATAAACTACTTACCAGCATCTTGTACATGTCTCGATACATCTCTCGATTCAACGCGAGGATTCCACTAACCAATTCATATGCTGATGGACGCATTCTGAAATTTTTAAAATCCTCATGCAATCAACTGAATAAAAACTGAATGCTCGTCAGCGAAGATTAGTTGAAATGACCTCTCACCAATCAACTACATAAACTTGTCGACACCGGCAATATAAAGTAATGCAGACATTTTATTCCACATAAGCTGCGCGAATTAGATAAATAAGACGTTGTGTAGAGAGGTTTCTGCATTTGTAATACATCGATGGTACAGAAAGCTTTCATATTGTTTGCATTCAGTGATCCGATAGTGTTTACGAAAAGCGAAAAGTGCTTTTTCTGTTATTTTAGTAATTATCGTAAATTTTTCACAGAGATTACAGGGCTCTACAATCCTCGAGCAATTGATTTATGTTAGCATAAATAGCTCTTAGCATCCGTGTGGTAGAGTTGACTACATTTATCGCAAGTGTGTGCAGTTCAACATACATTGCTGTGATTTTAAAATTACAATAACTAGCTCTTAATAAAACTATATTGTTTAGAGCAGTGATGGCCAATCTTTTGCATACCATGTGCCAATTTTTTCGCTAACGGGTTCAGATGCGCCATACAGCTCTATCAATTTTTCTACCTACGTTTACGGTTGGGGTTAGAAAATAGGGCAAGTAGTAAGATGTGTTTCGCGTAGGGAAGGAAAATAACGCAATTACGCAATTAAATCAATTAATTTACGCTAATTCAGCAGATTCATCTGAGATTTATCTGAGTACCAATCTATAATAGTCAGAAGTGATCTCCACACTCAGAAAATGTGATACCATTGAAGACATGATTATGATCTTATAAAAACAAAAGAATAAAATTTATCATGAATTCCTACGAAATTGGATGGAATTAATAGTATTTTGATCGTAAATGTAATAAGATCAAAACTATTAACCGATTTCTTATTATTAATAGCATACATTGAGTATCTAATGGGATGATCCCATAATGTCAATAGTATCTACTATTAACAATACGCAGGTACGATCTTTAACTAATAGTAGACAGTATTGAAATTATGGGATAGTGTCGTACGAAAGTATGTGTACTATAGTGCACGAAATTGTATAAGTATGGTATAAACTATAGAAATGATTCGATTGTCTTATAAAATCACAGAGATTTTCCTAAACCCCCCTAACACCCCCCTAATACCCCCCCTGGAAAGTGGATACACCCCCCCTAACACGGACAATTTTCCTACACAAAGATACCTTTGTATCCTTTGTTCCAAAGAGACACCCCTCCTAAAATTCTGAAAACACCCTCCAAGAAAAATGCCTGAGAAAACCCCTGTAAAATCATACTACGTTGTATTGAATTTCCTTTGCAGATTGCATTAACTGATTGAACATCAAAGTGCATTGTCGTGCTCCGCTTTGTTATTTCGTTAAGTACATTCAAAAAAATGTCGCCATATACGTTTCTATTTAATTCAATGATGAAAAATTTTGATTTGAAAATAAAATTTTTATAATAAAGTGGAATTCAAATAAGATTCACTTTTTATTTCAAAGTGATTTCAACTTTTGATTTAAAGTGATTCAAAAAAAGTGTTAAGTTGTGAAATTTTTCTGAGGGTATCAACTAAAAAACGTTGGAAAAAGTTTAATGTTGCTCGATGTACTAAAAATATCGTTTTTTGTGGATTACTTTACGAGTATAAACATGGGTTTTATTTGGTAAAAATGAAAGAAAAATTTCCCTATTTATTTGAATTGGCTGATAGTTAACGATTGGCGATGAAAGAGTTATACATTTTGTTTGCAAAGAGTGGTATGTGAAATGTTTATTTTATTTTTTAAAGAATTAATAAAGATTTTGTTACTACTGAAACGCTCTAATTTTTTGGTTGTATGTGATTGATAGGTTAAATTGTGGAAAATAATTTTTAATTTGACTCCACACCATTGATATAATGAGATCATACTATAAGAAGGTGTAGAATTTCTTATTAGATTATCTTCTTATTCTTATCATAAAACAGGCGATAGAAATGTTGTAGGCAACTATCGTCCCATGGCAAAACTTCCATGTGTTGCTAAACTGTTCGAAGCGATAATCAGTAATGTTGCGGCGTTTCATAGCAAATCCATATTATCTCATTTCCAACATGGTTTCATGAAAGGCAAATCCTCAACTACCAACCTTCTTGAGTTTTCCAATACTGTTATTAGGCAGGACTTCAGGTAGACTTTATTTACACGGACTTCACGAAGGTTTTTGATAAGCTGGAGGATTATTATGTAAATTGTCCTCGTTTAACTTTCCTCAGCTATTTATTTCCTGGACAGCATCTTATTTGGAATGCCGTACACAATGCGTATCCTTCCGTAGCGCCTTTTCATCAGAAATTGGTGTCATATCTGGTGTTCCTCAAGATAGTCACTCAGGACCTCTACTTTTTCTTTTATATATAAATGACCTACCATCTGTCCTGAAACATTCGTCAATTTTACTATATGCAGATGACGCCAAAATGTTTAAAACGACTGCTTGGAACTTCAAGCTGGCGTAAATAGGCATCATGATTCGGTGTGACACTAAAAAATTAGTCATTAATATTGACAAGTGTACCGTTGTTTCGTACACTCGTAAAATTAATCCGTTGAGCTTTGCGCACTCTTTGAATAATATTCCCTTAAGGTATCCTGACAAAGTACTCGATTTAGGAGTACTTTTAAATAATTATTTTACTTTTGACGATCATATTAAAGCCATCTTATTAAAAGCTTCATCTACATTGGGATTTGTGAGGAGGCAATCCAAAAAGTTTCATGACATACAGCTTACTAAGATTCTTTTTTGTGCGTTAGTAAGACCGATATTTGAACATGCGTGTATAGTTTGGGCGCTTTATCAGCAGGTGTGTGTGGACCGTATCGAGTCCATTCAGAAAAAAATTCCACGGTTCTGTTTGCGTGAATTTGCTTGGTCAGATCCTCTTCGCTTGCCTCCTTACATTGATCGACTGGCCATGAATACACTTAATAACAGACGTGAAAATTTTAAAACGATCTTTGCTGCTAAGCTTCTCATGGGTAACATTTCATCTGAACACCTTTTAGGCTTATTTGGTCTCAATACCAAGGGTCACAGATTGAGACACGTCAACATTTTGTCTGTCCCTGCCTATCGGACCAACTACGCCTTCAATGAGCCTGTTTCATCCATTAAAAGAAATTTTAACAGTGATTACCATCAATTTGACTTTAATTTATGCTTACAGTCTTTGAAAAAGAGCTTAGCTAAAAATAGCCCACTTTAACTGATTTGTTTGTAAGTTTTTAATCTTTTTCAATGTAAATGCTACTAGTTTGTATTAGACAAACTTTTTTGAAAATAAACACTGAAAAAAATCCACATGACGCCCAGAGCCATGTAACATAGCCCATTATTTATGGTCCCATATGCCATGTACATAGTGCTCTTAGCCATGCAATATGGCTCCCAGCGCCATAATGTCAGAATCTACATAGCGCGTGGTCCCATGTAACATGGTGCAGCATTTATTGTCCCACACGCTATGTACATAGTACCCTGAGCCATGCAGTATAGCTCCTAGCGCCATAATTACCTGGCGCAGAAATTATGGCCCCACACGCTTTATTACATAGTACCATGAGCCATGTAATATGGTTTCAGTTGTTACTGCAATTATAATTCGCAGCCATACTGTGTGAGGGGATGTATAAATGTCAGCAAGTGGCGTTTGAGTTTATCCGTACATGACAATGTATGTCAATGATTTCATGAAATCGTATTGATATTCACTATGGTTTTGCTACCTGCTATTGATTTTGAACTTAATGACAATTGTCCAACTGATAGATTTAACTGATAAATTCAACTTTACAAGCGGATTCAGAATCGTTTAATATATATGACGAAAGTCCCCCACGCCATGTAATATAGTCCCCCACGCCATGTAATATAGTCCTCCACGCCATGTAATAAAGTCCCCCACGCCATGTAATATAGTTCTCCACGCCATGTAATATAGTCCTCTACGCCATGTAATATTGTCTTCCACGCCATGTAATGTAGTCCTCCACGCCATGTACTATAGTCCTCCACGCCATGCACTATAGTCTTCCACGCCACGTACTACTATAGTACATGGCGTGGAAGTCTATAGTACATGGCGTGGAGGGCTATAAGCATAACGTCTGCTCCTATGTACTTTTCGCCATGTACTATGGCGTGTGGCGCTATATTTTATCACAATCCCCAAATCGACTATGTACATGGCGCCAGAAGTCCATAAATTATGGCGTCTGGCGCCATGTGTTTTTTCAGTGAAATGAATAAATTAAAATAGATTTATAGTCTCCTGCATATTACTTTAATTAGAGATAATAATAGAAGATATAGGTTGTATACGATATATTTAATAAGCCTCGCCATTATTTTCATGGGGTTTTCACGTAATCTCTGCAGGAGATATACATATTGAATTAAGTACAGTTTGTAGCTCCTTAAATTTATTAGCCTACCCATTGTTTCAGTGAGATATTCACATTTGTTCTATGGGATATACATATAATAACTTTAATAATTTTTAATGGGAAAATTAGTTAGAAAACTATTAAAATCTTATTGATTTTATTGGATTGTTTTCTGAGTGAAGGAGGAGAAGATGATTGCTGCCGTATTTCTCTCTGTTTGGACCAGTAACATAGAGAATGGAGTCGAGTGCGATGATGCGTGTACTATTAATATTTTTTCACTGATTTTCTAGTTAAACTAGTTTACTGATTCGTTGCTAAAGTTCTGAAATTTCATAAAATCTTCGAACTAAAGATATATCCGAGTGACCGAGCACAGGAATGCGAGTGTTGAGCTGACCAATATCGGCGGTAAGAGAATCCAGAAAAAATTTTCGTATTGAGTTAACTTTTAAACGTTTAACTTTAACTCAATACGAAAATTTCTTCTGGACCCTCTTACCACCGAAACTTTCCAACGAAATCAGGTGAGCCGTTCTCAGTGGCCGTGCTGACAGAGTTTGAGCAGGAGGTGATATTCAAATTAATATGGACGTAAATTTGTTTGAAAGTTGTGTCTATTAAAAAACATATTCAGTAGCACAAAATCAAAACGGAACAAGTTCAAGAATAAATTGAATTAATGAAAAAAAGCTACACAAATGTTTTATGAAACCTAAAATTTGCAGTTTTTCTTGTAACGTTTTTATAGGACTTATGTTTATTTATTATTGCTGAGTTGGCATTATCTTTTGGTTCTTAGCTCCATTAAGCCGATTTCGCATTGACTCCACAATTCTCTTACAAAAGGAAAGCTCAATTTCGTCCCATTCTGTCATCAATCCTGTTTTTAATACATTTCTAATAGTTATAGCTTTTTTTTTTATTTTTCTTATAAGTAACTCCAGAAATACGGGATAGCATTTAGGTCAAGCGATGGTTACTTGAGGACAGCTATAATGGAGCCAATTCCCTACATTACTTGCTTTGGACCGTTATATTGATAAAAACTGTTTCAAGTGCCAATTTTTGACCACTTTCTTTTAAATTAATTTTTAAGATTTTTAGTGCATCGCCTGGCCGATTATCCTCTCAATTATATGAATATTCCCAGGTCCAACCACTGACATAGTACCCCACACTTGCAATGATCTTCCACCGTGTTTAACGCTTGGCAGTAGATTATTTTCTTTGAGTTCTCCATTGCTTTTTCTCCCTACATAAGATCTGCCGTCCGATCTAAAAACATTGTATTTGCTTTCGTTGATGAATAAAACTTGTCAAAACGAAAAGTCCTTTTCGCCGTACTTTTTAGCTAAATCCAATCTTTTTTGCAATTAACCTTGCTGACTAAAGACTTTCTTCTCGTAACCCTACCAGTAAACAATGCTCCCGCGAAATTGTCCTTATTGTTTTCCCCAAGATGCTTTTTTTACTTCAGAGGCAAGTTTAAGAGCACTGAAAACGAGTTTTTCTTGCATCCCATCGTTCATCTAACGAAGTGAACAATTTCCGAGAACTTAGTTTAGATTTATATGCATATCCTGTGGCGCAATAATAACGTTTTATTAATTTAACTACTGTTGTGGGAGTTCGATCAACTATTTCAGCGATTTTACGTAAATTTTTACCGGTTTGGAAATGTCGAACTATGGCTTTTCTTAATTCATCTGAAGTGTAACGTCCTCTTGGTGCTATATTACTACCGTTATCGTTTAAACTTAAGCTATGCGCTACAAGTGATGCCAAAATTTATATAATATGTCATACAGAAACCTGGCTTACTGATGATGTCTTCGATCCGGAAATCTCACCTGACCACACGGTTTTCCGTAAAGACAGGGATCGTTTGAATAGTGGTAAATCCGATGGTGGAGGTGTTCTCATCGGTATTAACAAGGCACTCAACGGAACACTCTGTCGTGATTTTCCTTTCTGTCCTCCTGTTGAGTGTATTTTTGTGCGTATTCCCTTACCTTCTGCCAAAACCTTAGTGGCTGCTTCAATATATATCCCTTGCAACCTTCCTCTGTCAGTTTATGAACGCTTCCTTGCGGAACTTTCTTCTTACCTCAACAGTCGTTTTCCACCGTTTATGTTCTGCTATGTGGTGATTTGAACCTCCCAACACTGGATTAGGAAGATGCCTATTCGGTTATCAGCTCAACTAGTAGTGCCTCTTTAACAATGTCATAAGCAATGTCATAAGCCTTAAGCGCTGCTCGTCTTCCCTATGTGCCTCCTGACCCACATCATCCCCCTCTAGTCCTTAAAATCTCTAATATAGATTCTATGAGGAACAAAATCCCTTCTCTGGTACGTTTCAACTTTCATAAAGCTGATTTCACTGGCATGGCAATTGAATTAAATAGAATTAACTGGTTCTCTTTCTTTCGTGGTCTTGACATTGATGATGCTTTGTGCAAAAACGGAATGATGCTCCTTGGCTCAGCAATAATGTCGCAGTCGCACTCGAAGCCAAAAATGCAACTCGTAATTTATACAAAAGATCTAGTTCACCTGCTGACCTCCTTTTGTATAAAGATATACGCTCTAAAGCGAAAGAAGCTGCCAGACAGGCGATGTGCACTTACATTGCTGGCATTGAAGCGTCAGTCAGAACCAACCAACCGAAATGCTTTTGGTCATTCATTCGTTCCTTGAAAAACTCTCCCCGCATCCCTAATGGGATGCATTTGGGTGATACAGCTGCTTCCACTCCGTTTGAAGTATGTGAACTTTTCGCTTCTTACTTTTCCTCTTTCTTCTCACAACAATGCCCTCCTCGTTCCCAAAATCTTATCTTTTCACCTTCTCCTGAATTACATTCGTTTCGGACAAACCCTTTAGAAATTGAACTTCTGTTGGAGGATATCGACGCCAATACCAGTAGTGGTCCCGACGGTAATATCTTGGCTAAATCTCTTTCTTCATCTCTGTGCGTCCCTCTTTCTATCTTGTTCAATATAAGTTTATCTTCTGGTTCTTTCCCTTCTCTTTGGAAGACTACCAATATCTTTCCTATACATAAAGCTGGTGATCGTACATGCATTTCAAACTACCGTCCCATTTCCCTTCTTCCTTGTTTCAGCAAGATCCTTGAAAAAGTGGTCTACAAGCGAGTCTACTCCTTTATCCAACCTACCTTAGTTCATGAGCAGCATGGCCTTGTCAAAGGTAAATCCACATTAACCAACCTTCTTTCCTTCACACATATGGTCGCATGCGCTCTTGACCATCAAAAGCAGGTCGACGTTCTATATACTGACTTCTCTAAAGCCTTTAACTCTGTTAACCATAACCTCCTTCTTCAAAAGCTAAGGAAAAGTGGCATAGCTGGTCCTCTTCTTTGCTGGTTTAGCTCGTACATATATGGTCGTACCTGTATTGTAACTGTTAATTCCTGCTCTTCAATTCTCTTTTTTCCGGTATCAGGTGTTCCGCAAGGATCTATTCTTGGTCCTCTTCTCTTTCTTTTGTTCATAAACGATCTACCTCCTTTAATCCAATCTTCTTGTCTGTTATATGCTGACGATTTCAAGATGTTTTGAGTGATCGAGTCACAAAATGACTGTACGCTTTTACAAAATGACCTTAATAGTTTACAGACTTGGTGCTGCGCCAATGCTCTCACTCTGAACATCGTGAAATGTCACAAAATGTCTTTTACCTGTAAAACTTCACCTTTAATGCTCTCCTATTCTGTTTCTGGCTCTCCTCTTAATGTTGTTGATAATTTTAGAGATCTTGGTGTAATATTTGATCCAAAGCTTAAATTTGATAAGCATATTTCTTATATTACTACCAGGGCTTATAAGTGATCAAGTTTCATTATTAGATCCTCTAAATCCTTCGTTATTGTTTCCACCTGAGTACACTTTTTCTCTCCTTTGTGCGTAGTGTCCTTGAATATTGCTGTCAAGTGTGGTGTCCTCATTATGTCTACTTAAATATTGCGTTGGAGTCCGTTCAACGCAGATTTACTCGCACCCTATTCTATAAATTTCAGCTTCCTTGCCGTCCTTATAGTGATCGCCTGTCGTTCCTTCATCTTTCCTCCCTCGAATCATGGAGACTTTTCCTGGATGAGTGCCTACTCTTTAAATTATTCCATAAGATGGTTGAATCCGACATCAGTAGCCACGTTTCTGTCCGTGTTGCAGTACATTGGACCCCTTTCTTCTTTTGCGTTTAGTGTGCCATTTGCGCGTATTGGCACCTATTTTTATTCTCCGCTTTTGCGTTTACTGAGGCAACACAATGACCTTCAGTTTAGTCCTCTACCGCTGACGTTATATGCCTACAAAACTTTTCTGAAAAACAATGTTTTGTTTACTTCCAACTCAATGTAGTTTTTTTTCTGTTATTTTTCTTAATTATGCATTTGTACTTTTTTACCTTCATTTTGTTTATTACTTTTGTTCTTTTTTATCATTATTATTTCATTATTATTTTGTGCTCTCTTTATTACTTTCTTACATTAGTAGATTCTTTGTATATTATATATTTCTATATTCAATAATTGGATTTGTTCTGTTGAATAATAATAAATAAATAAATAAATAAAAGCACTTTCTAGCGACTCCCCACACCCTTCAAATGATAGAAGGCAAGTCAGCTCCAGTTTTTTTAGGCAATAGTTAAAAGTTTTCAAATTTTAACCATCCCACAAAAACAATTCCATGTTAAATTTTAAATGTTATTTGTTTCAACTTTGTACAATTTCATAACAGCATTTAATTTTAAGACAAATGTTTGGGAAATTTGGTATCTTTAGCTTCAAATCGACCAGCTAAGCGAAAACATTTGATTTTAGTGTGAACGTACACATGACACATCCAGTAATTGTAAACTATCGAAAATAGCAGGGCTGTGCAGTTGGAGTCGTGGTCCTGTACAGTCGGAGTCCAATTCGACTCCGACTCCGCTTTAACACAGCCCTAGAAAATAGGACGAACTGATGAATTGAAAGATTACACTAATTGAATTCAGAGCACTCAGATGTTGGAAACATAAACATGCATTCTGTTAGAACTCCTACTTTGAAACAAAAAGTAGGCGCAAGAACGCTATGCGCCACTTGTAATCGTCTAATGCGCCACGCTTGGCGCATGCGCCATGGTTTGGCCACCCCTGATTTAGAGAGCGTACATTTGAAACTGGACTGTAGATGTCACGTGGTGGATTTAATTATTAAACTTATACAGATTGCTTATCAATTGTTTCCCCCTTATAAGGAATTTAATCTCAAACTGATATAATTCAGCATGTGGTGAATAGATTTTGCTCTTCATAAGAAGATAAGTTGCTTAGCAGGAAATTTAATAGCTATGATTAATATACAAAAAACATAAGAAGATGAGTTATTTATTCTAATTGTGGTATTATCCACTCATTTCTATAAAAGCACTGTAGTTTAAATAAAAGGTGACGAGAATCTTATGATTTCATCAGGTGATATTTCAAGAACGCATCGCTACTTTTTCAAAAGCTTCGAATTAGTATTTTTTTTATATTTTGTTGTTCATTCAAATTATTGAAGTCATACTCATACAAGCTGAACACGAGATAACATGCACACTAATAAAAATTAACTAAGCATGAAAATGGATTTTATAATATAGTTTCATAGTGCAAAAGCTTTAACTGATTGCGGTCGCTGGCACTCATACAAAAAAGTAGCGACAAACAATTTGTTCTGACGGCATGTGTTGCACTGTTGTACTGAGAGATGACGATGAACGCGTACACATGGTTAATATGCATCTATTTAATCATTGAAAATTACCCAGCACTAAAGGCGTAAACAACGATCTCGTTTGAACTGGAATATAGGTTACCTTGCAAAATCTCAAATATTCAATATAAATATGCGAAAGTGATTGGGCGGGTAGATTGTAGAAATGAGTTCTCGTTGAATAGACTTTTAGAATCTTCCCTCTCGTTAGTTCGACCGATACATATAATTGCGCTTGTTAATTCTTTTTTTAATAATTCGTTACATATACATAATTACGTAAAATATAAGTGAGAGAACACAAATAAATTTGTAATAAAAGAATTATTATGTATGTAATAAAAAAAAATATTAACAATAATTTTCCGTTAAAAAAATATATGACGTATCTTGGCCGCAAAAATGCTGTCAAGCCAGCGTCAAATGCCCAATTGCTCACGATAAAATAGAAGGCATAATCCAGGGTGGCTGATGAATATTGCCGCATGAAAAAATTCAAATAACTTTTTGTTGAATTTACATAATTTATTTTATCTTTATTCATATGAAAAAGAATACACTTGCACGGAGTTCTCATTGGCGGTTGATAATATTTGAATTTAAATTGTGTGGCAGTGCATACTTTTGAAACCACTTAGCCAAATAAATTGTTCAATAAAAATTTTTCAATTTTAATCATCCCGCAAAAAAACAATTCCACTTTGCGTTCTCAGAGTCCGGAAATAGTTCCCAGGTCAAAGGGTCCCAATAACTACTTACGGTTTGTAAAAAACCTATGTACCCATAACTCCTGCCCATTACCCCCCAAATACGATACAATGGCTTCAAAAACGTCGTGTGATTTTTTTTGAATGATATTAATATGGAAAATTTTGAAATGGAAAATTTTTTTACAATTTTAATTTTTTATTTTAATTTTTTTCATTTATTTTTTATTTCACCATTTTACTATTCAAGAATTCAACTTTAATAACGTCTCTAATGACGCCAAATGTGAAGCAGGCTGATATCACCTTTTTTTCTGGATGCAAGTGGAGTAAGGGTTAAATCATGGCCTTCATTTAAAAGGCCTATCGCAAAAGCAATTAACGTACAAGATGGTGGACCCAAGCTACTTTTCCCAACCAGTCCGCACAGTGATGTTTTTTTTTATGGTTCTAAAAAAATTCACGAGATCCACCTATAGGAGATATGAGGAAACTCATATGTCATGTTTAATCAATGTTTTTTGGGGATCTTTCACAAGCAATTCAGGTATAAAAAGTCTTTAACATCAGACCTCAATTCATCGGGACACTTATCTGAAATATCGTTTGTATAGAAGAATTTGCAGATTATCAAAATTGGATGATTTTTAAAGTGGAATAAATCCTACCAACCACAAACAGCAATTGTTTACAATTCACATTACCGAGAGTAGGTGGCAGGTATTCCAAATTGCAAAGTTCTCGCGTATACAGCACAATAAACACATCACTTTCACGACACTTATCCGAAATATCTTCTACGCGACAAAAACTTCGAAACCAGTCTCCGGATGATAGGAAAATAGACTGTATTCCCTGATTCAACCGAGCAGCACCATTCACATTACTAGCTGTCAGAGAAATGTCAAACAATTGTCATTGTGCAATTCTCAATAAATCTTAATAACGAGAGGACTACACCATTTCAAAAAGTAGCTTAATGCCTGTCAGATTGCAAGTCGCGATAGACCTTTTATATGAAGGCCATGGTTAAATGAGCCATTCTAATCTCATAGGAGGGAAAATTTTCGAAGTCGTAAGGACTGTAAAGTTCTCTTAGGGCGAAAAGTAAAAATTGTTTTTGTATGGACTCGAGTCTGTTACTGTAGATTTTAGATCCAGATAATACAGACGTATTCAAGAAAGGGGCGTACAGGTGCAGTCTATAATGGTCTTGTGGCCCACAAGTTTTTTAATTTCTTGGCTCGTCGCTTAGTAAAGCCGAGATGCTTATTCGCGCGGAAAAGAATTTTGTCATAGTGCTAGGTGAAACGAAGTTTCCCATCCAAGACAATACCGAGATCAACAACGCTGTCAAAGCGAGTTAAAAAGTTGTTGTCGAGAAAGTAAGTGTTCTGCGTAACCGTGCATTTACGGGTAAGACTTATAATTCTATAATTTGGCTCTTATCAATATTAAGCGAGTGCTTGCTTAAGTTGTACCACTACACAAGTGCGTCAAGCTTGGATTGGAGTGGGCCAAGATGGCAACTTTGTGGTACACCAGAGGTAGCAAATATATTTTTTGATGAAACTCTTTGAATTCTTGCGAATTGGACTCGATTGTGGAGGTAGGAGATGAGCCAGCTAAGTAAATATCCGACAAGTACGAATTAGTGCAGCTTTAGAATCAATATAGAATAGTCAACTGTATCAAAAGCTTTGCTATAGTTTGTGTAAAGAATGCGTCAATTTGATAGCCTTTCTTCATTTTACACAGAACGTCCGAAACTAGAGTTGGCAAGTTGTGATAGTTGCTCGTTCAGAGGGGAATCAACTAATGGAGAAAGTTTATTCTGGACAACCTTTCTAAAAACTTTCGGAATTGAAGATAAAATGGCAATGCCTCTATAATTTTCGATGAAACGTTTATCGCCATTTTTTGAAAATTGCTGTCACATATGAACGTTTTCAACAGGATGGGAAAACAGACGAAAGTGACCTGTCAAGGAATATATGTAGGAGTGTTATTAGCTGCTCTACATACATACGCAGGAAGGTCGGTGGAAGAAGATCAGGACCAAGACCTTTCTTACAATCGAATTCCAAGATAGCTTTACGTATTTCTTCACGTCATATTTTTATGTGGCTGACAATCAGAAGGTGAAAGGTTTGAATTAGATGGGTCTGGTGCATTGAAAATGTTCTGGAAATTGTCCGCGAGTAAATCGTAAATTTCTTTAGGAGAAGAGGAGGTGATATTAGTATGGGATATTGACCATGGATAATCGGTGTTTTTCACTTCATATTTATAAAATCAAAGGATTTTTTTTAAGTTCGTGGACTATAATTTCACCAGTTTTCTTAATGTAATGGACATAAGCATCGCGAAACTTTGTCAAGAATTACTTAACAGGTTTATTATATGCTTCCTGAATAGTAAGATTAACATCAATATTTTCCTTTATTCGCTTAATTTTTCTTTTTTTACAAATTTTCGAAGAAAATTAGAATTAAACTCACTTCGCCGAAAATTCGTTATATATATATATATATATATATATATATATATATATATATATATATATACATATATATATATATATATATATATATATATATATATATATATATATATATATATATATATATATATATATATATATATATATATATATATATAGGCAAACGATGGATGTTTCATCATCCATCGTTTGCCTTTGAGTAAATAAATTTAAACATGGTCGCAGCAGCCCAAGGGATGAACGACGTTCATGTCATTTAAAAGAGACTTTAACTGATAAAACGACGAATCATTGATACTGTGTCTATTCATAGCCATTGATACGGATCTATTACCAACCATCATAAACACGGATCCATCACTAAAAAGTTGTGAGCAAGAAACAGACAAATAGTTGGTTGAAGTGGGCTCATGTATTTAAAAAAATTGCAAATGTTATTACATTGGCTTGAAAAGCTATAGCAACCGTTTTCGAAAACTAATATTAAACTCGTTTCGCCGAAAATTCATATTTCTTTATATATATATATATATATATATATATATATATATATATATATATATATATATATATATATATATATATATATATATATATATATATATATATATATATGTATATATATATATATATATATATATATATATATATATATATATATATATATATATATATATATATATATATCAGCAAAATGATTAAGGGAGATAATCTCTGGAGTGGCCGATCCGATTGAGCTGAAATTTTCGGAGGACATAGATGTATGATTTGCTGGAATTCAGATATCTTAAGCCTTTTGCCAGCGGCGGGCGTTTTGGTGAATTTTCAGGTACTCCTATATTTCCAAGCAGTGTGAATTTTTGTTAAAAAATTAAAGAATAAGAATAAAAGATAAAGAATTGGAAATTTTGAGCCTTGTGTAGGCGCTGATTGCCTAAAAGTAGGCAATGATTTTTTTTGTCATAACTTCTAAGAAAAACAATGGATCATCGTGAAATTTGCAGAGCGTATTGGAGCGTATTAACACACATGGACTTTCAAGATTGTGCGGGCAACTCTGTAGCTACAGCAGGCTCCTGAAAAAAAACCTTCAAATCATGAAATTTTTGATTTTTGAAAATAAATTCAAATTATTGATAAATTTTGAATTTTGCCCACCAAGTCAAATAAAAATTTTAAAAATTCTGCGGTAAACAAGAACAGCAACCCATGATCAAATTACCTATACTTTCAGCACTCCAAATTTCTGTTCACGAGAACTGACGATCGGATAATGCGATGAATATGAAATTTACAGGACATGTTTGTATTAACCAGGACCAGGTTTGATAGAAGTCATTTTGAAGTACGGGCTACACTGTGGCAGTGGTGCCATTTGGAAAAATCGCTGAGGAAAAAAACTGGTTTTTGGCCTATAGTTTCCGATTTAGCCACCAGATTTTAACAAAATTCACGCAGTAGATGAACCTCACTCTAAGATAGATTTTATAGAAATTTGGTTGAAAAATTAGTATAGGGACGCCAGCTATGGCAATTTTTGTCTCCTAAATATTGTAAATTTGCTCAGGAAAATAAAGGTTTTTCCCTATAACTTCCGATACAGTAACGAAATCAAAACGAAATTCATGTGATAAGTGGATCTTGCTGCATTTCTAATTCTGTAGGAATTTCGTTGAAAAATTGTGAAAGGGCTGCCAGCTATGATGAACTTCGTAATTTATTTACATTTCTTTATCGAGCGATGTTGTCATAAAATTTCCAAATGGGAATGATTCTACAATGACAATTACCAAGAAATATTTACGTTTAAAAAATTTGAAAAGTTTGGACGGTGGTAACCTTAAAATTATATTCACTCCTATAACTTACAGCGCAGCCATTCAATCGAAACGAAATTCATAGAGTGGGTTTAGCACAACGTGAAGCAGCTATGGTGCTAGCACATGATTGCCAGCACCGGACAATTTCGTAAATATTGCACCAACAGCAAAGCATAAGCAAAGCATTTACAATAAAATAAGCAACCGATATTTAAATGTTCCGAGTTTTGAAAATTTTTCGGATGGCAGCCCCAGACATAGTTTAATCGCTGAAACTTTCGATGATATTCTCGGATGAAAATGAAATTCAAAGGATAGGTTGATTAAGCACGAGCATGTTATGGTAGATTTATTGCTGCTGTGTTGGACAAATGTTGCCAGCACTGAATATTTTCATCATTTGTGTTATAGAAAATGCTGTCAGAAAATGATATTTGTTCCTTTGAGTAAGAAATGTTTGATATGATACTATGTACAAAGAAGTGTATAACGTCTTCACACATTTTTAAATCCCTCAAAGATAATTTCTTCGAAAATTAGTTTTCTAACGGTTCTGATGCGCTAGACTTTTTTAATCTTAGATACATATCTTTCAACGGCGTCAAATATTTTATCGTAAAAAGTGAAAATGGTTTCCTCAAGATCTAACGTTGGAATAGTATTCATCCAATCTATAGAATCAAGTAAAACATCAAGAAAGTCATATGCCATTGAATTATTGTACGTTTTTAAGTAAAGAGAATCAGGACTGGGAAGTTCAACTGATAGTGCAGTGTAGTGTAAACTATTGAAAAAAAGATGCTCACCGTCATCAGTTAGACTTACCACTACTTCGTTATAGGCATTTGTAAAAACAAGATCCAACCAATGACCGTTTTGGTTGGGAGCTGGAGAGATCTGCTGCGAACCGTTGCCATAAAAAGTACTCACAAGGTTGAAGTCGTTGGAATCTAAAATGTTTACAGGGAGAAAAAATGATTCGTTTTCATCGGAAATAAAACATAAGTTGGGACGATTAAAATCCCCTAGAAATATTATTTTGTCTTTTTCATTTGGAGACGCTCTAATGGAAGATATTAATTCACGAAAAAGGTTGTAAACCGATTCGTCCGATCTGGGTGAGATAAAAGATTGGAAAATACATTCTGGATCATGTCAATAATCTCACTTGAAAGTGTGCTGCTAACCGCCAGTAAAACCCAACCTCCTCGCGATTGACCTGTGGAACAATAGTCACGATCGCTTCTGTATATTGTCCAACTACTATCTAGGACCTTTTCATTCTTACGGGAATCATGTAGCCAAGTTTCCGTGAAGGCGAATAAATTAAAATGGCAGGATGTTGCGTCAAGATGTAATTTATTTAATTTGCCTCTTTTACCACAATTGTGGCAAAAGAGTCTGACGTCATTTAAAGAAGGTGTTACGTTAGGATAAATGCTTAACCGAGCTAACTGCTTTTCGACGAGAAGCATTTGTCATCAAATTATCAAGGGAGACAATATTCGTAGTTGCCATAAGTTGCCGGCTGACTAGATCGTAAAGAGGAGTTAATAATGGCTACACTGTTGTTTGCATTTTAGTAGGAAGAAACGGAAGCATCAGTAGGTCGTGGTGCTAGTTAATAAGCTGTTACGAGTTGAAACAGAGCTAAAAAGACTTGTCCACTCCACGTTCAATTATTTGCTAACACCATAAAGTAAGTGGGGGTTTTAGAAGTGTTAGTCATCAAGTTGGATAAGGTTTGAGGATTTTGAATGGATGGAGATTTACGGGTACTAGTAACATTATGGGATGATGACCACCTTTGACAATACACTGGAAGTGCTGCTTAGAACACACTTTCCAGGGTGCGAAATCAGGAGCAGCGATAATGCTGAGGAAGAAGAGGAAATTCCTGATCGAATAGCTCACTCACCTCTGTTTAAACAAATCATCACGTATGAAAAGTTTGCAAGGGCGATAAACTCCTTCAAACCCTTTAAATCACCAGGACCAGACGGAATCTACCCAGCTCTGCTACAAAGAGCGCCAGGGAAACTAAAAACTATTCTGGTACACATATTTAGAGCGAGCTTGCAACTTAGCTATATACCCAAATTGTGGAGACTGGCGCGGGTTGTGTTCATCCCTAAAGGTAGCAACAGACCGGCCGCTCTGCCAAAATCATACAGGCAAGTTAGCCTCACATCTTTCATATTAAAGACCATGGAGAAACTGATTGACCTATACATAAAGAATGATCTTTTGACAAAGATGACACTTCACAAATTTCAATTTGCCTACCAAAAGGGCAAATCAACTATATCAGCTGCACATAAGCTGATAAAAATAATAGAAAAGGCATTAGAAGGCAAACAAATCGCACTATGTGCCTTCACGAACTTATAAATTTTGACAATGCAAGACATGACTCTCTGTACCTCGCTCTCCAGAGGAAGGATGCTCCTCAAAAAGTAGTGAAGTGGGCGAGTAAAATACTAAGGAATCGAAGTGTGTTTGCGAAGCTGGGGGAGGCGAAGCTAAAGGCGGAAACTAGGAGGGGATGTCCACAGGGAGGGGTATTATCCCCCTGCTATGGTCTCTACTATTTCATGACCTTCTCGTGACCCTCAGTAGTAAGGGCCTAACTGCTCTCAGCTACGCGGATGACATCACGGTAATAATAAGAGGCTCACACATGGATACCTTAAGATCTAGAATGCAAAAAGCCTTAAATGAAACAACCCAATCGTGCGAAAAAAGGGGTTATCCATAAATCCTCAGAAAACTAGCATAATATCATTCACCAGAAAAAGAAAATTTGAAATAGATGTCCTAAATATTAGGGGCACAATCGCATGTCTGCAGGAAAAGGTAAAATATCTAGGAATACACCTAGATAGGAAACTCACCCGGGACAATAATCTAAACAAAATGACAAGGCCACCAAGGCATTTGGGGCGACAAAACAAATGCTTGGGCGCAATTGGGAACTATCTTCAAGGCAGACCCTATGGGCATACAAACAAGTGGTGAAATACAAATATGATGCTGCAGTGTGGCGGAAAAACTGCTGTTGATAGGCTCAACAAGCTTCAAAGGACGGCCTGCCTGCTGATTACAGGAGCAATGAGCTTCACCTCAACAGCAGAAATGGAGGCCCCTCTAAACCTAGAGCAGCTACATCTTAAAATTCAGGAGGAAGCAGCGAAACAAGTCATTCACCTACAACAGCCCTACAGGTATAAATCAGAGGACCTTAAAGGGCACCTAAAAATCCTGGAGGACGTCAGGTCCATAATGAGAATGTTGAACCGCAACGACCAAATAAAAACCGAGGCAGCATTCAGGAATTCTATCTAGGGACAAATGGAAGGATGGACCACCTTCCTCGTACAAAGGATCGCAAATGTGGTATACGGATGGTTCAAAGATGGATTGTGGAGTAGGAGCAGGGATCGTAGGTCGCAAGTGCAAAATGCATTTCCCTCTCCCAAAGGAAGCCACAATCTATCAAGCAGAACTATCTGCCTTACTAAGAGCCTCACCAACAATAAAGTTAAAGAACACTAAAAGGGTCAGAATTAAGATCCTTTCGGATAGTCAAGCGGCTCTCATGATGACCAATCGCGATCAAATAAATTCAGCTATACTCTTAGAGGTGAGAGAGGCCCTAAATGAAATAGGGGCACATAACAGCCACGAGTTGATATGGATCCCTGGCCATGAGGGGCACCAAGGAAACGAGGAAGCTGATACCAAAGCCAAAGAAAGAGCAAAAATGCCCTTTATAGGTCCTTCTCCGTACTGGGATTTTTCAAAAGCAGATACGGACAAGGAAATTAAAACATGGAGCATGAAAAACATCGAAGACTACTGGCTTAATACTGAGGGTTTAAAACACTCAAAAAAATACCTTGGCTTCAGTAACAAAAGAGCAAAAGAAGCAGTGGCTCTCTACAAAAGTGGCATAAGGGTCCTATACGGTGCATTGACAGAACACCTTCCTTGCAAAAAGTATCTCCACAGGATAGGTGAGGAGCAGGATGACCACTGCAGATACTGTGGGGAAACGACAGAGTGTGTAGAACATCTGCTCACACTATGTCCAGCGCTAGTGAGAAGAAGATTCGAGCTCCTTAGCTCTGCCTCATCAGGAACATCACAAATGTCCCGTCAAGGAACATATCCAGGTTCATTAGAAATCTGGACATCCTATAGGACATAACACAGACGAGGCACAATAGACCCAGCAGGTCGCAGTGCTAGGGTCCTTCTGGACCCATTCCAGGCTATCAATCCATGAATCAACATTATGGGAAAGACAATTTTTTCTTACAGAATTAGATTCTTTCTTACGGCTATTATTGGAGATTCGATTCTTCCAAGGAGAAATTGTAATGCCACTCCAGTCGAAGTTACTGCTATATCCATCCAAACTCGTCGAAATTACTGCTATATCCATCCAGGCATATTTTGAAAGAATGAAAACCTCATACCGCTTCTGTGAGTTGGGTTTCCATTATGGTAGCTGTGTTATATAATAATCACTGATGCATAATTCAGCTTTGAGAAACCTATTCAGCCATCCTTTATCAGCAGTGAGAAGAATTCCTTAGAAGAAGAACGCTACTTTGTCGGTACCGATCGGTAACTGGAAGCGTGATCTTGACGATCTTTACTGTTTTTTTATTTTTTCAATGCGTAATTTTTTTTCTGTTTTTTTACTGATCTATTTGTTTTTAATTTATTCAGTGTAAGCTCTTCCTTTCCCCTAATAATTCGTTTTTATCCGGATATTTCAAGGGTGCCGCAATTTCAACATTTGCGATCAACTTTGATTTGTCCGTATCCGAATTGAATTCCTGGCGATCTGAAGAGCAGAGTGTTTATAGATACGCAAAATCACACGAATAAATCAATGCATAAAATAGTATTTTTATCCGTTTGTAATATGTATTGCTTTGATATATGGATAATAAATCGTTTTCAAAAATTTTCTTCATCACAACAAAACGCGCCATCTACACATCCCATATTTATTGATACAAAATTAAACTCTTAATGCGAGCAATAAACGCCATCCATAAATCTATTTTAAAATTTCCAATGAGCAAATAATTACAGCATGCTCTTTATTCTTCACTTTGCAGGTGATGTCTTGTGTTTCCCGAAAGTGATATTAACCTCAAGTGCCCCATCAAGCATCAGGCCAGAGTGTCGGGAATGCAGTTTCGGAATTTACGATCATGTCCTGAACGACCATAACACTTCATCGAGTGCATCAAGATTTTCTTTTTGGCGCGGAGCTATGAGTGTACTATTGCCAGCTAGCTCGTGTCCTATTTGCTCGTAAATTAACAATTTGTCATTTTAACGAGATTTTTATCGGTTCTCGAATCGTTTTCGATGCCCGTAGCTAATGTTTGTTGTGTTTCGAGACGCGGTTAATTGAATTTGTGTCATCGTGAGAGAGAGAATTCTGCGTAAATTGTTGTCATGGGAGGTGGTAGACAGAAAGGTGAAAATCCTATTGCAACGACTAATGATGAGTCAAAGAATGGATTCGGGGAACCGTTAAGAGGAAATCGTGGTAGATCAGATCGCATTGTGGAAGAAGCAAGGCCCCTCAGGAGAAGTTTCGAGACGCCACCAAATCAATCCGACCGAATTAACGCAAACGTGCCAGACACCGTCGGTCAGGCGGAAGGTGTGTCAAAAGGTAAAATATTCTAAGTATAAGAATTTGAGTTAATTAACGATTTACAGCTTTGAATTATTTGTAAGATATTTTTCGAGGAAGTAGTAAATGCTCATACTCACGCCACTATTTGTATTCATGCTTGAAATTGTACCTTAAAAACATACCTTATAGTAAAATGCTACAAAGGGTATTTTAATGTCTTTAACACACGTTATAAATAGGAATTTCTGTGATGTTATTTTTTGACGGAAGCACAAATGCAATTTTCTTACTTTTCATGGGAAGAAAAAAATGTGTCGACGCCCTGTAATTCGGATATCATTAGTTTTAGACGTTTTCAAGCATTAGAGCTTATAAATAAGAATTTCTTTTGACACTTTCTTATAATTCTGAGAGCTGTTTTTAAATGAGGCTGTATCAGATGCGTTGTTTTTACAGAGAGCATATTTTTCAAGAAAACAAATACAAGTACAGATTCGCGTTTCATTGCAATCACTGTTCTGCGCGTAGTGTTTGTACAAGAGAGGTAGTGTTGTTGGCGAAACGGGACATCAACTACTTTTAAATAATAATGTTTATTTAGGAAAATATTACATACATGTCTGAATAAAAAATTTGCTTTGTCATATTTAGTGCTGATTTCCAATCAGAATGAAATTCGCGGAAGGATCTTTTAGAAATTGCTTTCAAAATAGATACTTTAAGCTATGATCTTTCGCTCAACCACGACTTATTCATAAACAAAGATATTTTTTTGTACAAAAAGCTTGAATTATCAGTGTGAAAGTATTTCAAACAATTGTACTTAACGCCTTTCGGCTGAAACATTCCCACTTCTCTATTCAGCTACCGTTTACCGTGTCTTGCTGTTATAAATAAGGAAATACGCATCAAAAACTCTCATATCTTCATTAGAATTAATGAATCCCTTTGCAATCAATACAATCTTGAGTAGCCTAGTGGGTAGAGTACTGGCTTCTTGTGTGTGGGGTCCCTGGTTTGAATCCAGATTCGGGCGAGGGACCGCGTAACGAGCTTTAAGTTCGCAAAGCTGTGAATAATTACTTGAGCTAAACGGGAGTAAAGTGAGTCGAGGAGCTAATCACTCTACACTCGCATTATCAATGGTTATAATTTTGTGATGAAGTTTCAACCCCTAGTCCTGACCAGAGGTTGTCGTGGTATTACTTTTATTTTTACAATCAATACATGCACTAAACTTTCAATTTGTTCCCAGTTGCTCCAAATATTATCTCCTTATTTGATTAGGGCTCAGCAGCTGCAGTCGTCAAATATTCTTTGTCAATACTACTGCTGCGAGTTTCAACTAATTTTTGCACTTAAATTGCGAACGCAGTAGGAAAAAATAAAAATAGTATAAAAACAAACAGCAGCCGAGCCATCAGTCGGATAGGAGGAATGAGTGTTTAATGAGTGTTTTGTAAATGCGAAGCTTATTATTCCTGTGCACGTTCGTATACTTGATTATGGGGAGTATGGAATAGTACGCCTTGTTTGCTGCATTTATTCGTCGTAAAATTTCGTCCTTTCACTGCCTGAATTGTCAAGGTGGACTGCTAAGTAGATGAAATTATCTACATGCTCGATGTTGTAGTCTCCTAAGGTCAAGTTTTGTCTGATTGGCGCCATTTTTCTTGTTGGATCATTAGTTTGGTTTTATCTTCGTTGACCCGTAGATTTATTTTCCTAGCTTCTGACTCCAAACTTAGGAAAGCTTCCTTTGCTTCTGGTATGGTCCGTGCCATAATGTTGACGTCATCGGCGAATGCTACTATTTGCGTGGACTTGAACAATAGTGTGCCTGTTGTATCAGCTGGTATTTTTCTGATGACGTGTTCCAGAGCAAGGTTGAATAGCATCGGGGCAAGTCCATCTCCTTGCTTTAAGCCTGAGTTAGTGTGGAAGCTGTTGGTTAGGTCACTGTTGACTTTGACCTGAGATTCGGCGTTCATCATTGTCACCTTGGTCATGCGGACGAGTTTTGTTGGAATTCCCAAGTCGAGCATGATTCGGTAAAGTGTATTTCTATCTACACTATCATATGCTTGCTTGAAATCTACGAAGACCTGGTGCACGTCGATATTATACTCCCAGCATTTTTCAAGCACCTGTTTAACAGAGAATATTTGATCTATCGTAGACCGTCCGGACCTGAAGCCTCCTTGATACTCTCCTATGATGTTATCATAGAAGGGCTTCATTTTGCTTTCTATAATTTTGGACAACACTTTATAGGACGAGCATAATAAAGCGATGCCTCTGTAGTTTTCGCAACGTAATTTGTCTTCTTTTTTGTAAAGGGGCATATAATACTTTTTCGCCAATCGTTTGGAAACTGTTCTCCTGCCCAAATTTTCAAAATTAATTGGAGGAGAATGTTGCAAAGACGAGATCCACCATTTCTGAGTAAAGAGCCATAAGTCGGCTAAAATTTAACAAAGCCCCTGGAGCCGACTGATTAAATATGGAGAGCTCACATTACACCAAGTAATTCATGAAATTATATTGCACGTATGGGAGCATAAAGAGATGCCACAAGACTGGCGCAAAGGTATATTAAGCCCCATACATAAGAAAGGAAATGTAACTATATGCAGCAACTACAGGGGCATTACATTGTTGAGTACCTCCTATAAGATACTCTCCTCTATCGTGCAAAAACGGATAGCTCGGACATTATCAATGTGGCTTCATTCCAGGCAAATCAATAATTGATCAGATATTTACTGTAAGGCAGGCGATGGAAAAATGTCTGGAATGCAATATTCCACTGTACCATCTATTGATAGACTTCAAAGCCGTCTATGATAGCATAGCCAGAGTAGAACTGTATAAAGCCATGAGCGAATTCGGCATCACAAACACGGTGAAAAATATTCGGATAAAATTGATCTTCACAATGGTGTACTATTATATATCCTAATATTCGTATTGACTATATATGTTGACGTTGGATAAAATTGTTCTATCCTATTTTGGAATAACTTTTGTACGAGTTTCGTATAAACGGGTGGTTTATACCAAGATCGGATAATATTTATCATAAATTCATATTAAATATTCATAAAAAATAAAACGAATTATTTAGAATTACTTTTGCGTCGCAAGTCGTAAAGTTCGTATTTAAAGTTTGTAAGTGAACTGCATTGGACGCAAAAATTTACTCGGGAGTGTTTTCGTGAAACGGATTGTTTAGAATTACTTTTGCGTCGCAAGTCGTGCAATTAGCATTTCGAGTTTGTAAGTGAAGTTAATTGGAAGTGTTTATTAAAGTGTTTTTAAAGTTATTTGTGAAAATTATTTGGTAGCCATAAGGAAAACTTTAATCACTACAGGAATATTGTAAAACTTTGATTTTGGTGAATAAAGTATATATGAATAAAATCTATCAAGTTTTTTTTTCAAATAATAAAACAAATAATCGTTATCCATCTCACAGTACATAATTGAATTTAATGCTCGAAAGTTTTACTTGGTGTACTATGTCAAGTGTTTTCACAACACCTACATCCCGCAAAAATAATTCCAATTTGATTCTGCTTTCGGAGGCTGGTTCCGCAAAACGATCGAGTTTCCCGTATCAATATTCTCGGCTTTGATAAGCTTTGATGATATACGTTGTCTATGCTGATTTATAGAGAAGAAGGGAATCATGATCAGATTCAATAACCTTTACAAGTAAAATTATATCGATGGATATATGTAAGTCGGAGATGTTAAAATTTGTCACAACTAGCGTAAATACAAATTAAATGATTTCCAACTGCAAGTGGTCACGCCAGTCAAGTATGCACTGTGTGCTGGTGTCTGATGAGAATCAGTGCATACTTTCGAAACCACTTTGTCAAAATAGAATTTTCAATGTAGATTAAAATTTTTAATGTAAATAAAAAGTTGTTCAATTTTAATCATCCCGCAAAAATAATTCCAACCTACTTTTATCTTTGAATGCATAAATATTCAATTGTTTTCATTCTTTTTTCATCATAATGGATAATTGTTCCCAATATATATATTCATAATAAAAAGGAGGGGAAAAACCAGAATAAGATTTTGGGTTAAATGATTTTGGGTTTTTGAAAATGGGATAAATTTATCGTGTGACCTCGAAATTAGAATAATATATTTCTTATTCTAAATGGTGTACATTTAATAAGAATGTGGTGTATTCATTTATATGCGATTCGAATACCGTTTATAAGAGCGTCTTATTCAATTTATATGAATAATTGGTATTGATTTTATCTTATCAGATAAAATTTATCTTATCAGATTAAACTGTTTGATCTTAAACAAACTTATTGGATTGATACTAACTTTCGTTTGGACCTATATGCATTCCAAAATTTCTAAAATTTATCCGAAAATTTCTAACCGTGAAGAAACTGACGATTGTGTAGGTTGACCATGACCAATGTAACAAGTTAAAATAGCCAGATTGCTATCCAGGCCGTTCAACATATTCAATGAGCTCCGACAAGGAGATGGTTTGGCTTGCCTCTTTTTCAACCTGTCGTTGGAGAAAGTGATCGGAGACTCTGGCTCGTCAACGAGAGGGACCATCGTCACCAAGTCCTGCCAGATACTGGCTTATGCAGATGATATAGACATAATTAGAAGATCAGAACTAACTGTACGAGAATCCTTCATTCAGAACGAACGAGTGGCACAAAAAGTGGGGCTGCACATATATGAATTAAAGACTAAGAACATGGTGACAGCGTTTGCAGGAAGAACACCTACAGTTGGTCAAATTTTCAGGGTAGTTGAGCATGAATTTGAAGTTGTGCCGTTTTTCAACTACCTTGGGGCAATCGGAGCAGCCGATAACAACATGGAGGAAGAAATACGCGGGTGGCTGCTTAAATACAGCAAAGCCTACTACAGTCTGTCCAGGCTCTTCAAATCCCGATATCTCATCCGAATATCAAAGCTCCTGCTGTACAAGATCATGGTTCTGCCAGAACTCACGTATGGATTCGAGACTTGGGTGCTCAGCAAAAGGCACTCGGACCTCTTAGCTGCGTTTGAAGCAGATATAATTACGAAGATAAAGCTCGTTAGACTCTGATGGGCTGGACACTTATTTTGAATGAGTGAAGAGGATCCTGTTCGAAAATCCCTTTGCGGCAGATTTTACAGCAGACGGCAGCGTGGGAAACATCGCTTGCGCTGGAGTTATTGCGTTGTCCAGGACGCTCGGAGTTTAGGGGTATCTAATTGTATCATATAGGCTTGTGATGGAAATATTGTTAACGGAGGCCAGGACCAGACCCCGGTTGTAGCGCCGATGATGATGATGAATCCTTATTTCCGACGGAAACTCAAAGCTGCCAAAAAGTTGTTCATGACCTCAAGAACTAAATGCATTTGCTATCAGACCCTCATCTGACCTATCCTAACTTATGCATCTCCATTCTGGACTACCAGTTGCAAGATTGCCATCGCAGAGGCGGAACTATTCGAATGGAGAATCCTGCGCTGTAACATTTGCAGGTTCCGCAACTCGATAACTAAGAAGTGGCCGAAAAACCTTCTTTTATGTCAAGAGTCGGCATTGAAGCCACCTAGGGATTGGGCTGTAAAATTAACGGCAAAATTTTAAGGACCTATGGACGGACCGTTTCGGTAGCTCGGGTGCATGGTCATACCATGGGTTATATGTTCCGCGAAGGTCGCATGTCATCGGTAGCTTATAGAGGTGCTTTTTAATTATGAAGGCCTCCCAACGAACAGGAGAGGCTAGAT
This sequence comes from Nemotelus nigrinus, assembly GCA_947369275.1. Taxonomy (NCBI): domain Eukaryota; kingdom Metazoa; phylum Arthropoda; class Insecta; order Diptera; family Stratiomyidae; genus Nemotelus; species Nemotelus nigrinus. The sequence goes on from OX376372.1 coordinate 175,044,548, forward strand.
TTAAGACTTAGGATAAAATTCAGGTCTAATTAAGGTTAGATATAAGTCAGATTTTATTCGCTGTTAAGATGCTATGTAAAATAAAATAAAAAAAACATTTAAAATAAAACCGATAACAGCCAAACAAAATGGTGTCCTTCAAGTGGTGACGGATATTTTTATTTTTATTGAGTTTCACTCAAAAGTATTAAATTACTGAAAACGTATAAAGTTAATGCACTTTATAATATAATTGTATGATACCATTAATCATATATTATGTGAATAACTTATTATTCTACTTGCAGGTGCCTATGCCACTATGATGTCACACTTGGAAATGCCCAAAAAGGCTCAGCTACCATTCCTGATTTTGGTGGTTCTATGTATTATTTTTCTCGTGATCATCATCTGTTTAGCTGCATTGTGGCCTCAAACGCCGTACTATGCGAAATTAAACGATTGCACTGATAAAGAGTGTTTGGACGCCAGCAAACAGGTTAGTAGCCGGCAATTCATTTCCACCAACAATCGTTTGGGATATTGATACACAAGACAAATTCTTCATGCTCCTTAAGAAAATATTTACTGAACAAACAAAAAAGCCTATCCATCTAGTATTTCATAAACTACCAGCTCCTTGCTTACTGTCAATTGACATATGCGTATATACGAGTAGTTTAACAAACCCCAAAAGCTTGCACACAAATATTTGCGCAGCTTGTGAATTCAAATTATTTGGCTCGCGGCCAGCAAATTAAAAAACATTTAACATTCTCAATTAAACAGCACACCGACAACAAATTTCAGAAACAATTTTTCTCCACTTACTTATTCCAGACAATCTGACTAATTTGTATAGTTTACGCAAACTTAATATGCCGCCCCGGTCACTTGATTTCAAGTTAATAGATCCGGATGAGTTTGAAATTTGTTTTTCCTAAAAATAGATAGTGATTTCCTCTCTGATCGATTAACATTTTATTGCTGAATAATGAAAAACGGCTTAAACAGCATTGAAGTGCTTTCTAATTCATTCATGATTCTAAATTTTGTTGTTTTTAGATGCTGATCTGGGCCAATATGAGCGTTGATCCTTGTCAAGATCCACATCTCTGGGCATGCGGTAAATTTAACGAGGAATATTCCAAGCACAGTTTTTATGGATACAATAAAGGAGAATGGAATTTTAAAGCATATCAAGAGTACAAAGGTATGAGCATCAATAAAAACTACTTAACATTTATGTAATATTTCAGGAGAAATGTGTTATTTGTTTTTAGTTTATTTCAAGAGTATTTCGTTTGGATAACGAAATACGGCGGTAATTTTTCTTTTATATTGCTGCAATCAGAGATTTATCTGACACAATATCTTCATGATGACATCAATCATTTTGATATCAGAGGATAGCTCAATTCGAATATGTGAATGTCGGTTGAGGCAACATGCTTAGATTATTTAGATATTCATAAAAAATATTTTAGGATATTTTAAAAATAAATTACTCATCGCAAGCCATTTCATTTTCACAAGGTTCCAAAAGCTAAATAGTGCAATTTTTGTGCGAATGTTTTAGAAAGGTTTTAAATAGATTTTGGATGTTATTCCCTTTTTTCTTGTTTTCTTCTTCAGCTTAGTATCCAGCGTAAATACTATGTTCACGACCAACTTGCTGGTCTCGATCGACCACTACCAGCAGAATGACAGTCGTTCTCCTCTGCCTCGTCAGCATGACGATATCTTTTTTCGACAGCACCAGCTGGACACCATGGTTGGACATCCACCGTTCCCTCCTCCTAATTACCTGGGATCTGATTAATACTTTTTAATTCAATTTTTTAGTATTTTTTTTACATTTAGATTTCACAATGCTACTTTTGTTTTTTGAAACACGCTAGCACTTTTACTGAGACTTAGCATGGGATTAGCAAGAGCTATTTTTTGGAGTACTGGCTTATGGCGTTGGACATACATATGTACTTGATTGCTTGAAGGTCGCCACAAGAACCCTTTACTATATTTTTTGTTTCCACCTCCTGTTTGATTGATTGTAGTTTGGATATGGTTCCTATAACTAACATTAGGTAAAATTTGGATCTTTTCCACAAATACACTGATGTATCCTGGAACTTTCAACTCAATCGGATGATGTGCTCACGAGAAACGTGATTTAAATATAAAACTGTTATGCTATTTTTGGAAACCCCTATATTTCCTCCCTCTCCAATATGAATAATAAAATTTTTGACTTTGCTCTATCGAACCTTTTTTTCTGGCTATAGACTTCAGCTCTGCACCTTGAGCGTCACATATGCCGATATCCATTAAGCTTCACATGAAACCTTGCACGTCCAATATTCTTCGAAGAAGGATTTCTGTCTTCCCCCAGTTTCAACTTTCTTAAAGCTGACTTTCCAGGTATGGCTTCTGAGATAATTTCCGTCATCTGGTTTTGAATTTTCCAGTGTATTTTGTTAATGCCATCCATCAATTTCACGCATTCCACTACAAGGTAATCTCATGGCTTCCAGCGACTTATCGCCCAGTGCACTTTCATTGAAGTTGAAAGATAAAGGTAGTTGCAGATACAAACGCTCGGGTTTGAAATTAGACTTGATCGAATGCAAAAGCTTGCGATCTGAGGCGTAAAGTGCTGTGAAAATGGCAGCAATTCATAGTTGCGTCGAATTGTGCATCCATTCAAATTATCAAAATCCTTTCTAATGATGCATCCACTCTCCCAAAAGCTCTCCTAACATTCCTCATAAGCTTTTCTAATCTATATGAAGTGCCTGAAAACTTCCTCTGGGATTCCTTCTGTTATGTTTTTCCATGAAACGTCTGCCTCCTCATCACTTTCAAGCTAAGCTTTTCGCTCAATTCTTCTCTTCTTGCACCTCCACTTACAGCAACTCTTCGCCATCAATCAATTTCCCCCCACCAGACTGTACCTTTTCTTCCTTTTTTACTAATCCTTTGGAAATCGAATCATAAATGAGGTTACTCGACGCAAGCACTAGGTTCGGTGCTGATGGCATTCCAAATCTTTTCGTTAAATCACTTTCATCTTCCCTGTTTGTTCTTGTCATTATTTTTAATCTTAGCATTTCAACCGAAACCTTTCCATCACCTTGGAAATTCGCTATCATATTTCCCATCCATGAAGCTGGTGATATTTCTTGTATCTCTAATCCCATTCTCATCTCATATCCTTTTTGCCTGTTTTAGTAATTTTCTCGAAAGAGGCGTTTACAATAGGGCGTACCCTCTCATCCAGTCACTGAACAGCATAGATTCATTAAAGTCAACGGTAACAAACTTATTGCCGTTAAGAAACATGCAAGCAAGTAGATCTCCTATCTTTAGGTTAGGTTAGTTAGGTTAGGTCTGCCGACCGGCACACATAGGCACAAAAGAGGCCCGTTGTGATGCCACAATAATGTGTGACTCTCTCCTACTCACTGAATTCGGGAAACCATCTACTTCCCTTAACAAATCGCGCTATCCCCTTTAGATTAACCAGGGACAGCTCAGTTAGGTTTGAGAGAAAGGGAGCACCAATTGCCACTAACCTTCTCCTTGCGAGCGCCGGGCACTGACACAAGAGGTGGAGGACGGACTCCTCTTCATCCTCAGAGCCACAACTCCGACAGAAATCGTTAAACTGCACTCCCAATCGTTGTGCATGTCGTCCTATGAGGCAGTGGCCCGTAAGAACTCCCACAGTGCAGCGTAGAGCACTTCGAGTTAAGCCTAAAAGCTGCCTGGTGCGATGCGCATCCATGGATGCCCGGGACTGCCTTGCTATTGCACAGGATGATTCATCTGCCCAGGACCTCGTAGCATCCTCGAGATATTTTCGCCTGATGGCCAGTTTGACCGATGTCAACGGTATACCTATTGAGAGGGAGCAGGAGACCTCTGACAACAAGGTTCCTAGCCTTGCTAGCTCATCGGCCTCACAGTTGCCCTGAAAACCCCTATGTCCAGGTACCCAAATCAATTGAACAACCGAATGTCTCATCTTTCTAAGAGATGCACGGCATTCAGCAACAATCATGGACACTGTACAAGGACCAGCGAGGGATTTAATAGCCGCTTGGCTATTTGTGAAAATGCCAATATTAACCCCGAATATTCGATTACACAGAAACCAGTCGATTGCCTGTAAAATAGCCGCAACCTCCGCCTGAAAGACACTACAATGGTCTGGTAGACGGAAGGACAGCTTGAGATTCAGCTCATCTGAGTATACACCACCTCCGACTCTATTGTTTAGCTTTGAGCCGTCAGTGTGTACATGGATAAGCCCACTTTCGAGGGCGACACCATCACGCCATTCATTCCTACCAGTGATGCGAGTTGTGAACTCCAAATCTAGTAGGCACTGCGGAGCGATGTAGTCAACACCCGCTGGAGCGGGAACTCCCTCGACCAAAATCCTCGCATGGCCGAATTCTGTTCTATTCCATGCCGAGATACAATTCAGTCTCACAGCAGCAAGATTAGCTTGCTGTAAGATAAGTAGATTGGTTGGCGGCCAATGAAGTAACACGAATAGTGCCTTAGTAGGGGTGGTGCGGAGCGCACCAGTTACAAGTAGTGCAGCCATTCTCCGCACTTTTTCAAGCTGCTATTTGCAGGTAGCTTTAATAGCACCCTGCCACCAGAACGCCACCCCAAACAGTAGAATTGGCTCAACCACAGCAGTGTAAAGCCAAGCAATAGTACGAGGTTGTAATCCCCAATTCGCTCCTATGGCTCTTTTACAGCAGTAAAGTGCGTTGAAAGCCTTCCGAGCTCTTTCTGCTACATTGTAGGTCCATAGTAGCTTCGAGCCAAGGATCAGCCCTAAGTACCTGACCCTCTGGCTCAAGTTAATGGAGACCCAATTCAATTTGGGTAACTCAAAAAAAGGAACTTTGTACTTCCTTGTAAACAGCACTAGTTCCGTTTTATTAGGATTCACATTCAAGCCGCACTCACGACTCCAACGTGAAAGGATGTCAAGAGAGTGATTTAGCCTCTCCGATAGCGTAGATAAATACTTTCCCGAGACTGCTACAGCTATGTCGTCTGCATAAGCAATCACTTTGCAGCCGGCACGGTCCAGCCTCATTAGAAGAGTATTCACCGTGATGTTCCACAGCAGGGGAGAGAGGACTCCACCCTTAAGTGTGCCCGTACTAACTCCTCGTCTTACGCTGGCACTCCCCAGGGAAGTGATAATCACTCTACTTTTGAGAAGCTGTACAATAAAAGCAATCAGCCGCTCGTCCACATGCAGCACCGAGAGAGCCTCAACAATTGCGTTAGAATGTACGTTCTTGAAGGCCCCCTCGATGTCCAAGAAGGCGGCAAGCGAATATTCCTTAAGAGCAAGAGATTTCTCAACTTGCTCAATAAGGACGTGAAGAGCAGTCTCCACAGACTTGCCTTTGGTATACGCGTGCTGTGACTGCGAGATCAACATAGGATCGATTGATCTTTTAATATGGTAATCAATGATCCTTTCCAAATTTTAAGCAGGACTGAGTTAAGACTTATTGGACGATAGTCCTTTCTTTAGATTTTGTCAAATCTTTAGACTTTGTCAAAACTGTCGATTCTGTGAACCATGAAAACTAGCTGGTTTTGGTGTCTACGGTGTTTTTTTTTTGCTCTCTTCACACGTTTGTGATCGCTCTTGTGTTGTTACTGTTTACTCTTACTCTTTCATACCCTTTTTTCTTACCTCAGGAGCTCCACGAGGATCTATTCTTGGCTCTTTATTGTTGCTTTTGTTTATTAATGATCCTTTTTCCCTTTTTATTCACCCTATCTTTTGTACTTATCATAAATTATTAAAAGCGATTGAATTCGCTATTGACTGTTTTATATTGCAGAACAGTTTGAATGTTTTAACTAACTAATGCGCTGCGAATTTTCTTCTTCTGAATGTTACGAAGTGTCATCAGATGTGCGCCAACTATAAAACAACCACTCTGCTCGTCCCTTACTCTGCTCGTGGCTCTGCTCTCAATGATGTTGCTACTTTTAAAGGCCTTGCCAAGATCTTTAACTCGACCTGCTTATATTACACATCATTGCCAATGCCTCTCGTTTATCAAGCTTCATTATCAGATCCTCTAAACCTACTTACTACATTTCCACCTCTTTATATGCTCAAGAGTACTGCTGCCAAATTTAGTGTCCTCATTATGGATACTTGATCGATGCGGTTGAATCCGTGCAACGCCGATTCATCCGTTTGTTATTCATAAGTTCAGTATTCTTTATTGTGATTGCAGTATGAGCCTCTACGTCCAAGAGTGTTCCTCGAGAGTGTCCCGTTTTTTAACTTTTTTACGGCTGTATATTAGTTAACCCCAGCACTTACCTTTCTGCTAGAGAATCGGGCCATCCTAATAGAACCTTATTAAAATTTAATGCTCCGTTTGCCGGTCTATATACTTATTTGTTTTCCCCACTTTTAAGTTTGCCTCTATATATTTAAAAACTAACGATCTTTCATATACTCTGAATATGTTTCTATTGATTTTGACAGTAAATAAATAAAAAAGGAATATGTTCCTTGATATGCGCATGAAAAATATAAGTTTTTCACTTACTATCTCTCGAGTTTTTGCTCCCGGTCTTTAGCAGCTACCTTGCATAACGTTCCTTTTTCCGTTCCTCGTATATCATTCCCACATCGTACCAATCCGTTGGAAATTCAGACCTCAATGCTCCACCTTGATAATAGTACTGGTTGCAGCTATGACGCAGTGGCGTGGCGTGACAATTTACCGAAGGGAAGCAATTGGTTGATGTCCATGGTTGATTACGCTTTCCGCAAATTCGTTACGTATAATAGAACCCCTCTATAAAATCACCCAGGAATTACTAACAGGGACGTGAGAATAGACATTCTGTATTCTTATGAAAATAAAAGTTCACAGTCCTTCACACAATAAGAAACCATATCAATATTTATCAGTAAAATAATAACATTCCCAGAACTAGAAATATAATATTTTTGAAAGTGGCCAAACTTCGAAGAATTGAAAAGGTTTAAAAATATGAAACCTTGAGTTTATTTTAACGATTATGCTATCAAATATTTCAACATAAGCACTTGTAAAGAATGGTACAACATTCTCATTGTTGTCAATTGTCCACCTTGCTGTTTTACGACGCTGTGCTGTTTCGCAAATCGACCATAATTCGTTCCCGATTTCCATGAAACTGTTTCTTAAAGATTGTATAAGATCTGAATATGATACATTATATTACTTTGTTAGGACTGAAATATATAGAGTAGTATGTATTTTTTTTTTGGTTTTTTTTTATATTTTTTTTTTTAGAAAAGAACATTAAACAGAAAAATAAACTAAGAATCTTTAAGTAAAATAAAAAGCCCACTCTCACTATTAACGATCTCTTCGTCTCAATTAGCACTATCATTTTCATTTATATATTCCAAGAGCTATTTTAATTGCTAATTATTATAGAAATTTTTTTAAAAATAACCTACCATTAAAAGTCCAACGTTTTGGAGCTAATTTTGGAAGCATTTTTTGACGAATAAATACAAAGCACATAAACTCATTGTCTTTATTGAAAAACTAGTAATCGATTCGGAAAATAACGACATTCACGTATACTATTGAACGATTTAGATAAAATCAAATTTAGTCGATGCTCGAAGAAATGAATAAATATTGCGTTTTTATACATTTTTTTGTACATGCCTGCAATCCACATATTTTGGCAGATATTACAGAGGCACCTCAAGGCTTTAAATTTTCGGACAGTATGCAAAACAAGGTTAAATGAACGGGACGCAGTTTGGTTATCAGAAACATCTGTGAGATTTATGAAAGTTTCTTTAACTGCACCGGAAGAAGTAATATAACCAAAGGTTGTTGAAAGTTGTGATCGATATGATATATCGGTTGTTTTTTCTAATATTATTGCTATGAATTTGCTTTTCTAAATTTCATTACAAATATCTTTCAATATTTTTTTTTTGAAAACCAACTAACGAGATCGTTTTGAATATAATTTGACGTTCCGGAAGAAACACTTGCTTGGTCCAAGTGAGCTGGCAATTATCGGTTACGCACTGTCAAAAGATTTATTAGGTCCAACTAGTGATGAGTCTGCGTCCGTACGTTGACGTATGCGCCGAGGTAAACCACGCAAAGCATATGTTGCACCCAAACATAACTTACCGAACAGCCAGAAAAGTGGCATGCTCCTTAAGCAACCTTTTGCTCAATTGTTGCTATGAGCTGTCCGTACGTAAAGTGGCGATGAGATACGACTTGACATACGTTCGCTTATGCGCTGTATGGGCACTTACGTTCACTCCTGTTTGCGTATGTCAAAAAGTGCCTTTTTTGCTCTAAAACCGGTCGGTTTTGACAGACAATTACGTTCGCAGACTCATCTTTGGCTAGGGCTTTTTCATTATGACTATGTAATGCTTCTTCTTGACATCCTAAATGACACACAATGTTTATTAGAATCTTCATTGTTTCTCAATTTCTCCTAACTGTGAGCAATATCACTGAATATTTATATTGGCAACTCAGCAATTCTTCAAATTACCGGAATCAAACTTGGAAAGTAAAAGGACTGAATTGATGTGATCAATGCTATTTCTACCATGCCTGTTCACAGCTTAAACATTATTTAAATTACAAAATCCGATATTTCGTCAAATGTCTGAAACGCTTGAAAATAGCACACATGACCAGAAACCTATTTTTGTTTAATATTACAACCGATAATCCGTTCCGAGTTTTTCATTTATTAATTTTGCGATCAAACTGTCGAGTAGGTATATGTCTTTGTTATAGAGACAAGTTTCAAATTCAGTTTTGATCGGTTGTTTTTTTCAGCAAACTACCGAGATCCAATGAAATAAAATTTAAATAAGTTGACGAATTCTAAAATGTTGACCCACAGAAAAGTGAATACATTCACCTATTTCAACCTTTCAATATTTCAAATATCAATTAAAAGTATCATGCAATTTTACACAGTAATTTTATACATTCAATTCTACACAATTCCAGTCTACAACTTCACTTATTACTACCAAATCCTATAAGCTATAAGTGACTAAAAGCCTTCGCCAATTGAAAATACCTTCGTAAAAGTTTCTATACAAAATTGAACATACAAAAAAATAATGTCATAATATAAAACATAAATAAAACACATAAAATAACGACTTATTGAATCCATAGCCTCTGGCAATGCTTGTCACATATCGTAATTCAAATTCGCTCACAGCAAGTATTCTTCATTCACAAAAAATCTGTACAAGCAAAGTAAAATGATAGCAATAACAATTTACCCTGCTGCTAGTGAGGGGAACGCAGGAATATGTTCCTACGCTCTGAGTCTCTCTCTCTTGAGAAGATAATTTCCCCTAGGAAGCAACATTTTCATTGCTTCCAAACAGCTCGTATGAACACATTTTTTTTAATGACGTCACAGTCTAGTCTATATGGGATCAAACAAACGGCCGTAGATGCAATTTTTATGTTGCTTCCAAGCCGTTGTTGTGCTTTCATTATTTTCATTCTGTGGCGTTACCAGATCAACTGTGTGAGATGTTCACAATTTGATTTGAAATTTTTTTTTTTTTATAAATGTTTATACGCGATTATTTCACGATTTCGAATAAAACAAATTAAAATTTATGTCAGCCAAATGTAAGGGAAGCAATGCTTCCCTTGCTTCCATGAACGCCACGCCACTGCTATGACGATATTCAAAATATTTTGACGAAATCCCTGTCCTCTTCCTTTTGTTTTCCATGATCCATTATTTTGAACTATAGCTTTACAATACCCATGTCGGGTGATCTTACTTGTTTTTCAATTATCGGATTATATCCTTTTTTCCATGCTTTAGTAAACTTCTCTAACGTAATTTATATAAAAAGCTGTATCATACACGTCTAACCGTCCCTAGCTCAAGAGTAGCATGGTTTTGTTAAAGGGAAGTCTACTCTCTCTAATCTTTTAGCATTGACTAATACTGTGACATCTGCTTTGCATCCACAAAAGCAAGTACATGTTTTGTACATTGATTTTTTTAAAGCTTTCGATTCTGTTGACCGTGAAGTGCTACTTTTGAAGATTTTTCCTGGTTTTTCTCCTGCGCACATGATTATGGGTGTGTATTTACGGTCAAACAATATGTACTGGAGCTTCGTAAGGTTACACTTTTGATCCTCTTTTGTTTCTACTTTTTATCAACTACTTCCCTGCCTTCATTAATTCATCTTACCTTTTGTATGCTATTGACTTCAAGGCGCTTAGAATAATTAGTTGCTGCGAGATTGCAAGCATCTATAAAATGATTTAAGTTCACTGTGTAACTCTCAAAACAGAGAGATTTAAAGAAATGAAACAATCGTATACATATACGAAATTTAGTGAAGCAATTTCAAACATAAAATCTATAAATAGGACAAATCGAGAGATTTACTTCCTCAGATATTCCCTTTGGTTCCTCCGCTACCTTAGTTCTACGAGCTTTTGGTTGTAACTTGTCAAATTCGCGTACACACTGCCTACTATCTTTCTGTTTGCGGACAGAGTTTACACTTTACTCAATTTGAAGTAGATTTACTTCATTTTTATTTTGGAAATGGTAGCTGCTTCATTACTTCAGTTTCTTCGGATCCTACTCCATTTTCGGTTCGAATCGAATCAGAGAGAATTTTTATATTTCATGTTATATTTTCCTGCATCGATCTTTGACAGCAACATTTTTCTAGTCTACTGTTTCAATGCAACGAACAACTGAGTGCAAGTCACAAGCGCTATTTGGAGTATTTTGGAGTAACTCAAAAATAATACTGTAACGCAAAGAAATCTTAAAGACTGTAAATATAATTATGTTTTGTATGTAAAATTTATATTATGCCTTAATTTATTTGTTTTAAAAACATCTAATTTGAATTTTTTACGCTGCTTTACTTAATATTTTTTCCGTTATAGTAAAAATGATAATGCTCACCTACTTTAAATGAAAAATAATTAATGCATTAAATTAAATGACCCTATTCGGCCGTCTACTTCATTTCTTTTAAATCTACTTCAATTTCTTTTCAACTCCTACTTCAAATTTGGTAGAAGACAGTCAAATTTACTTATAGTGGCCGTAGTTTTCCTTCACTACTACTAAAGCTCAGATGCAGGTAAATTGCTTCAATTCTCACTGTTGTTTTCATTTCCTTATATCTATCTCTCTCTTTTGAGGTGTAATTGGAATACCCTCAAATTTATCGCTCTAAATATCTCGAAATGTCATCAGATGTATTATATCCATACGAATATCTCTTGCGATGCTCAAAAAATTCAAGATTCTTTTCTTCCTATTCCAGATCATAATTTAATATTTCTCAATATGTATTTGCTTTGTTGAACTTTTGGTTTAAAATTAGTTTAAATTTAATTTATTCAATAATGGCTAATGAGATTCTTTTTTCCTTCCTTTCAGAAATTCGGGAATTGGACCAATTCATTTCGCAACTGCCATCATCTGCGCTCTCCTATTCGGCACCATCAATTTTAAAAGGACTTTACAAATCCTGCCGTGATATGGAGACTTTGGATAAAGCACAAGCAGAATTCTTATTGAAAAAGGCTATTAATTCTTTAGGTAAGTGTATTTGCTGAAAGTACTGTGCTAAAATTTGGTTTTGTTCTGTGCTATTCGTACGCGCAAAGAAACAAAGTGCTGGTCACTAGATGTCACTGTTTGATGTCGAAAATTATATGCGAAGAAAATAGTAAAAGTTCAGCCGTTTGGTGTTCTCGCAATGGAAGATATTCATTGAAGGAATTCCGCTTTTGTTTAGTGATAATAATTTATGCCTCCAAATTATGAATATTTCTAAACTTTAAAAATCACAGCCGGTTGTTTTCTTTTCGAAATTCCGTTTTTTTTCGATATACCGCCAAATTTATTCCGCAAGGTTTGTTTATCCAAGTAACTGAATATATTTAAAATCACTTTGTTTAAATCATGCAGCCTATGAAATAGCAGCATTAGTCTTATAACACCGAAACTGCGTAACTTTTCATTTAGTTCTTACATCCATTAACAATCAATTCAGATGTCAACATTAATGGGAATCAATACCTACCATGTGCGATGGTTGGGTGTTAATCCGTCACGAATTCTTTGCGAGCTTTTCGCGAGACGCCTGTTACTTGTTAATTGATAACTGCTTGAAAACGACAATTCGATTAAATTCAGCATGTAATACTATAAATATTGCAAATAAATTATTTGCAGCATTAATAGTATTACACGTTTCGGAATTGTGTTCATATATAGTTTTCATTAATTCATTAATGAGTTAGTTTGTTCCATTTGCTGCTTTAGGGTGTCTTGAAAGCCCTCTCTTATTTGAAATCAAGTTTACCTATCCAACTGAATGCATGTTTTCATTATCGGAAAACAGATTTGATAATGTCTTGAATAAAATACCATGTAAAATGGCTTTCTGCGAACACTGAAATTATTTGAAGATTATTAGTAATATGTAAACTTTAAAATCGTTAAATTAATCTTTGTGGCCTTGAGCAATATATCTGATCTTAAAAATGGATTCCTTATTGGAATCAAAAGAAATACGGAGCGAAGAGTGCGAAATACTAATCAAATAGAAGTCAAAATACAACGAAACTCTTTTATGATAATGATCAGAGAGTTTTTTTATAACTTTTTTTTTATAATAAAATAATTTTTACAATAAACGAGTAGTTGTTAGAAACTCACAGATGCTAGTTGACGCTTTGAATTAATAAAAGCCGTGTTTTCTAATACCAGGTAGAAATATTTCGTTTTAATTAAATACAAATGTTTCGGATTTGATTTTCATTACGTGGTTTTAGCAAAAAAGCTTGCATTATGCTTATAAAAATGTTGTTTTTAAATAGCTTATGCTTTACAGCCTGAATGCCTGTAAAGCGAAACGATGATTCACGCCTTGTCAATTTCAGACAAAGACTGTCCTTCGAAGAAAAATAATTACTGCAGCTCTCCAGCTACAACCTTCCACCGCAAGAGACAACACACGAATCAGTCAGATAACGTAAATTTATGTTTCTACGGTACACGCCGAACAATTTCAAAATTTTCTGTGAGAAATTTTGACTTAAATCAATGTTTTGATTCACCGACACTAATCAAACTGACATTGGGCCTTTTTACACTTGTATTCTTGAAGCACTCCTGAAACTGGTTTCACAACAATCAAAATTTCCACACTTGTATTCTTCAGCAACGGAACCGTTCATATACCGATTATGCATATGAATGTGTGCGTGTTGTTGTTTTTTCATTTCGACTTGAGTGTTTCATGAAAAATTCCTGACCCGTGAACTATGTTTATAGTTTGTTAGTGATTTGCATCAGTTTCAATCAGTTTCAAAAGTGATGAAAAATTCTCTCCAAGTGCATCACTTTTTTTTAGAGATTTCCCCTCGATTCTTCTGCCTCTTGCCCAGAAAACCGGTTATAGGACTGTATCGAAAGTACAAGTGTAAAAAGGCCCATTGAGATTTCTTTTCGTGTTGCACGTTGCACGCTTTTACCCCGATCTGATATTCCTCACATTTTTCGTAAATAAGAGACAGCATTAGGGTTTTTTGGTTGTGGGTGCGGTAGAAAGGGGTGGATTGAGCGAAATTCTTGTGAGAGAGCAATGTTTTGCGAGTATGAAAGAAGCCTAAAGGCTCAGTTAGCGAACTTCCGTCGCTTCCGTTCCGTCCGCTCCGTTTTATGACCGGGCGCATCGATGATCGAGAGTGCGTTGCGTCCGCTCCGTCTGTCAAAGGCTAAGGTGGTGAGTTTAGTTATTTTCGTGGTGTAAAATTCATATTCGAACGCGGGAACTGTGTGAACTGTTTTGTGCATGCGTTGCAATTAAGATACGCCGGATGTACACTACAGGCAAAAAGTTTAAGACCACTTAGGAATCGAGAAAATAAACAACATTTTCATGGTAATTAGAATTTATTTATTTCTAGACAAAATATAATTGATTACTTTTTATGTAATTGTCAAATGTCAGCTTATTGTTTTTCTAGTTTACAAGTCAAAATTAATGATAAACAAAAAGAATCTTGTTCTACTTTAAATTCTACATTCATCAAAATATCCTCCTTTGGCATTTTTTACTGCTTTAGTAATACTTGGCATTCGTTCAACTAATTTTCTTACAGTATCTTGGGAGATATTGTCCCACCCTTCTTGAAGAAGCTCCCACAAGTGTTGCTTGGACGTCGGACAGCGTTCACGTACCCTTCTATCTAATTCTTCCCATAACAATTCAATTGGGTTACAATCAGGTGATTGTGGGGGCCAGGTCATATTCAATAGTATTCCATCATTGTCCATTTCAGCTAAATATCCTCTGCATAATTTAGAACTGTGTTTGGGGTCATTATCCTGTTGAAGGGTGGAATTTCACCCAATTAACCGCAAACCTGATGGTATGGCCATGTTCTGCAAGATTTCCCTGTAACGTTCTTTAGTTAACGTGCCATCAATTCGAACTAATTCACCCACTTCAGCAAGCAAAAGCACCCCCAAACCATAACAGAACCACCTCCATGCTTTACTGTTGGTACTACACAGTTCGCAGCCATTCTTTCTCCAGCAGATTGCCTGACATAAACCCTCCGTTTGGAGCCAAAAACTTCATACTTTGATTCATCTGTCCAAAGCTCCTGTGACCAGTCTTCAATTGTCCACTGGCTATGAGTTCGTGCCCACTCTAACCGCTTTTGTCTCTTACCTTTTCGAAGCAGAGGTTTTCTGGCTGCTACACGCCCCACGAGCCAAGCTTTTCTTAGACGATTTTTTACAGTTAACAAGCTTATGGACTTTGAATGTCCCGCGTTGAATTCTGCTCGAATTTCCGGTGCAGTTAACTTCCGATCCCTTTTGCTCATAAGCACTAGAGTCTCTGCTTCTGTTGTCACTCTGGGTCGCCCCCTCCTTACAGCATCACAATAACTTTCACTGTCCTTGAATTTCACGATAGCATTATGTACAGCAGTCTTTGAAATTTTTACTTCATTACTGATCTCTCTTTCTGACTTTCCTTGTTCACACACTTCTAACTTCCGGCTTAATACTGCGCGCTTTTCCCATTTTGAACAGAAATTTTGCCAAAACTTTGCTAAAAAGTATCAATAACTAAATATCACAAGTGCACGGAATAAAATTCGCTGAAAATAACAATCCGTATTACTTGTCAGCATAAAAACTCACAAATGAAATATTTTGAAGATAAGGTACCTTTATAGGAATTTCACAATATTTCAAATCCATATTCCCAGAAATTTCAAAGGTTTATTTTAATTACTTTAGAGTGGGAAAAACCCAACGTGTTTTATTACCCTGACTGAGAATTTGGAAATCCCATGTACATTTTAAATTCCTTCATAGCAACCCTCCTTAAAACAGGCAAATACTGTAAAAAAAGGTACTTGCAGTTTTATAAATCTAAGTGTGCTTCATTTCTGCGATGTGGTGTTAAACTTTTTGCCTGCAGTGTATATTCACACACTACCATTTTCTACCTATGCCCAATAATTATATCCCAATCATAAAACCTTACCTAGAAAAAATTGGTTTGTTATAAAGATCAAAAAAGATATTTGCCAGTAATTCCATTCATGAACATCGCAGTAGCTAAACGTATGAAAGGAGCAATTTTTCATAGTAATTGCACACTATGTATTGCATATTCAGAAATTTGTTATCTACTCCAAACGAATTATTTTAGCAGTTCTAGGTAGACACTGGTATTTTACAAGAATATTGCTAAATTTTTATCTAACAGGAAGTATTCATCCACCGTTTGAACAAAGAGATGGCCTTTCAAATTAATATAATGGCTTCATAGCCTGATTGATTTAGTATGGTATAATAACGTAAACGTTTGTTTACATTTCTACTCGGGTGTTTGGTTTCGGAATCAATCAGACTTCCGAACTATAATAAATTACAGCTACTAATATTTTTGTCACATTATTTTCAAGCATGCTATTTCTGAAAAGTTCTCAATGAAGTTTTAAGCGCGAGAATTGCGAAGATAAATGAAAGAAACTAGTTAAATGCAGACATCAATTTAATCGGTTTAACAAATATTGACGGTTTTTTGAACCATCGATAAATTAACATTATTTCATCAGTAATATTTATAACTATCAAATACGCTAATTAAAAAGTTCTACAGCATCAACATTCGATTATATAAATATTTCAGGGAAATGATTTATCTATTCCACAAAACATTTTGAATACATATTCACTTTGAAAAATTCTTAGCTGACAGAATGCCTTGCAAAACACTCACCATTCATTCTAAATTCATTCATTCTTTTATAGCTGTCGGTCCACAGTATCATTAATTGGAAAGAGTTTTTGAATATAAAGATATTGAGAGTCGCATCCAAGCAAGAAGTCTCTCTTTATTTCACCCATCCTATGAAAATTTATGGATGCTCTGACATATTGTTCAGAGCGTAGATGTTCGGCTCGTTTGGGTACACGGGCTCAGCGCGAAAATTTAAAATAAGAACGAGGGGATTTAAGGGAATGAAACAAGCGTATACATAAACCAAATTTAGTAAAGCATTCTCACTACAAAGATATAAATCTTTAAATAAAACAAATCGAGAGCATAACTACCTCAGATTTTCTCTTTGGTTTCTCCGCTACCTAAGCTCTGCGAGCTTTTGGGAGAAAATTTTCCTACTAAGTTATAGTCTTTAGCTACGCCTACAATGTGGCTTGAAAGTGGATTAAGATTAGTCAATCCATATTTTATAACCACGGGGATTGATTTGGATAGTCGATCCGATCAGTATATTTTTTCGGATCGGATTGACTTTGGCATCAAAAAACCCGAATTGAGGGATTGAAAAATTTGAAGTCCACTTAAGTTCTGTTTATGTCTGTAACTTTCCAATGCGACATACTTCACCATTAAGTATGAATTGTTCACTAGCTAAATTGTATTCGTTCGATTCTGTCACATCGAAAACCTACTTTGACTCCTAAGACAATTTCATTTCAATTTTATAGACGAGATTCCAAATTGGGATTTGGAGTATACCAGATTTGTTGAGTTTGCGCTAAATATGAGTGTGTTTGTGTGTACACGATATTTTTATGTACGTACAAGGAGGTTTTCAATATGGCGGCTTCTGACGATCGCTGTTCACTTCGTATTTATTTATTTCCACCAAGCAATGTTTACATGTATAGAAGAATAAAAATAGTACATGCATAAAAATACGAAAAAAAAAATTTTAAAAAATCTATAGATGAATGCAAAACTAATTTATAACGCATAAATAAATCAGTTACAACTGCTAACTAATTTATAACGCATAAATAAATCAGTGACAAAGTAACAAATAAATGAAAAATGACTAAATGAATAACAGTTAAATACCAAATTTACAAAATATTCACAAATTAAATATACAATACATATATATTAATATGGTGGGAGAGGAAGAGACTATGATGAGAGAGCCTTGATAATGCTATTTTTAAAAGTTGCTTTAGATATCGTAGGGGAAAAGCTCTCGCTCATGCTATTGAATAGCCTGCAGCACCTATTTATTGGCTCGTTTGCTGCATATGTTGTGTTGTATTGGTATTCAATAAGCAGTCGTCGGGATCTAGTGACTCTCAAGGGCTGATTGAGCACAAAATTTTCTTTCAAGTAGACGGCATTAACCACGTCTCTGATGACATCGAAGCTGAAGCAGGCAGATAACATTAATATTCTCGTTTCAAGCGCTAACAAGTTGATACATTTAAGGTGATATTCGTATGCTGGTAGATTAATGAAATCATAAGAGTTGAAAAGATCTCTCAGAGTGAAAAATAAAAACTGCTTCTGAACAGACTCAAATCTTTGGCTGTGAATTTCGAAAGCCGGGGTCCAGATAGTCCACGCATATTCAAGAAGAGGACGCACGAGTAAAATATGTAAGGATTTAGTAACCCAGAGATTCCTAAACTCTTTGGTTCGTCGCTTAATAAAACCAAGTGGTTTACATGCTCGGGAAAGTACTCTATCGTAATGTTGATTGAAGCGGAGCTTTTAATCCAGGATGACACCGAGAACTTATATGGAACCCTACTGAGTGCCGTGTTGCTGAAGCGACACGTATAATGAACTCGTGCAATTCCATTTTGCGAGAGAAGCTAATTGCGTGTCTCTTGGCAATGTTAAGATGGAGCACCAAAGGTCTAAAAAGTTCAGTTTAAACTGAAAGAAGGTAGTGTCAGATGGTGACCTGATGGCATGGTAAATTTCGTGGTTGTCCGCATATTGTAAATGAGGAATGTCAGATAAAATTTCCGATGTGTCAAATATAAAAATATTAAAAAAAGAAAAGGCCCCATATGACTTCCTTGGGGTACACTGGATTTAACCTCGACTTAGAAATAAGACCTCGGAATTTCACGAACTAAAAGTGATCGTGGAGGTAGGAGCCAAGTCACTTTAATAAAATCCTGCAATTTCAAATTGTTTCAGCTTGGGGATCAAAATAGAGTGATCAACTCGGTCGAATGCTTTGCTAAAGTCTGTATAGACTGTCAATTACCAATATGTGGACAATGAATGGCCACTTTAAAGAACTATGGTGAAGCTGTCAGCACTTTTGACACTGTCCTT
This sequence comes from Nemotelus nigrinus, assembly GCA_947369275.1. Taxonomy (NCBI): domain Eukaryota; kingdom Metazoa; phylum Arthropoda; class Insecta; order Diptera; family Stratiomyidae; genus Nemotelus; species Nemotelus nigrinus. The sequence continues at coordinate 175,063,260 of OX376372.1, forward strand.
TTTAGATGGGTGCATGCCATGCTGATGCAAAGGTTGTTCCTGTTCAAAGTTGGAGCCTGCTGCCACTTGAGAAAGGGGGTGATAAATAGATGTTCACAAGGAGATGTATTCTGATCGACTGCTTCCTAAATTAACTGCAACAAGAATGAGCTGTGGCCACACTAACAGCCAGTAAGGATCTGAATGTAGTATGTAGAAATCAACAAAGCGGATTGACTTTATTGACAGCTGGTGTTCGATGCATGTCTTAAGAGTGAACCCTGGTAAATGAAACTTTTTGGGAGAAAAGTTGCGTCCAATAATGAAGGCTACAACTCTAGAACTTTCAGGTGGAGTCAAACATCTCTGAGTAATCTTGGATAAATAACTTCTCTGAAGAACTATATGAAATTTAAGCTGCCTTCAGCTATTAATACTTTCGGTTAGTTCAAAAGAGCCTGAAGCCGCGTATAGATATGTGGATCTATGTAACAACCACATAAGTATATGCGGCGTCGTTGACTATTGTGAAGCTTTTTTATGCTCGCAAGAAGCTACCCACATCACAAAGGACTGTGTGCCTAAGTATCTGTGATGTCATGAGTACTACTCCTGGAGTGGCCCTCTATACGCTTCTTAATCTGTCTCCAATTGACCTTCAAATTCAGAGCTTGGCAATAAGCTCAGCCTATAGACTAACTCAACTTGGTCCATGGGTAGACAACGGTCATGTGGGACACTACTTTATTAGGGGCTCACTGCGAAAGATCTCTTCAGTTTTCGTGATGCCTGTGGACGCTCGAGTGCTCCCACTCGATTTCAGGAAAATATATGAAGTAATATTTTTGATCAGAAGTCTGCATGAAGGAATACTCCCAGATCTTCTTGTCAGATGGTTCAAAACAGCCTTTGACAGGTTCGCGAAATCTCCAGCCACCTTTGGTGTACCTATCGGTAGTGAGTAGTCAATACTCATGAAAATATAGAACCAGGGCATTAGAAATGTCCAGTTATTTCAGAACCTAACAATGGACTTCTTCAACAAAAGTAGGAACTACCAGCTACATAATCAACTTGGTGGACATACTTATTGCATTGGTGTGGTAAAGGATGATATTTGCCCATCCTGCTTAGAAGATGCGGCTTCTGTGGAGCATCTCCCTCGCAAAAACTCAACGTATGCGTGAATTAGATACCAATGCCTTCACCTCTTATCCCCTATCACTGATCCTGAACATAATTAATAGAACCGGGAAAAACTAAGCGCCGGGTGCCTCTTTCTCAACACAATCTCACTAGCTCGCACCTACTCCGAACTAAGATATCGACTCGAACTGGCGCCCTCACTAGGTTACACGAACATAGGGTTATAGGCTACACAAGCTTTAGGTTATTTGCCCCTTTCGTGCAATACACTAAGCACTGTACTCTTAACTGGCTTCACTGAATAGTTGTTGAATCAACACTAGAAGCATAACTTCATGATTTCAAGCCGTCCCTTATATCTAACGCTGCCCTTCGCACATCTAAAGATATGTTCAGACTTTCACCTAGACATTTAGGAAACAAAGTCTACTACCTTGCTGTCCCTTTTTTAACGAACGATAATTCAATAAATATGCACACATGTACGTATAAAAAATATTTCATTTATTAACACAAAACGTTGCTTTCCACAAAACACTGTACAACATTAACTACTGAATTAAAACAATTTGAACTATTCTCATGTTGATTTAGGCTTTCTTTTTTCGCTGTAAGAATGATTTTCTACCGCCGATCAAACTGCCATGTTTATAAGATCCGCGAAGAAATTTCGGAGCTACTGTAGAAAACGAAGCACTCGAATCAGTCTTTTTGAACCCTGACGCGAAGCTAGATCCTGGTCGAAAGGCTGAAAAGCTTGACGGAAAAGGGCGTTGCGAGTGAGCTATTTCCGACAATGCTGGGGCAAAGGTAGAGGTTGATTGGCCAGGTGCTGATATAGAAATGGTAGGTGCTGCCGAAGAGAAGTCCGCACCTAGTGATGCGGCCGTTGACGAGGGCTCATAGTCTGGGGTAGAGGCAGCAATTGCTGGGGCTTCGCTGGCCGATGATAGCTCAGATAATGGTCCAATCGAGTCGATGGGTGATAGTGCAGGAGCGGAGCTTGATGTACTAAAAACAGCTGATGGTTCTGCCGAAGAGGAAATCGGTAGCTCAGACTCAATAGGTGGAAGCGCCGAAGGGAAACTCGAAGCTGTTGGTTCAATCGAAGGCAGTGCTGATACTAGATTTGTTGACGCGAACTGTGAAAACTCGGTCGGTAGAGCTGGTGAAGAATGTTCGAAGGATGATAGGGTGGTAGAAATACTCGGTGCAATTGAAGTGATAGTTGGCAATGTGGGTGCAATGCTTGGCTCAGGATGGTCGTATGCTGACAAAGTTGGAGCGATGGTTGATGAAGCGAGTCCAAGGTTTGGTGCTAAAGTAGTGTGGGCGAATGCTGATGACGGAAGAGGAGCAATGGTAGTTGCGCTATGATGGAAGGAAGTTAGAGGAGGTGCAAACGTTGTTGGTGCATATCCAAATGAAGCAGCACTAGACAAATGTTGATGTCCTAAAATTTGTATATTTTGTGCATGTCCTAGTGGAATGGCTGCCAAAGTTGGGGCGATGCTAGGTGCAGGCACAGCAATTGCAGGTTCATGTCCTAGAGAACCAATGACAGAGGTAATTGGTGCAATTCCTTCGTCTGATGCTTGACTTGTTCCTCCCAAAGCATCGTATTGAGCTGCAATACAAGACAAAACATCAAAGTTTCTTACCTAATTTTTGTAATGCAACAAATTATTGAAAATATATACTAAATCATAGAATTTTCATATTGTATATTCGATTGAATCGACATTTGAATATCTGATAATGTTAAATTTCAAAAATTAAAAACAAAATTAGAAGCCTTGGGCATACATACCTCGAATTTGTTGTTGGGCGTGCAATGCTTCTTCTGGAGTTTTGTATTTGATAAAGTAAACTTCAGGTTTGTTGTGAATTGCTGGCGGCTCATGAGCGATACCTTCAACATTGACATGATGGCTATTTTGGGATAGAACGTAAACGACGGTTTTTTCTTCCTGTGGAGCAACGTCGACTGATATCTTGGCATTAGTTTCACTAGTTTGTGGATTATTGATGAAAATCACTTTGTAGTTTTTCTGAGGCCGACCAATATTGATGTGCTTAGCTTTGGTGATTACACTGTGATCTGCAGGGGCTGTGTGGTGATAAAAGTGTTTATGAACAATTGGCGGCTCCGCGTATATTCCAGCTTCGAATGGAGCGTAAGCTGGTGCAAGATCACCAGCAGAATATAGGCCCGCGCCTGTCGGCAATGGCTCGAAAAGACCTGGAGAGTAGGCTCCTAAGCTACCGCCAACTGGAAGAGGTGCTGCTGCGGCAAACCCATAATTTTCGTGACCCAAACTGATCGGTGCTGCGGATGGAAATGGTGCTAAAGTTGACTGAAGGATACCTGCGTAGCCTGCAGAGTAACCTGCTCCGATTAAATGTGGGGCAAAGGTGGTAGAAGCATAAGGTAGAGCTGAAGTTGGTACAGCGTATCCATGCTCGAGTCCTGAGCCTGCTAGAGATCGTTTTGGATGCGCATTTTCTGACTTTTCACCATTCACAGTACAAAACGCTGCCAACAGAAACCAAACCTAATGAAAAGAAAATGAGCTCAAATCCTAATATAAATGCGCAGTATGCATTAACTTACCAATTCCCCGTACATCGCTGTTCACTTATTCACTCACTGATATTTTAAAACTAAATATAAAGATGTCTTTCTTCAATCTTTTATATAAACTAACTTGTTCCCAACAAGGCATAAGAGCTTCCCACATATTGACCGGTTGCAACAAAATTTGTAGGGTCGATAGGGTTTGCCTTGACACCTAACGAGAAAATGATCGAAATAGGCAAGCAATAAAAAGACGTGTGATGCGCACATTTAGCAACTCACATCGCAAACAAATCTGGTTATCAATAATATGCATAAGCTTTCATTAAGCGTCAAGCTATTGCTACAGTTTGCATGAAATTGAAGACGTTGGTCTGTCGCATAGGGCATCATCAAAAGCGAGATATCCAGTCTAGTCATCTACCAGAGACTGTTTGCATAAAAAAGATGATAGTTATGCGACATTAAAAAACAATTCAATTTATCATCTTACCGAAAATGCGTTCGATCTTGCGCCACAGAATAAATTTGATTTGATTAAGTATAATCGATTGATCAAGATTGGTCTGGAAAGGGTTGTTATTTATGAACTGCTCTTGTTGATTTGTTTATGTTTAGTTGCATCAAAAATTGATTGCTTGGAAACCGGATAAATTTATGCTCGCGTGTAACCATACTTAATCGTATTTCGAATGCTGTCAGGTAACAAATAGAATCATAGTCATGCATGTAACTTGTCTCTGATTTTTAAGTTTTTGCTGTTGTAGATGCGTGAAGTTCGTAAAAAGTATTTTTTTAAAATAAGTAAGTGTTGCTAAGTGTTCAATTTGGTGTTAATAATGTCTTCTAGTGTTTCCATGCACAAAAAACATTGTTTGGTAAAAAAATAAGGTATAGTAAACATTAAAATCACTCTGACAAAATATATTATCATGCACCAAAAATTCTTCAAATTCACACATGGTTCCATATATTCAAACTGTACAATACACCCCTTTTCCAATTGTATTGGCACCTCATTTGCTAAATTTTTATAGTTCGAGTTATTTTAAATCCTCAGATAATACAGAAGTGTCCATATAAAATCAGCCTACCTAAAGAAAACAAACGTTATATATTCTGCTTGAAAATCTATCCATATACCTGTATGATTGCCTAAATTTATTCCTGGTTAACATGGATCCGCTACAGCCATGCCCTTGGAACATTTTTCAACCTTTTTTAAACTAGAATAAATTTGAAGTCTTTATGTTGAGCCGTAAGGCTACTTTTTGTAACAAGTGAAATTCCCGTCCGGATTGCTGATATTGCTCATAAAATGAATAATCACGGGTCAAAAATATCATTCATGTATTGCTTTGTCGTCATACTGCAAACCGTTTTTTGAATTGTAAGGTCCTGGATCACTTTATTGTGCTCGTATCTTTCCGAAGTTCAATAATTTTACGTCAGCATTATTATTCATGATTATTGGGTCCCGCTTTGACTTTTCGTGTCCAGTAAGAGCTGCCAGGATGCTACCCACTTATACTTCGCAGCAGTGGTGACTCGTGAGAACCAATATGAGTGGGGCTAGCTTTCAAGGACAAGAACCTACTTATACTGGGAATTCTGAACGGTTTTTTAGTCCACCCATGAAGAACTGCAATTAGAGTGCTTGGCGATTTTCACGACAAAAAGTGTACTTGCCCGTCCCGGAAAAGTCGTTACACATATAGTTCGAGAAAATACAAATAAATATTCGCTTCTACTTATTGCTTAGGTAGATTTTCCATGCACTTATTTTTCTACTGAGAAAGCAAATCTACCACCTGTTCATTAAAATATGAAATATTTTTTTACTGATAGATAATACTGTCAATGAACTGAAACGAATTTACTCACTGTGCTAGATTTTAAGTTTCAATATTCTCCAGATTACTAAATCACCTTTCAGATTTTTCAGTTACAACTGCAGTAGCTAAAACTATTTGAATGAAATTATTTGTTTGTGAAACAGAAGCAAATCCCTTATTATTTTTTAAAATACAGTTCTGTAACACATGACATATTTCAGAATATTTCATCATTATACATTCATTTCATTTGGTTTTTCAAAGGCCATGTATCCAAAAATTAATAATTCTTTACTTTTGTTTCAATATTTTTGGCAGAAAATTCTTAAATTTTTTGTTTAATTTTAATATGGATTTATTACATTGAAAGCTTATACATGATCAAAATTATCAAAAATGTACTTCAAGCTAGATTAAAATTCTATCCCTAATTTATTTTCTTATCACGCGAAGATCATACATAGAAATACGCATTCTTTTTGTCATTCATTCGTTATGATTAGGTTGGCTTAATTTCAAATTATTCATAATTGAGTTAATAGATTTTGTCAAATATGTAATTTGTACTGCGTGAATGCAAAACATTATAAAGAGCATTTGCCTAACAGAATATTTTATTCAAAAATCCCAGGAAAAAATCAAAATTATAATCATTCAAATAACTTAATAGCCCGGCTCTTTCTTTTATCGTAACTGCGTCGCAAGAATCGCATTGAATTATATCAAATTAATTAATTAGGTGCTTCAGGCTTTTGGAAACATATTGTACAACATGTTCCTGAAAATTCCTGTGAATTTTTATAGATCTTGAGAGACCTCTTTGATCTTCTAAAATTTCTACTGAGAAGCATTTACACTTCGAAGAGCATGAAATAAAAAAGAAAGCACACGTTTCTTTGACAGACAAAGAAGCCTGCTTCAGGACTAAATTAAATTGATTCAGCCGCTCCATCATAGATTTGAGAGATAAAGCTAATTTTGAATTGCTTTGGATGCAATTAGAGTGGACCTTTAGTTTTTCAGATCCATATCAGCATATTAAGACATTTGCCTCTGTTTAGCTTGTTCTTGTCTCATCGTGCCCACGGTGTAGATACGGTGTGGACACGGTGTGGCTCCCATAACATTTTAAAATGCCAATTATTCTAGTGAGAACCTGGTGACTCTTTTTTCACAGCTCATTTTGCTTGTTACTTCAAGCAGCATTACCAGAATCAATTCGAGACAATGTAAATGTTTGGAAACTTAACGCTATTTGTAGACGTATTGAAGCTGTGTCTGCTTTACCCTTTCTTTTTATTCCTTGAGAAAAATGCATCCAATCTCGTAAGCCACTAATGGTCCCATGCTACTTCAGCTTGAAACAAACGATAAAGATACCTTTAATTTTATTAAAATCAATTGATTAATAAAGCGAATCGTGTCTTCACAAAAACTAAAACCATCGATTTATTATATAACTAATATATGTTGTTAGATTTAACAAAAATACTTGCAAATTTTATGTTAACTCACACCCGATAATTAGGAGAAAATGCTAGCTATCCATTTCGATATCCAAATCCAAATCTTCTTCTAAGATATCCAAATCTTCTACCATTTGACCCATTTGACTCAACAAAACGTTCAAAAAATATCATCAAAGATCAATTTTATTGAAATGAAATGTATATATAAATTTCCCCTTGGATGTACAGACTATTTTGAACCCAACCAACATTTTTCACAAAATATCTTACGTTCAGATCTGTATGTACCATATAAAATCATGTATAAGGTAAGCTCACAATTTTTCTACCACAATTGATATCTGTACGAAAATATCAGCAAGCACTGTGAGAGCAAAGCCATATTTTGCTCTTCAATTTCCCAAACTAATTAACTGAATTTAACCCACGGATGGTCATCGACTCCATTCACTAGGCAAACGACGAAAAAGCGCCACCCCAGTATAGTATTAAAAATAGGTCTTAGTCCCTAGATTACTCTTTTAGTCATTGCGTATGACATGCACACATTTTGCCATCGTTGAATTTTTACATTCGTTTCCTCTCTTATCTGGGGCTCATCATAGATATGAAAGAATATGGATACGAAATGGCTATCCGTGTACCCATACGTGAGTGTGCCTTTCTTAATACACGCACAACATTGCTCTCTCACAAAAATTTCGCTCAGTGCGCCCCTTTCTACCGCACTAACAACCGAAAAGCCTTAATGCTGTGTCTTAATGCTGGGAACACCAGATCGGCGTAAAAGCGTGCAACGGGCAACACGGAAAGAAACGTCAACGTCAGTTTGATTTGTGTCGGGGACTGAGAGCATTGGCTTTCAGTCAAAATTTTTCAAATAAAATTTGGAAATTTTTCGGCGAATTCGGTGGAAACGTACATCTACGTTTGTGCGCAATCTTTTGTGTCGGTTTTGCGAGTAAATTAGCGGTAAAACGTTATAAAATAGTGCGATAATGAAGTGCCGCGTTCCAGGGTGCAAATAGCTACTTTTGTAGTGCTTCGCAGGGGATATCGTATTTCGGGTGAGTAAAATAAACCTTTGGCAACAATTTCGTATAGTTTTTGTGTGAAATCATAATGAATTTCATTAACAAAAAGCATTTTAATCTCCACTCGCCGGTTCGGGGAAAGAAATGTCAAACGACGTTCAAAATGGCGATCGCTCGTGCTTTTTGTTACCATATGAGCTGTGTAGGACACACACCAGTACCTCATTCTCACACCAGTAAACAAAATGTCGAAAATTAGCACATTTCTCTCGGTCGATTTCTAATCCATTCTCTCTTATATCTGTGGGGCTAATTCATCTTAGCGCCGACGGCCCCGACGTGCATTGCACGTGAAAGAGAATATGATAAGAGCATCGCGCATATTGCATGAGCAAAGTAAGTTCTCTTCAATCGATTTTTATTAATTTGTGCTGTGTAGCTAAATCCAAGTTTTGAATAAGAGAAAGGCAAAAACAATTTGAAATTAACATAAACATAAAAATAACTTTATTCAAAATCCAGTAAATTAAGCATAATTCCATAATTAATTATACCGTATGATATTTAGAGATCAGACATGGTCTTAACAACTATAAAATATTTGAGTAAGAAACCCTAGTTTGTAATTTGTTACAATGAGTGGTAAATTTGTAGAGGAAAAACAAGTTATAAAACCTCTTGAGACTTAAACTAACTTATGGCTACCTTAAAGTAACTTAGGACTATGTAGAATCGATCTTACAACTGTAAAGGATCTAATTTTGAATGGCTAAAGCTGCAATTAGAGGATTGGTGGCATTTTCACATTTTCTGACAAATTTGTTTCGTATTCTGCGAGTATTTAAGGAAATGTAATTTATATCTGCTAATTTGTGAAGGAGATGAGTAGAAAAATAGTATGGTTTGTTTAAAATAATCTTTAAGCATTTATTTTGAAGAATTTGAAGTTTATTTAGGTGGCATGCTGCACAGCGGCTCCATATGGGCGAAGCATATAGTATCTTAGGCAGGATAATGGCTTTGAATATCAAAATTTTATTAGCTAAGGATAATTTAGACTTTCGATTAATAAACGGGTAAGTCGAGCGAATGCTGTTGATGATTTTGGAACCGATAAAATCAATGTGGGCCTTAAAGGTCAATTTGGAGTCCAAGTGCATACCTAAATATTTTAGGTCTTTGTTCCAAGGAACATTAGTGCCAAGGACGTTTATTTGTGCGGAAGGGTGATTTCGCCTGGCGCGCTTTCTCGTGAAGAACACAGCTTGCGATTTCTCGGCATTTACTTTTATCTTCCACTTTTGGCAGTACGAGTTAATTAATTCAAGTTGTCCTTGAAGATTGTTTACAATAATGTTCGGGTCAGAGTGAGTGGAGTATATAGCCGTATCATCTGCAAACATTGCTAAGTTACAATTTAAAGACTGAGTTATGTCTGAGGTGTAGATGTTGTATAAAGTCGGGCTCAGTACCGAACCTTGAGGGACTCCTGCCGGAATATCGTACCTGTTAGATTTGCTTTGGAACTTCACTGTAAATGACCTGGACGATAGGTATGACTGAATTATCTTTGTTAAATAAATTGGAAAAGATAGATTGATGAGTTTGTAAATGAGACCATCGTGCCAGACAGTATCAAAAGCTTTTTGAATGTCAAGAGCAATTAACCCAGTAGATTGTTTTTCATGGAAGCTTTTGTTGACATGGTTCGATACTCTAAACAACTGGTGGCTGGTACAAAACCCTGGTCTGAATCCGAATTGCCAATCGGGTATTATTCCGTCACTGTCAAGTTTGAGCTGGATACGGGTTAAAATAACTTTTTCAAAGATTTTGCTTAATGAAGGTAAAAGGCTGATAGGGCGGTAGTTTTGCGGTAGCTTGGGATTTTTACCAGGTTTGGCTATAGGTATGATGATGGCGTTTTTCCAGCAATCAGGGAAATAGTTTAGTTTAAGGCAATAGTTAAATATGTGAGTTAATAGTACTTTAGCTTTACTAGGAAGATTTTTCAGCAGGATGTTGGGTATTTGATCGTCACCAGCAGCTGATTTTAGTTTTATTTTCTTTAAGATTTTCCCAATTTCACCAGGGCTGCAGAAAGCATTTGGACCAAAATCATTGGGTAGCTCAGCAAGCTCTTTAATTTTTCGATCAACAGTATTAATTGTTACTAAATCGCCTAGATTCTGAGTTGAAGAGTGAGATTTTTGAAAATTTGTAGCTAGTAACTCAACTTTGTCACGGTTATTGTACGCAATATTACCGTCTGGTGATTGAAGCGGAGGTATGAAGTGCGACTTATTTTTCAAAGCTTTGTGAAGCTTCCATAGCTTTAGGGAGCCTTTACTTTGTGATGAGAGCAGCTTATTCCATCTAGCATTACGCAGATACAAAAAAGCAGTGCGAATTTGGTTATTTAAATCATTCAAGTGGTTTTTCAGAAAGGGGAGGCGAGTACGTTGCCACTGTCGTCGAATTTTATTTCGATGATTTATTAAGGCTGCTGTTGATGCATCCACTTTTAGGTGCTCTGGCTTAGCTACTATATTGGGAGAAGATATATCGCGGACGATTCTAATTGTCTCAACCAAGTTAGATAAGAGGGAATCGATTTGTTCGTGGGTGTTTACTGTTGCATAATCTAGCTCAGCTAGATTTATGTTAGAGTTTAAAAACTCTCGGAATTTTGACCATGATGTAGCCGAGTAAGCGAAAAATGATTTCTGAGCTATTGTGATGCCAGTCTCAATATCAAACCTCACAGGAAGATGGATGGAAGATAGTTCGTTTGTGACCACCGGTTGTGATAAAGGTACTAACCCGTTACTGATGACGAGATCAAGAGTGGATGGAAAGCCTCGAGGAGGATAACATGTTGGTCCGTCGGGGGCATGAATAAACAAGTTGTTATGGATGGTAGCGTCGTATAAAATGTTACCAGCTTTGTTGGCTCTGAAGCAGTTCCAGTGACGATGGCGGGAATTCAGGTCACCACATAATATAAATTTATTTTTGTGCCTCGTAAGCAGCCTGATATCCTCTTGGAATAATTTTAATTTTTCGTTGTTTAGATTGGTGCCACTAAAATAAACTACTATTACATCAATATTGGGTTGAATAATTTTAATTGCGACGGATTCAATAATTTTAGTAGGAAATGGTTTTATGGCTGCATATGAAATACCTTTTTTAATAAAAACAGCTACACCTCCTCCAATTGAGTCCGGTCTATCAGCTCTTACAATATTATAAGATTGGTTCGAAAGTTTGTCTCCCTCTCCGAGCCACGATTCACACAATAAAAATAAATCAATTTCATTATCTATTAGGTAATTAAGAGTCTCTTGTGGTTTGTTTCGAAAGCTTTGGGCATTCCAAAGTAGACATTTGATTTTATCAATCATGGATAAACCTGATTGCTAATTCAGTAAGTGCAACGAATTGATCTTCGCGCGTCTTACAGAGAGTAAGCTTCGTGATAAGCTCTTTGGCTAGTGAGAGCATTTCATCTGCTGAAAATAATGATGACTGCGATGAGCTTAGAGGGGAAGACAAACGATAAGGAGAACTAATGTTACGCTTATCTAATACTCCTCGTAAAGCCGCACTGTACGTTGGCTTGGATGATGATGCGGTTGCACTAACATGGTTGTGTTCGACTGCCTGTTTAGGCAGTAATGGATAGTTGACCAGCGTTGGCGATGGAGCGATGTGGGTCGCGTCTGCATACGATACCTTGTGTGGATGCCTTTGTGAGGACCGTTTGCGATTTTTCATGTATTCCGTTCGCTTAGGGCAAAGCTTGTCATTAGCAAGGTGATTACCGAGGCAATTCGAACACTTAATTTGTGATGAAAGCTTTGAGGGGCATTTATCTTTGTTGTGCTGATCGCCACAAATTAAGCACTTCTCAGGAAGAAAACAATGTGAAGAGCCGTGGCCGTATGCTTGACAGTTTCGGCATTGCGTTACACGAGCTTGCGGTGTCTTCCGCTGGTGGCTCCAGTGGACACGAGTGCTCATGACTGTGTTGATTTTAAGAAGATCGGAAAGCTTTGTCGTGCCGCGTAAGAAGTAAAGTATGTACGTAGCGTGCTCTCGGTAGCGACGAGTTTCATTCGGAAACACTATTTTCTTTACGTCAATACACTGAAGATTATGCACTTCTTCTAGGTGGCTTTTCAAAGTAGCGCATTCCATATTGTGCAAACCACTTAAAATAAATTTTGCCATACGTTGGTCAGAACGTGCATACGTAAAGAATGACACTTTCTTAGCGATCAAATGGGATCGAACTGTCTCAAATGTCTCGATTGATTTCGAAAATAGCTTTTTGCCGATACTAATGTGCTGTATTTCATAGTCGAGGATGTTTAGCTCTTTCATCATTGCAATAATAGACTCCCTGTCAATGTTCATGATGACAAGTGGTGGTATTTTAGCTTTTTTGGGAGCAGGCCCGGTTTCGGAGTCAATGCTGTTGTCAGTACAGGTTTTTAGACCAGCCAGAGGCTGAAACCGGTTACTATAATTTGCCATCAAGGAGTTCTCGTGTGTTCTAGGGAGTTTTAAACGATCCCGCAGTAGAATGTCGGGAGAGGTATTCTCCCGTTGCCTTTTAACACTAGTCACTGCTGAAGTAATTTTCAGATTCCAGAAAATGAGCAGGGAAACACTAAGGGAAAACACTAAACCGTAATAAATATGCTTTGCAGCCAACTGTCACTTCGACTTCACTCACTGAAGGTCTGTGAGAGACTCACAATTTGAAATTATTTAAAAAACATTAAGTGCGCGAAGTAGTTTGATGATTTGACTCACTTACATATAGTTTTAGAAACATGAAACAATTGAAATACGCATACGTTTCTTTTTATTTTGGAATGAAAAAAGGTGGTGGGGCTAAGCCCCACTAGCCCCAAACATAGAGCTGCCGCTGCTTCGCAGTAATGTAAAGTAAAATATTCTTTCATTTCACATAAAGTCCACAACTCACCAAAAACAAAAATATTCACACCCACATCGAAATTAGCAAACATAGCAGGCTAAGAAATAAACAAGAGAAATATCAATAATTTGTGTAAAAAAATGAAATAGCAGCTACGATTTATGTTGTTCGAAATACATTTCGCTGTCACCAAAGACTCACAAATTTTAGTCATCCAGAAACTTCAGTGCACAACAACTCGACGCTAAATGCTTGAGTCCGACACCGGCTTAGCCGACCTCAGTCGTGTGTTTTATAAATTTTTAATGAAATTCGGGAGGAGCCAGAAGCATTTGATCTTGTGATACTTAACGCAGCAGAAAATACCATCAAAACAACGACGGACGACCTTCGAGTGTGGTCGCATCGCAGCCAGTACAGAAATCTAAGTACACGGTACATCACATAGACCCTGAAGACAATATTTTATTACAAAGATATGTCGTCACAAAAAGGCCAATCAAAGAAAATCAGAATTTTTGGCCATGCAAAATGATCATTCCTGTAAGTTGTGAAGCAAGCTTTAAGACTAAATGATCCTTTAACACTATTCAATAGGAAGCGAGATCAAGCTTTCTATTTGCACGACCTAGGAAAGACACGTACTTAAAAACAAATTCCTGGTTCATTTAACCTACTGTCATGTCCTACATTCAACTCACCGAGCTGATACTACACTACTTCCTTAGCTGAATAGTGCGGCATTAACAACAGATACATTATTTGACTTATATTTAATTCCTCAAACTCATGTTCAAAATTAATTTCTATTACAGATTCATATTTGCAAAGATATAAACATTCCCATTTTAGTCTGCTTTTCTTCTATGCTGCATTCCGTCGTGTTGTCCCATTCGTCCCATGTTTTCAAAAGAGATGTCGTTTGACAAAGAGGGACTACACTCAGTTGACAGAAAGGCCATAAAGCAGTCATCATTCTGGACAAACGAGCCATTCTCGCAGTTCGTCCGCAGAATGGAGGACATGCTGAGTACCCTCTGGCTGCAGCGGCTTCGGGAATAATCACATACTATTCTAGTTTGTTCACTGAAAGCCACACTCAATAAAGATGGCTGTCAAATTCGCAGAGCTTTTTATTTAGCTCTAGCAACGCGATGTCGCTCTCTCCGCACCACAATTAGAAGTGTCCAAGAAAGCAAAACAAGTAGCTGTCCTCATCCATTTGGGTCATGGTCACACTCTGGTCCCCGTATAAAATCTCGTTTGCGATAACAAAATTAAAAAAACTGCTCACACATAAATGCATTCACTTCAAAATATGATTCTACCATTAAAAATTCAGTTCAGAAGCAATCAAGTGCACAAAACGGGTTCCATGTAACCCAAAAAAATAAATCTTCCTTTACGTTATACGGTGGAAAAACGCGATTCGTTTTATAATTCACTACAACTCGCCTCAACAACACTACTTTGTTAGCACAGGTACAAACTTTCGGTGCTTTCAGCGCCCAAAACCAGGAGGCTACTTCCATTTGGGTTTCGACTTACCACGGAAAACTAGTGGACTATCAACACCTACGAACGAAAGGTTATTTCACTAGATCGGGATTCCGTCGTATAACGCCCTCATGTATAACCTTCCTCGCCGAACTGGACACTTTGAATTCTTTTGGCGTTGGTGAAATGATTGCTGTTTGGTTCCAAATGATTGCTGTTTGGTTCCTGGATCAAAATGGTAGATTCAAATTTCATCGATGATCACGAAACGTGATAAAAAATTCTCCTGATCTGCCTGAAACTTTTCGAGATTAACCCTCGAAATATCGACTCGTATCTTCTTTTGTTAGTCGGTTAACATTCTCGGCCCCTAATGCGCAGAGACCTTCTTCATAAGTAATTCGTGAACTACGATTCTTTGAACACTGCCATTCGAGATCGCTGTGACCTCAGCTACTTGCCTGATGGTCACTCTTCTATCTACCAACATGACATCTTTGATTTTTTTCACATTGTCTTCAGTGAGGGACGTAGTTGGACGTCCTTCGAATATGGAGGAGCAGAGTCTCCTAATGTTTCCACCAAGTCACCGTGTATGTCTCTGGTAGACAATTTTTTTCAAACAGAGGTACTTAATGACAGCTTTAATTGCGTTTTTCTCCATTTTGATGTTCTCTCTTCGACTGTTCGTATTCAAATGAATGTACTTCTCTTGGAACTGTGTTATTTCTGGAGCTAGTGCTTCCGGCACTCTGACTCCTCTCCTCTGAGTGGGCGTCTTTTTCAGCCCAATTCACTCCTCACCTTAACACAAAATCATCCCTTAGTGCAGATGTTCCGCACTATGCCGTTAGCTGTCGCAGGCTAGGGTATCGATCACTAGGTCGGTTGATGATATATTTCAGTTCATCCATGGTACTGTTAGGGTGTCCGTCTAGTCTGTCAAATAGTTTTAGTGTCTTGTCACGTATGCAAATGTCGACCGGGTCGATCCTCAGTGTTTCTAACATACCATGGAATTCTAAACATTTTTCTCAGAGCGAGGTTTTGACAGATTTGTACTTGGTGTCTATTTGTCTTGCAAGTCTGATAGTACGCAGTGCTTCCGTAAGTCAACATTGGTATTATTATTTGTTTATAGATTAACGTCTTGTTCGGCATATTCAGTTTGTCTGGTCTGGTCAATGGTTGTAGTCTACTTAATAATCCATTAATTGTTTGTCTCTTGTGTGTGTAGTCCATGAGAGTCTGTCGTCAAAAGTTAGTCCCAAGTATTTGGCGTTGCCAGTCTATCGTCTGGTTATCGACTGTTAGTTGTGGTGGTTGTTATCTTTGTCGTCTCGTTACGAAGATGGCTTGCGTCTTCTCGGCGTTAATTTGAATTTTCCATTTCTGGAAATAATCAAGTAACATATCTATGTAAGTTTGCAGGTTTGAAGATATAGTTTCTGCGTGCTTTGAGATATAAAATATACATGTATCATCGGCGTACAAGGCTACTTTTGCATTGGGCATATCGGGGATGTCTGATGTGTATAAACTATACAATATTAAGGAGAGTGGTGAACCTTGCGGGACTCCAGCTTCTATTATCCGCATTGACGAGAGATGATTGTTAATTCTAAGACAAAAGATTCTGCCCTGGAGAAATGATGCAATGAGTTGTGTGAAAGGTATTGGGATTTGGAATGTATGCAGTTTGAAAATTAGTCCCGCATGCCAGACTTTGTCGAACGCCTTGGCCACATCAAACATGACCAAGCCCGTTGATTTTCTTTGGTTGAGCCCTGTACGAATGTGTTGTACCACTCTTGCGAGCTGGAGTTCAGTGGAATATAGTGGCTTAAAGCCAAATTGTACCTTCGGGATTATTGATTTTTCCTCAATTATTTCTTTTAGCCGGTTGAGAAGAAGGCGCTCAGCGATTTTTCCTACGGAGGACAGGAGACTTATTGGTCTCCAGTTTTGTGGGAATTGGAGGTCTTTGCCTGGCTTAGGCTCCACAGTATTAATCGCTGTCTTCCAGACCTCTGGGAAGATCCTCGTATAGAATGAAGAGTTGATTATATCCGTCAAGGCCTCCAGCGTGTTGTCGGGAAGATATTTTAGCCATTTATTGCCAATAGAGTCTGGCCCAGGTGATTTCCGCTTGTCTAACCCATTGACTATTTGTTTGATCTCTCCGAAGTCAGTTGGTTTTATTCAAGAGTCTCATGCTGTCACAGAGGCAAGGAGCCGATCAACAGACTTAGAAACTTCCTCTTCCTCGCTAAGGTCATCCTCCAGAGAACGGTTTTCTTGGAATTGCAGCTCCAACACCTCGGCAAAGGCTCCCACCTTGCCAGCATCGTCACACTTTAGCCCATGTGGCCCATGCATGGGGGGCACGATGGTTTTATTTATTTGGCGAAAGTACTTCGTCATGCGCCAGTAATTGTTGTCTCCAGACTCCATGCTCTCTAGAAAGTTACCCCACTTCTCATTGCGGAATTGTGAGATCCGACAGGTAATGTTATTTGTAAGCCGGTTTGCTTCCGTTCTAGTGCTAGGGTCACCCGTACGCCTAGCTCTTCTCCGCGTTCTATTCCTCCTCCTTATGAGATTTTTTATTTCTCTTGGGAGTTCGTAAGGACTACTCCCCATTGTCGGAGTATGAATCGTGTTGTTCTCTTTTGCCTGCTTGATTTTGGCTGTCAGAGTGCTGATTGCTCTGTCTATGTCGCTGGCGGTTTCGAGTGTTTCTTCGAAATTTTCATTCGCCATTGCGTCTCGGAAAGCATTCCAGTTTGTTCTCTTCATCATTCGAATGGGCTCGTCAATGAAGACATCTATAGATGCTTCATATCACAATAAAACAAAAGACTAACAGAAACAGATATTTATTACTAAATCAAAAACACGATATACAATAATTATATGATTGTACTTATTGTTGTGTCACAGAATACAGTTCGCGGCAGACTAGGCTCTGCTTACGGCGTTGCCGTGGTTCGACAACCGATGATAAGGGTGGCGTCTCTTGCTCATCTCCTCGCACTACTTGCAAGGATACTGCAGGCTGTAGTGGTCGCGTTGTCGAAAGCGATGTATTTGGTTGCGGTGTTGCCGAATGCGGTGTTGTCGGTTGTGATACCGCCACATCCACTCCCCTTCCAGTGACCAAGTCACGATTTTGGACGAATGTTACTTTGTTACTTTGTTTTTTTCCGTAAGTACGAAGAGGCTGGTATGTTGTTGTCTGTTGTTCCAGTGGAATGATCCCTTGTTGTTGTGTAACTGGCGCTGGATTGTCTTCTGTTGTGATGAACGCCGGTTTCAGACGATCAGTTGAAATGTTGACATCTTTGGAATTTATTCGCAATGTAAACACACGATCAGACAGCCTTTTGAGGACTTCGTATGGTCCAGTGTACGGAGGTTCGAGTGGAAGTCTCACCGCATCCGTTCGAAGGAGAACATGAGAACACTCGTATAAATCTTTCAGAATGAACATGCTTTTTCTGATGTGATGAGCTGCAGGAACTGGTCGGATTAGCCGCATGTGTTCGCGGAATTTTTCGACGAATATCTGTGGATCAGCTGGCATGTCAATGTTGCTGAAAAACTCGTTTGGCAATCGGATTGGTCCACCATACAATATATCTGCCGCAGATGCTCTGAGCTCCTCTTTGAAACACGTTCTAAGTCCCAGAAGGACTGTTGGTAACAATTCTGGCCAGGGTTCATTCGGATGGCACATTAGTGCTGCTTTGAACGATCTATGCCATCGTTCAAGCATGCCGTTGGACTGTGGATGGTATGCAGTTGTCCTTGATCGTTTTGAGCCGACGAGATTCGCTAGTGCTTTAAACAGAGCGGATTCAAATTGTGAACCCTGATCAGTAGTGATAGTCTTCGGACATCCAAATCGCGCAATCCAGTGCGCCCAAAATGCTGATGCTACCGTGTCGGCTGCCATATCCTTAAGTGGAATGGCTTCAGGCCAGCGAGTGAAGCGATCTATCATGGTGAGACAATAACGATAACCATGAACTAGTGGCATGATTACAAGGTCCAAATGCACGTGATCGAAACGATTATCGGGCATATCAATTTTATTAGGCATAAATCTGTTATGCCTGTGAGTTTTTGATGTTTGACAGCGCAAACAAGTTCGTGCCCAATCGATAACGTCTTTTTTCATGCCAGGCCAGACGTATTTGTGTCGCATTTGTTGTAGTGTTGCTCGTCCACTAGGATGCGAGAGTTTGTGAACTTCGTCGAACACTTTTCTTCGTAGTTGTTTGGGGACGTAAGGTCTAACGTAACCCGTAGATAAATCACAAAAGATTGACACACTAGGCTCAAAATTGATATTTTGCAACTTAAGCGATGTCTTACCGTCAAGAATGGTTTTCAATTCACTGTCTATCTGTTGTGCTGCTTGAAGGTCCTCAGCAGTAGTCCTGGTGGGCATCGAAATTTCATTTAGCCTTGAGAGTGCATCCGCAACAGTATTTTCCTGACCAGATACATATATAATCTCAGTTGTGAATTGAGATATGAAATCTAAATGCCTTAATTGTCTCGGCGAAGCTTTTTCTGGTTTTTGCGAAAAGGCATACACCAGAGGCTTATGGTCCGTTTTTATTACGAAGTGTCGTGCCTCAAGCATGTGTCGAAAATACTTCGTTGCTTCATATATGGCCAGGAGTTCTCTGTCATATGTACTGTACTTGCTTTCTGCAGAAGATAATTTGCGCGAAAAGAAAGCCAGTGGTTGCCATTCGTTGTTAATTTCCTGTTGTAATGCAGCTCCGATCGCTTTGTCTGATGCGTCGGTCACAAGAACCAGATTTGCGTTTGGTGATGGATAGGCAAGAAGTGCTGCTTCACTGAGGCTCCTTTTACAGGTTTCGAAAGCCGCTTCCGATTCTGGTGTCCATGGAATTTTCCGTTTATCATTTTTTCTCGAATCACTCAAAAACTCGTTGAGCGGTGCTTGATGTTGAGCAGCATGAGGAATACAACGACGATAATAATTGATAAGTCCCAAAAATCTTCGAAGTTCGCAGATAGTTTCTGGTTTCCTGAAGTTTAAGATGGCTGATACTCGGTCGCTTGGTGGCTTACATCCTCTGCTGCTGATTGTATAACCCAGGAACTTAACTTCAGATTTGCCGAATTGACACTTGTTGACATTGATTGTAAGTCCATGCTGTCGAAGTCTGGATAATATTTTTCGCAGATGTATAAGATGTTCCTCTGGAGATTCCGACATAATGATGATATCATCTATGTAACAATATGCAAAATCCAAATCCCTGAGCATAGAGTCCATGAATCTCTGGAAAGTCTGCGTTGCGTTTCTTAGCCCAAAAGGCATATACAAAAATTCAAAAAGGCCGAACGGAGTACAAACTGCGGTTTTTTTAACATCGTCTTTGGCCATGGGGATTTGGTAATACGCCCGAACGAGATCTATTGTTGAGAAAATAGATTTTCCATACAAACGTTCGCTAAAGTCGTGGACATGAGCTATGGGATAGCGATCAGGAACTGTTTGAGCATTGAGCTTTCTGTAGTCCCCGCAAGCTCGCCAGCCACCAGTTTTTTTCGCAACCATGTGCAGTGGGCTTGCCCATTGACTTTTTGAAGGTTGGCAGATTCCTTGTTCAATTAAAAAATCGAATTCTACCTTTGCTGAAGTCAATTTGTCACCGGAAAGTCGCCTCGGCCGATCTGCTACTGGATGTCCCGTGGTCTCAATATGATGAGCGACTAAAGGATTTGTGATGCTTTTAGGCCGACTGGTAGTTGTTGTGATATCCACGAATTCCTTAAGCAGTTCACTGAAGCTTGATGAAGCAGTCACTGTTGAAATATTGAACTCTGTGGCTTGCAAGACTTCTCCCCGAGTAGTTAGTTTTGTGTGGGAATCAATTAGACGTTTATTTTTTAAATCGATGAGAATATTAAAATATGATAAAAAATCTGCTCCGATGATTGCAGAATGCACGTTGGCCACGATGAAAGCCCACTTGAAAACTCGCCGCAATCCTAAGTCTAATTTAATAATTTGCTCACCGAAAGTACAAATCTCCGACTGGTTGGCCGCAAACAGCTTAAGTTCTCCAGGTTGAAGACGATGATTGACCGAAGATCGTGGAATCACTGAAACTACTGAGCCTGAGTCAATCAGAAACCGCATTTTACTGCTTTTGTCATAGATGTAGACTCGCAGTTCTTTGCAGATTTTGTTGTTGCTGATGCTGCTGTCGCCAACTTTTGAAACTGACGACAGCTCCATTAGTTTTCCGATGACGAAACAAAAGTACATGGAGTTTGACATTTGTTGGCTTTTGTACCCCACACACGATGGTAGTAGCAAAGCTTATTCGAGTCTGCATCATCGTTAGTTTGTAGGAATCGTGCTCTATTAGATGAACGTGATCTGCTTCTCTTGTTCATTTTTTGAACAGTTTTTGTCAGTTGATCCAACTTTTTCTCGATAGTAGCAAACCTCTCGTTAATTTTATCTTCATTGGATTTAATCGTCGATGTTGACATGACATGTGGCTGCGACGTGCTGATATTTTCCATGACAGCATCTGCAGTTATCGCAAGTTCGTCTAGAGTGCCTTTGCAGGTTGAAAGAACCAATTGTGCACTAGCAGGCATTCTCTTCAGCCATCGATTTTTTAATATATCATCTCCGATTGATGATTTTGCCAGTCTCCTCATTTCTCGAAGGAGTTCTGAAGGCTTGCTGTCTCTTAGCTGGAGGCCCTCGAGAAGTTGGTGAATTTCAAGATTTCGCGAATCACTCAACCGTTCGATCAAATTATTTTTAAGCGTTTCATACTTTTCAGTGGTATCGCTTGTCAACACATCGGAAACCTTCCTTATAAGTTCGACGTCTTCAAGGGCTTCGATCACTGCGTCGTATTTTCGCTGATCATTGACGTTTAATGATCGAAATCGCGATTCGGCATACAAAAACCACGCTTCGGCGTCATGAGACCAAAACTTTGGCAGCTTAATAGGCACTGACTCAGCACGATTATAGCTGGTATCGATCTTCTGGCATTGTAGACTGTCGATCTCCGCACGCATTGCCTTTATTTGGTCCAGAAGCTCCTTCTCTGAAGCAGTCGGCATATTCGTCTGACTTTCACTAATTTCTCGAACACTAAATGTTTTATTTATATCGACCGAGATGTCTGCCTCTTTACTCCGAGCTGCTTTTTTGGCCTGTTTTGGCGTACGAGTTGGCTGAGGCATAGATATTTTACTCAGAAAGTTCACACGAGGCAACTACAGGGAACTTAAAACACCAAAATGGACGCACTTGATCGCGGCGGCGTGGGTTAACAACAAGGAAATGAAAAAGTTTGCATTCACTAATGTCGCGGGTCACCAATTATAGATGCTTCATATCACAATAAAACAAAAGACTAACAGAAACAGATATTTATTACTAAATCAAAAACACGATATACAATAATTATATGATTGTACTTATTGTTGTGTCACAGAATACAGTTCGCGGCAGACTAGGCTCTGCTTACGGCGTTGCCGTGGTTCGACAACCGATGATAAGGGTGGCGTCTCTTGCTCATCTCCTCGCACTACTTGCAAGGATACTGCAGGCTGTAGTGGTCGCGTTGTCGAAAGCGATGTATTTGGTTGCGGTGTTGCCGAATGCGGTGTTGTCGGTTGTGATACCGCCACACATCTTCTATGATGAAGAGTACCGGCTTGTGGTCGGATGGTAGTTCATCGAGGACAGTCAGTCGCAGATTGTGATGTAAGTTTTGCGACAATCCTACGTCAAGGATATGACTATGAACTGTGCCAAAGTGTGTGGGTTCATCGGGGAGATGCAGGCTAATACAATTTTACATGATGAACCTTTGTAGCTCGTTTCCAGCTTGGTTGCTTCTCACGTCTCCCCAGTGGCGGTGGTAGGCGTTTAGATCTCCTACGAGAAAAACAGGACCTTCGTGTTCAAAAAGTTTCCTCCGGACCGAAGTTGTTTCTCCCGGGTGGGATGTACGCAGATGGCGGCGGAGTAATGGTATGGGGCTGTATGGCTGCCAGCGGCGTTGGAAACTTAGAAATAATTGAAGGAATCATAGATCATCGTTCTTATATTGAAATTTTCAAGGGAGATTCGTGCTGAAAAATTGGGTGTATCAAAGGATTTTTACCTCCAACAAGATAATGATCCTAAGCACATGGCTCATAATGCTAGGATGTTCTTGGCGTACAAAACTCCACATTTGCTTAAAACACAACCGCAAAGTCCTGATCTCAATCTCATTGAGCACATATGGAACTTGCTGGAAAAAAGGATCAGGACTCAAAATATTAGCTCGAAATCTAAGTTGAAACAGGCTCTTCAGCAGGAATGGGTGAAAATAGAGCCACGCTATGCAAAAAACTTGTAGAATCAATGCCACACCACCTTAAAGCCGTGATTAAAAACAAAGGCTACCCAACTAAATATTAACAAAAAATGTATCTATAGTTTTTAAAATTTTTCATAAACTGTTTCGTAAGTGTACGAAGACTTTATTGGAAGCAAATTGTTGACTTTGTTTTGTTTTTAGTTAATAACTTTGTAATGAATAATTCAAATGGATTAGTTTTTATTCCCAAATTAAATAAAAATGTTCAATAAATAAATCTGCATCAAAACTTTTTCAAATTTCTTGCAACAATTCATTCGTTTTTAACACTTAAGTTTCAAATAGCTGCTGTACGAAGACATTGTTGGTACACTGTACCTACACCACATGCATATCTGTACACTTAAACTTCACCCCCTTCAAATCTTTTCAATGCGGACAGGACGAGTTTTATAGCATACTGAGATAAAAAAGGGTCTGTCGCTTAAATAAATAGTTTCGAGTGCAGAGTTTTCTGCGAAGTAATTTCCCAAGTTTTTCGACGAAACAATCAGGGAGAATGTAAATCCGACATTATAGTAGGTGACAAATAAACACAACGAACATGTATATTTATTGATAATGACGTAAATAAGAAGGTTATAGTGAAGAAAACAACGAAAGCTTATCGTAGTTTTACATAATTTTGATGATCCGCATTTCACATCAGATCACCAGCTAATAAGGTGTCCAACTTTGCTTTGTTTTTATTTTATAGGATATTATCAAATACTTCCTCAGTGAAAAAAAACTATTTCGGAGACAAGTATATAGCATTAGGAAGCATTATTTTCGAATATTCGACGAAAGCATTTTCGAAATGTTAATATATAGCTTTTGTGGTCACATCGTCAATAAAACAATCGAATCTGAAAGAGTCCAAAGTTCCCAGACGGGTCAACAGTTACCGGTAACAATGTAAAACAAATAAAGCTGAGCAGAGATGTGAATAGCTATTTAACTGCTTTGCCACTTTTATTTTCTCAAATATTTCTTCGATCTCGTGTGTTTGACCTGGATTCTGCTTATCGCGACGTTACCCGGTGCTGATCAAATTGCGCAACATTGAAGACGCGATAGAGACGATGGTCAAAGAAACTGGTAGACTATCTTCATAGAACAACGACCTTTGTTAATTTAGGGGCACCTTTTTTATAATTTTCAATGGTTAAAATATGTATTATGTATTATAATATTTTGTGAATTTGGCTCATTTTGCTATCATATGTGATGCAAATTATATGCATGCTGTGTTTGGGAATGGCAAGGTGGGTTCGACGATTCGCATTTTGAGTAGTGAAGGTGAACCGTTTACGACCTTGCATAGCGCGATTTTATTGATCGATATATAGTGTTGGTGGTATTATTGCATCAGAAACAAGTGGTGCTTTTTGCACTGTGCAGATGTTCTTGCGTTAAACTTCTAGTTAATGCTAGCCAGCGAGACGTACTAGCTAGTTCCAATCGAAATTCATGACGCATTCGTTCTTTTCGAATTTAAGTTTCCATACGGCTAGATATGGCACTTAACACTGGTTTTTGATTATTTGAGTATGTTGAAAATTATTTCATTATGATAACAAGAAATTTTAGTTTTAGGTTTAGCTACAGTGTTAACGTTCCTGATGAGTTTAAAATTACAAATCTCCTTTATTCGTGACTCTAATATTATTAATGAAGCACGGGTAATGTATTACGTAGAGCACTGGCCCCTAGCATGTGGTGTCCCTGGTTCGAGAGAGACTGCACACTGAACTTTGAGCTAACCTAGCTCTGAAGAGGCTCCTGAGTTAAATCAAGGGTAAAGTGAGTCGTGGAACTAATAACTCTACACTAGCATTCATGTTGATTCTAAATGTGTGAATTCTGCCAGCTTCAACCCCTAGACCCAATAAGGGTTGTTATGCGATTACTTTTAAATATTTAGTATCTCTGATAACAACAAAAGAAGACGATTTTGCATTACCATTTATTGGAGAAATGAAGCTGTCAAGGCTTTGTTCAAAAACTAGAAACATCAAATACCGATGAAAAAGAAAATATGAAAAATTAATATTGATATCGTTTGGTTTCACAAAATATTTTCGAATAAATAAATAATTTACTCAAGAGTTAAATATTAATTTAATGGATACGCTAAACAGAGTTAATGCTGGCGAATAAGGTGTCAAGTGCAATTAAAATACACATTTTTTACAAACAACAAATGTAATTTCAATGCTGCAAATGTAATTTCACTACCTTTAAAGTCATATTCAAAAAGATATTGTTCTCTATAAATAAGATTATCTTTGCATTGACAGCTACGTCTTTGATTTCTGTGTAAGAAGGAAAAAGTTTAAGGTAAATAATAATTATTTAGTAAATAATTTACACTGTCTGGTTTTCATTGCGATGTATTAATTATCTATATATATATATATATATATATATATATATATATATATATATATATATATATATATATATATATATATATATATATATATATATATATATATATATATATATATATATATATCAGGTATTGAATGCAAATTATGAAAACTTTGCAATTAAAAAAAAGTAAATTATTTATTTATTCGAAAATATTTTGTGAAACCAAACGATACCTATATTAATTTTTCATATTTTCTTTTTCATCGGTATTTGATATTTCATTTGATGAAAAATCTCAAGTATGTTCTTTTCGTACATTTTGCAGTTTGTATCGGTAAGTCCAATTGAAGAACTTTGCACTTTATTTTAAATAGTACAAGCTCAGTTTTTCTGACGTTAGTACTCAAGCCGTACTCCTGGCTCCAATGTGAACGTACATCAAGACAGCGATTTATACTCTCCGAAAGCCTAGACAAATTCTTTCCTAACACTGCTATGGCTTTGTCGTTCGCATAAGCAACCACTTTGTCCAGCCAACTCAGGATAGTATTTACCGTAATGTTTCACAGCAGGGGAATAGAACTTCACCTTTAGGTGTGCCCGTTTTGGCCCCTCGTAGCATGTGAGTGAGCATTCCCCAGAAAAAAATTTCACCACTCTGTTCCTGAACAGCATCTCGATTAAGGCTATCATTCGCATGTCAACATTTAGCGCTGTATACACGGAGAGAAATTTCAGCCGTGATTTTTACTAGAGAAAACATGAATGTTATTACAAATTTGATGAAAATTTACTATTTTCCTGCAAATAATAGTCAATTCCATTAGATACTACAACTCACTCATATTCATTGCGCTGTAGTAAAGACATTCATATATACATAATTCACAACAAAGTAGTAAAATGTGTAGTGCAATTGATTACAAAGGTAATGGGGTAAAAAATTACTACTATTGCAATAAAATTAATTGCAAATTTTGTATAATTTCATTACACTTTTCTCTCCGTGTACGCTCCACGATTACTTCAGACTCAATAGGTCGAAACAAATAACTGCGAAATTTTCGAAGGGGGCGGCGAATTTGTATGCAGAATTTCGCATTTGAATACGGTGAACTACGATGCAGCGAAAATTTCGCTGTCAATGCACTGACGAATGACAGTTACATTCATGGCGCCAACCAAGGCACCAACCTACTTCATTTTTTGTTGTTGGTTTTGCTAAATCCTGTTCTACGAGGATTGGGTTGGCTTATCATAATACATATCAGCCATCGTCTGTCAATACCACCAGATCATTCAATCTAATTCAAGCAGACTTCATTCAACCTAGTAGTGATGCCAACCTGCGCTTAGCATCACCGCTAGCGAAACGAAAAAATTAGAAATTTGGCAAATTCTGACGCTTCGAAAATTTCGGCCACCGGCAATGTGGGCATTACCACACAAAACAGTGCTTTCTAATTTTTTGACAGCGGATTTTCTCCGCCCATTGTGACATTTCGCTGTATTGTGTTTCAGGGGAATATAAGGCACGTTTTTTTTTGCTAATCTTTCCAGCAGCGAACAGAGTATACGCATTGGAAACAAAAATACTCCTGTACCAGTGAATTCACTAGTACTACATATATAGTTCACGTGCTGAACTATAGAATGTGCTGATAGAGAAAAGAAAAGCTCATGAGAAGTTGTATGTTTTTGCTGTGAGGTGGCTTTGGTTTTTTCACGGTTATGTTGAATGTTTTGGTAGTTCCGAAATTAGAAAAAACCCTCATAATGTGTAGAAAGTTAAAAGAGGTAACTTTCTGTTAGTTCTTTTTATATTTTCTATCGATTGTGGTAGTGTATACTCGTTATTTTCTCCCTTTATTTTCAGCTGTTTTGTGCTACCACAACAATTACAGCAACCTATGTCAGTCTTAGCGAATGTACTGCTTTTTGTACTAGATCATTGTTTTTGCGGCATCGTTCTATTCTGTTCTGTATCGGAGCAAAAAACGCACCTAAGAGGTGTGAATATAATTTTTCTGTACTAGTAAATTGACTGGGACAGGAGTGTTGTTGTTTCCAATGCGTATACTTCTGAAGACATTCCTCGATGTAAACCCCGCCGTTCATTGTGCCTTCCACCATAAAAATATCGCTTTTTACATCAAAGTGACAAATTGCCTGCCACACCATATACTGTGTAGAAAATTTACTGCTTTTCTTCGACTTATATACTTTTTTCATTGCAGCCTTTGCTTTAGAAGTGTAAAGTTCATGGCCGAAAATCTGTTTAAAGTCCATTTTGACATAAGTCTCGCCATTTAAAATGGCACCATCGAATATCGTCATATATTGATCGTATAATTTTCGAGCCCTCGTTTCGCTCCTCTCTCCTTTTCTTCTGATCAATCTGGAACTTTCTGATATATTTGCCCAGTGTAACGTTTCTTTATTCGATCGTCCGGTGAGCTCGTTGTACCAGCAACCATATGTCGAACGGAAACGTTGGGTTTGACTTTGAACTTATCTACACTTCCAGATTTTCTACCGGATCCTCTTTACCTTCTAGCTGCTAGCCCGTTTTTATAATTTGGTATTACTCGTTTGACCGTTTCAAGTGGCATTTTAAGGTCCTTAGCACTCTTTGAAAATTTAATTTCAGGATTTTGCATGCATTTGTAAATAACTTATTGCCGTACTTTTTCTTGTTTCAACTCCATGTTGCCAGTTAAAGTGCTCCTGGATGAATGAATACTAATAATGTTTTTTGTCCTTTATATAAAAGGTTACCATATGGATTAAAGATCTAGAGCGGTTAGACACTCGGAAATATTCACAAAGATTAAAGGGTCAAATTTTACTGGGACAGCCCTTAGTTAAGGCTTTTGATTATTTTGCTGAACCGACCTTTGTTGTTTTTAAGTAGAATATACAGGATGTCGACGAAGCGGATTCTCTTCAATAGAACGAGTTGCCAATTGGAGGCACTTTTTGTCTTTATCAGACATCGTCTCGGGAGGGACCTTCGAATTTTGAGAGAATTCATAATGAAAATAAGTGGCAAGTGTTTACTTTCCGGAATTTCGAAACTTTTGCTAGTGGTAACCCTGGATATCTTTCTGTCCTACGGTTTCTGATGCAGTCATACGATCAATTTGTTACATGGCCTTCGATAAAAATTGGTTGTAATTAGGAATATGTTTTCAGTGGTTATTCAAATTTTAGTTGGGTTTTTGCGAATTGCATGATCCGATCGACCTGACCTTTCACGTGACTAGGCGACAGCAGATGTTCATTACACTCTAAAAAGTGGGTCTGTAATTAATACTTTGATAATAGGAAATATATTCATTTTTTCGTTTAAAATAACGAATCACAATTTTTTTTACACATTCGATGTGCATTTTTTTGCTTTTACGTCATATCAGCTGAATAATACACAGCTTTTTGTAAATTGAAGCAAAAAGAGTGTAAATTTACTAGTTTGCTATTCATCTTTGCGCCAAAGCCATAAAATTGCATCATTATTTAGGGTAAAATTACACCATTTGGTCGTAAAAAAATATTCTTTTTACGCACTTTTGTAAATTTACATCTTTAATAGTAAGAAACCAGTTTCCTACTATTATAAGGGTAAAATTCAACCAAAATTTTTTTGAGTGTAGGCGACAGCAGATGTTTTAGGGAATTCATGTAACACCTTAAATTTATGCAGAGAACTAATATTTGAAAAAAAAAACAAGCATAGGAAAGGATAAATCGTTAAGTTTTTCATTTGACTATGATAGTTTTTCTGAGAAATTTTCGATTCTTTGCGGGCGCTAAGCGCCTAAAAGAAAGCAAAGACAATTCGTTAGGTTTCGAATCGTGATAATTTCGCACAAAGTAATCAGATGTTTACGAAATTTATTGAAATTGACAGGATCCATTGGTCTTAAGTAAGTCCAAGTCTGATAAAAGTGAAATGTGGGCAGCCCCGTGACAGTGGTGCTATTTTGAAAATTTTTAAGAAAATTAACTGGTTTTAAAAAAATTAACTAAATTAAATTAATTTAATTAAAAAAAGAAAATTAACTGGAGAGGACACCACCTCAGGGTGGTGTCCTCTCTTCACTGCTGTGGAGCATCGCGGTGAATACGCTCCTAATGAGGTTGGACAGTGCCAGCTGCAAAGTGATTGTTTATGCGGATGACATAGCAGCAGCAGTGTCGGGAAAAAAAATTGTCTAAGCTATCGAAAAGGCTAAATCACTCTGATGACATACTTTCACGTTGGAGTCGTGAGTGCGGCTTAAATGTGAATCCTAGCAAAACGGAGCTAGTGCTGTTTACAAGAAAATTTCTTATTTTGAGTTACCCAAATTAAAGGGTCAAGCACTTAGTGCTCGAAGTTTCGACTCGAAGTTTCTATGGACCTACAATGTAATGCCGCGTTTATACATAGGGACGAGCGTCTCGTAGACAAGACTCAGCAAGACATTGGACAAGACTCAACAAGACATAGGGTGAATTGTTTACTTAGGATATTGCACCATGCAACACGCACCATGCACCTTTCGACAGTTGTGAGCTGTTTTGTTCCATGGTTTTGTTCAGTTCAGTGAACGATGGCTATGGTACAGGTTGTGGCTATTGCAACTGCCTGGTGTGCGTTGAATTATTTCAATCTGGGACACGCAAAGACATGTTTGAAGTCCCGGCGAAAAATTCGAAAATGTGAATGAGCACATGCTACCCTCTCGAATCCCTTTGACTCGATGCATAAAACCGACTTCGCTTCCAGCGGCTTCGAGCTAGGACGAGACGGTCATAAACACTCAGGTACAGCAATAAAAGGATCATTATCCCTTCATAAAACAAACAAGAGCCGACGAGCAAACCATTTACACACACGTGCTTGCCATGAAAAAAACAGCCGAGAATAGACAAGGAGACCATTTACACACAGACCTCGTCTACATTTGCCATTCCTCGGCGAGAATGTAACCCCGGCATAACAGAAAGAACGCGGAAGTATTTGAAAAGAGCCATAGGGGCGAATTGTGGATTACAGCCTCGTACTGTTGCTTGGCTTTATACTGCTGTGGTTAAACCAATTCCATTGTTTGTGGTGGCGTTCTGATGGCAGGCTGCTTTTTTTTTCTTTTTTTTTCTAGGATAATGCCAAAGCTCAGGGGATTGTCCTTTGAAGCGAATGCTTAGCGATGGCGGTAGGGAGACACATATGGGAGAAGCCGATATCAATTATTCCATTATTCTTTTAAGTGCCACATTTATTCCTTATTTTCTAAAGCGCTAGTGTTATGCCTAGTCGCTACTAAAGCTTTAATGTGACACTTAATTAATGGAGCGCTGGTATTATGCCCAGTCGCCGACTGTTAAGACAACACGAGACGAACAAATACAGCCATGGGCACGGCGTGGTTCGAACCCGCGGGCAGTAGATCGCTGCTTCGGACTGACGCGGTAGCGAGCTAAGCTACTGACCCCACTGCAAACGGCAGCATGAAAAAGTGCGGAGGATGGCTGCACTACTGGTAACTGGAGTGCTTCGCTCCTCCCCTACTAAGGCACTTTTTGTGCTGTTCCATTGGCTGCCAATCAATCTACTGATCTCACAGCAAGCTAATCTTGCTGCTGTGAGACTGAATTGTATCTCAGCATGAAATAGAACAGAGTTCGGCCATGCGGGGGAGTTGCCGCTCCCGCGGGTGTTGACTCCATCGCTCCGCAATGACTACTGGATATAGAGTTCACAACTCGCATTCCTGGTAGGGATGAATGGCGTGATGGTGTGACCCTCGAAAGTGGGCTTATCCATGTGTATCCAGAATGTATTGGTTCGAAATAGGACCAGGTGTGACAAAAGCACTTTTGAAATATGAGCAACCCTGTGGTAGTGGTGCCATCTTGAAAAATCATTAAAACAACTGCTTTTTGCCCTAACACAGTAGCGGACCCTTACTTCAAGCGATGTCTAAAATTAGGTTAGTTTATGTAGAAAAATTAGGTTGGATGTGCCAGCTATAATAATTTTGACGTCTTGAATTTTGAAAAATCGCTTCGGAAAATAAAACGTTTTGCCCTATTCTATCCCTGTAACTTTCGATGAAGTATCGGATGAAAGCGAGATTCATACGATAAGATGATTTTGACGTGAACCAGTTATGGCAGCCTTATTCTTGCAGGGCTGGTTAAGTGTTGCAAGAACTGAGCTTTTTCTTCAATTATGTTACAGGAGAAACTGCTTCCGATTGTATGACTTAAAATTCATTGCTGAGATCAAAGCGGTACATGGCCCTCGGCTGCAATAAGAAGGACGTGTCGTAGAATATGTACTCAAAATCTGTACGATTCTGTTCTGACTGTTCATCGAACATTAGTGTTTTTAGCGGTTCTGATGTGCTAGTTTTTTTTAAATATTACTATAAGTATTATTATATTTTGATATTCATCACGATTAGTTTCAAAATAAGTATATATTATGTAGTTCTTAATTTAACCATATGTTTACTTTATTGTACTCCCGTTTGGAAGAACATACATTATTTTATATTTGAAAGAACGGCCATACCACGAACTACCGGTTCTCGTCAGATCACCGAAGTTAAGCAGTGTTGGGTGCGGTTAGTATTTAGATGGGGGACCACTTGAGGACACCGCATGTCGTTGGCAAGTAAAAAAAAACTTTGTGCTGTCCCTTATACCAACAAACTAGTTGTCTGGGAAGCACTATGAAAAAAAATGTATACAGTTCCTATACTTTTCTTCGAAAATCGGTCTTTCTAAGCGGTTCGATGGGCTTGAGTTTTCTTATTATTGTTTGGAAATCGTCATAAAAAGATGAATGTCCCACCTAGGTTTATAAATTTTTGAATCTCCTTCTAAATTCGAAGCTCTTTTCCAAGGGCATAAAATTCTTCAGTCAATACTACTGCCGCGCTAAAGAAGTGGAATAGGAAGGGTGCAGTTTTAGATTAAGATTTTGATTAAAGAACTTATCAAAATCGAAATAGCAGCAAAATATGCTTGAAGCCTTGGATGTCAACGAACCCAAAAGGTCCAATAATTATTTTGAATGGCGAATTCATGGAAACGATTCATAAATTCATGTTGCTATATGCCTGAAGTCACAGTGGAGTATGAACCTCCATCAAGTTTGTTATGAATTGAATTCATTTAAAAGATTGATTTTAAAAAAAATATAGCACGCTAAAAAAAAAACGCAGTGCATTCTATAAAAAATTAAGAGGGTAACCTGAAATATAGACTATTGCTTGTAATGTTAAAGCCGATGGGTTTTTTTTGAAAGGGCAATAAACTTGTAATCTCCATGCCATCTGGGATCTTTTTTCGAATTATTTAATACTTTCGTGTTATTGAAAGAGCTTGAAGGCTGCATACTGACAACCCAAAAATTAAATCTTTTATGATGTTTATCTTGTTTTGAATTAGGTGATATTTTAAAACCTTCACATAGTTATATGCATAACAATTTCCCCCCTCAATCTGATTTATCCTTAACATGTTACGCGATGTAATGTTTCGGCAAAATATTGGTACAATTTCTTCGCGGAAATTAATTATAAATTTTGCATAAGTCATTGACGGCCTAGTAACAAATTTCAAGCTCATTAAATCCGTTTCTGTCCATATTATCTGAGACGATGTTTCAACAAATAATTAAATACCTGTCCATAAACCAGTATGATCGTCTTCGAAACTGGTCTGTATTATCACTGATAGCGAACTTTTGCAGTCACTTGGAAGCAGTTGATCTAATCAACATTCAGCAATTTTAGTTCACACAACACTTGAAAATGTTTTTGATGTTCAAAATAGATAGTCAAGGCTAACGTATCTAAAGCGGTTTTTGATTTTTAGAAAGGCGATTGTGATAGCTGTTATAAATATCACAAGCGAGCTACTGTCTAGATTTTTTTAAGGCGTTGAAAAACAAAAGCATCGACTTGGGGATATAGCAAACTTATAAAGTTTATTATCATTCAAATTTAAATTTAACAATACCTTTTTGTGATGCATTGGTGCAAAAATGCAATGGTTGTACATTTCGTGGTAGACTTTTCTGGTACAAATAAATGCATTCCGAAATCATTATGTAACATGACATAATATGCTTTAAAAATAATTGAGCTAGCCCGATAAACCGCGTTCGGATCCGAGGCCCGGTCGCTAATCTTTCACCTGTCTCCTCGTTCGTTATTCTCGCTTGCACACGAATCTACCCTATATGTGAACGTACGTTTGATATATGAGTTGAAACAATTTATTGATGCCTAGATAAAAGAGTTTAATGACGATGCCGGAGGTTGTTGCCGAGCGGAATGCTTCTTGTGATGTTGTGTGCTCCGTTCAAAACCTCTTGGGCCGTTGTGACGGGTGATAGACCTTCATTCGAGATTTCGCTGTTGCCACCAAGCGCGTCGTATTGAGCTAAAATGGATAAATAGGTTGTCAAGTATTTTGCTAATGCAAAACTATTTCGGAAAACTGTAGGTGTTCAACGATAGGTGCGCCAAAACTAACGATTATATTCGACAAATTCAAATTAGCATCAACAATAATATTGCAACTCTATTCTTCTGGCATTTCACTTTGAAAACACCCCAAATGGACATTATTAAGCTTTTAGCAATAAACCAGTTGATAAAACAATAGGTAAATAAATACAATATTTGGCAAGAGTTGATTTACCTTGAATATGCTTTTGCGCCAGTTCAGCTTCCTCGGGGGTGTTATATTTGACAAAGTAGACTTCTGGTTTGCTTGGCTTGGTGGGCGTTGGCACTTGTGGCACTTCAATTTCCTCTGGAGGCTCTCTGGGATTTTGACTGAGAACGTAGATGACAGTTTTTTCTTCCGGGACATACTGCGCGCAAAGATCCTGCAGTGTGCGCTTTTTCATGAACATCGGTTTCGGCGGCTCTCCGAATGTAGTGGCCAAGTTCGGGTCAACGTAGACAGGGTATTTGAAAAATCCTTGATCAATCAAGTTACCATATTGCTGGGCGGGAACATTGTAGAGCGGCGTGGAGTATAGAGCCGGTGCTGGAGTGCTGTATATATGTTGGAAGGATATCGGAGGCGGTTGATTGTAGTAGATAGGTTGAATTGGCTGCTGAAGGGCCTGCAACTGCTGGGCTTGTTGGGCGGCTTGCTGTAGTTGCCGCTGGTATTGTGCTTGTTGATATTGTAATTGTTGTTGTTGTTGTTGTTGCTGTAAGCTCTGTTGTGATTGAGGTTGCGTGCGCAAGCGGGTTTGAGGCCTTGCCCGTAAGTTAGCTTGCGCATTATAGTGTGCTTGTTGAGCTTGGTATTGATTTAAGTTCGGTTCGGAGTTGGGAATCACTGTAATGCTTTCCTGCGGCGAGTATCGAAAAGTGTGTGGTCTCTCAAAGTGCGTTGTGTATGGAGACAATTGACTTCCATATCCCAAGCCGCTGTTAAAAAGGGATTTGTTGAAAGCCTGGGAATAATATGGATTCAGAGGACTTAGTTCGAACGCCGACTGACGGGTATTTCTGGTATCATCTTTTTTCACTGATTCACGTGCCCAAGACGAATTTAGCCCGATAATCACGGTCACAGCAACCGCTATCTGCATACAAACACAACAAAATAAATCACTTTAGTATGATTAATTAATCAACACACTTTGCAATGACCTTACCACTAGAGCACGCATATTAACTAAACTGTGTTAATTAGCCTTAACGTAACACGGAAACTATGGCAGCACCTCGATTACACTTATTGGTCCGACGATAAAATTCACCAAACTAAACATAAAAACCAGAAATCTTAGCTTTTTATATCGAGCGTGTAAAATAAAGGATGGCAGCAGCAAAATGACCACTGGCAGAGCGAAGACCCGATCTGCAAGTGGAAGTGATGGTACTCGGACCAAAGATAAAACCGGAATAAAGCGACTCAATCGATTGCAATCTGTAAAATAAGTATGTTACAAATTCCATGTTACATGTAGATTTTCCGAGTGATGCTAAAGCTGTGGTTGGTTATTTTCTTTCGGCGTTTGATGCTCATTCATAGCCACTGCCAAAAATATTCATATCAAATTCGGACAGTTTCCCCTCCGAAAATTTCCATGTCGATGATCGGAACAGACAAACTTTTGTTTTCAACATATCGATCATCATGAAAGTCACGTAACAATTGAGTTTGTGTTGAAACTGCATTTGCATATTATTCGTCAACGAGATGTTGGCTGGAGCCAGTATTTTGTGTCTTGTGATGTGATATTTACATAAAACTTTTAATGTCCATTCAGTGGAAACGGGAAGGAAATGTAGATTTGTTACATTTGCTACCATGACGCGCTCATTTCGATTTAATAATTTCCTGTCTTCTTCTTACTTGGCTGGAGCATTTGGCTTATAGGGAAATTATAGCCTTCTATTTTGAACGAACTCGATTCTGAAAGGATGTTTTAATCGATTCGTAAATCATTCTTAATGCATACTTGGCGATCGTTTGTTCTTGGGCTAGCTGGTACGAGCTCCGTAAAGATCGAAAGTGAATCTGTTGAGTATGGTAGATTTGCAGGTGAAACGAGTCAGATTGGGGAAGACGATAAATACTTCGAAACGTACGACAATACACGTTTTGAAAGCCTATACAAGATGATAAAAATAAGCCAGTAGAAGCTGAAGCAGCTTTGAATATTTGTGATGATATCAAAGAAAAATATTTTTATTGACAGATGGAGAAATAAACAAATAAAACTGGATTAGATTTACTGTTTTGTTTTTATGAATTTACATTTCAAATAATTCACACTGCTAAAGCATTTGCATATTTAAATTTGGAGTTTAATCAGTAGCGACCTATTCAATTCGCTTAATTCTAGCTTTCAACTTAAAAACTTATTAATTACTTATAGAGGCTTAAAAATGCGCACTTAGTCTCATAATTAAGTTCAATTTATTGGAAATTGAGGGGCTATAGAAATTAATTATACATATATGTAGCAGGCTACGAAGCAGGTTCATTGTAGAAACTGTAAAAACTAAGTACAAAGCAATCAAGAGTGTGGGTTGAAAAGTGCTACGGCGTCTTCAGTATCATTTTATGTGTCCATTATGTGCGATTTTTATTTTAAAATTGTATGTTAGTGCTCTACAGGATAAGTTCAGTGTTCCATTTTTGTTGTTTTATTTTAGGGACAATATGGATGAGTGAGAGCATAAGCGGTTTCGTTTTCTGAGTAGAGCATACAGTTTTCGTTTATTGTTGAGTATAAAAATTTTGATTTTCCATCTAAGGTAGTATTGGCACATCTGCTCAAACTTGTTATGAAAAATTGTCGTATCCTTTTCTTTGATGTCTGCGTTATGAACGTCCATTATCAACGGTGCTAAAATTGGTAGTTTGGTCTAGCCTTGTCGGACAGAATAATTACAGACATCCTGATTTTGCATGGTTGTTGTCTAGCTCATTATCATCTGCATTTCTTTGTCATCCTGGCCTACACCATCACTCCACTGAAAACAAGGCGGGCTTTGGCGTCTCTTTTCAATAGTTCTGTCACCATAGACTTCCCGTGTCGGATTGTTCTCCCTTATATGAACTAAGTGCGAGTCCACCGCAGCCTATTGAATGTGATCTTATTAGTATCCTCACGGTCGCGATATCGCTCATATATTTCGTTATTCCATAGGCGGCAGAATCGTCCATCCTCAAGATTAGAGTTCGAATTGTTTCTTGCTGAGAACTCCGGTTTCCGACGAACGCATGAAGAGTAGTACAAAAATAGCTTGGACTTTTAGAATAGAGACTTGACTGAAAAAGCTTTAATTAACTGCAAAAAGAGTTTTTTGCTACCAACAGCCGGGCGCGGGTTTTTTCATTGTAATCGTTGCTCGGTCACTGAAAGAAAAAATCGTGGTTGATTTAACTATTATTGATAGTAATGCAGAAATTCATTCAATATGGTCCAATGAACTACGGAAAATGGTTCTTTCTACGATGCTAAAATAGTTGATTTGACCATACAAAAGTAGTTGACTTTGCTGATACAAAACATATCAAAACCTTCTAGGATTTAACTGTGTTAATTGGCTCATAAGTATGACAAATAGTTGATATATAGCAAAATAAGCATCAATTCATTTAACACTACAAAATATTGAATTATTAACAATTTTAAGAGCAAGCGAACCACTCTACAATTGTTAAATTCAACAAACATACTAAGGCACTCTGCGCGACAAAACAAATGCTGGGACGCAATTGGGGACTATCTCCAAGTCAGACCCTATAGGCATACAAACAAATGGTGAGATCTATCTTCCTATATGGAGCTGCAGTGTGGTGGAAAAAAACCATACAAAACACTGCTATTAATAGGCTCAACAAGCTTCAAAGGATGCCCTGCCTGCTGATTACAGGAGCAATGAGCTCCACCCCAACAGCAGGAATAGAGGCTCTTCTAAACCTTGAACCGCTACACCTCAAAATTTAGGAGGAAGCAGCGAAACAAGCCGTTAGCCTACTACAGGCCTACAGGTATAAATCAGGGGACCTTAAAGGCCCCCTAAAATCCTGGAGGACGTCAGGCCCATGATGGAAATGTTAAACCTCAGCGACCAAATAAATACTGAGGCAGCATTCGAGAAGAGTTCAAGGTCACAATTCCATCAAGGGACAACTAGAAGGATGGACCACCTCCCTCGTACAAAGGAGCGCAAATGTGGTGTACGAATGGTTCAAAAATGGATAGTGGAGTAGGAGCAGGGATCGTAGGTCCCAAGTGCAAAATGTATTTCCCTCTCCCAAAGGAGGCCACGATCTATCAAGCAGATTTATCTCCCATACTAAAAGCCTCACAAACAATAAAATTAAGGAACACTAAAAGGGTCAGAATTAAGATCCTATTGGATAGTCAAGCGGCTTTCATGATGATCAATCGCGATCAAATAAATTCGGCTATTCTCCTAGAGGTGAGAGAGGCCCTAAATGAAATAGGGGCACAGAACAGGCTTGAGCTGATATGGATCCCCGGCCATGAGGGGCACCGAGGAAACGAGGAAGCTGATACCAGAGCCAAAAAAGGAGCAAAAATGCCCTTCATATGTCCTTCTCCGTACTGGGGTTGTACAAAGGCAAATACGGAAAAGGAAATTAAAACATGGAGCAAGAAAAAGATCGAAGACTACTGGCTTAATATTGAGGGTTTAAAACACTAAAAAAAATACCTTGGCTTCGATAATAAAAGAGCAAAAGAAGCAGTGGCTCTCTGCAAAAGTGGCATAAGAGCCCAATGCGGAGCGTTGGCAGGACACCTTCCATGCAAAAAGTACCTACAGAGGATAGGTGAGAAGCAAGACGACCGCTTCAGATACTGTGGGGAAACGACAGAGTGTGTAGAACATCTGCTCACAGTCTGTCCAGCACTAGCGAGCAGAAGATTCGAGCTACTTGCCTCTGCTCTTCCTTCCATCAGAGACATCACAAATGTCCCGTCAAGGAACATATCCAGGTTCATTAGAAGCCTGGACATCCTATAGGACATAACGCAAAGGAGACACAATAGACCCAGGAGGTCGCAGTGCTAGGGTCCCTCTGGACTAGCGAATCCAATCCCGGGATCCCGGATCCCGGGATCCCGGCTAATATTTGGTCCCGAAAATCCCGGGATTGATGAGTTCTAATCCCGGGATTTTCGGGATCAGAAATTGGCCTGGATTCCGGGGCCGGGAGTCAAGCATAATCGGCAATCAAATTACGGCAAGACTCGAAAAGAGCAAATAGAATCCATATTTATGAGAAAGCAATTAGCATGCAGGTTCACATCAAAATGCGTAAAGAATAGAGCAAAACAAACCGATGTAACAGTTAAAAAGAGAATAGAAAGGGGTTTGTAAATAAATAAGTATGGACTGTTTCGCATTTAGTGCATTCGTTACTTCGAATGATTTGAGGAAATTAATACTAGCGAATGCATACACAGATTTACCAAAATCCTCAATAACAATCAAAAAAAGGCTGTGGGCTATGCAAGCAGGATAAAAAAAATAATGAAAAATGAGATAAGACAGGCTAGTATCTCAAGTGAACGGTTCAGTTTGACGTTTGATGAGTGGACCTCGACAACAAATAGACGCAACACAAATATTAACATCTACTTAGTGAATTCTTACTGGAGCTTGGTGCGAGTAAGGATATCAATGACAGTTGCAAACTACCTAGATATATTAAAAGAGCGTTTCGCTGAGTTTCATGTTTTTCTAGGAAAAGACATTGTTACCATCATAACTGATGGGTCAAATGAAATGCAAAAAGTAAGCAGACTAGTTAATACAGAGCAACATATTTGTTTGGCGCATAGCATCCACTTGGCAGTTTGCGATGTTCGCTATAATATGAGGTCCATTCCAGATTAAAGTGATTTCCCGATAGTCTGAACGACGACCACGAAGATTTGGATGGTCCTGAATCAGCTAACTACGTTGAAACCGGTCGCTTGCAAGACACGCTAGATCAGACGAAGGACATCAGCGCATGCATAAAGAAAGTTCGTTAGGTAGTTATATATTTTAAAAAAGCTCCAACGAAAAATAATAACGATCTTTAAAACTATGTCGGATCCGAGCAAGGCATTTAACTGTCTCCTTTAAATGGATTGCGAAACAAGATGAAATAGTCTCTTGACAATGCTCGAATAGTCTCCCATTTTAAAAAATAGTATACATTAATAGGCCTGCAATATTCAGAGCAATTAGAAGCAACAGAGTTTGATTCGATTCAGAAAATTATTGAAGTTTTACTCCCTGCAAAATTGGCTGTGACGGCCTTAAGTCGCAGGCTTGCAAATTTATGCACTGCTAATACTTCATCAGGATTTGTATTTAGGCTGTTAGGAGAAAAACCGTCTATTCTTCTGAATGCCATGTAGAATTGCATTATTGGACCGAATAAAAGAGCATCCGTGTACTGAGCTATCTGGTTAGCTAAGCTATCTCCAGAATCTACATTGTGCCAGCAAAAATTTACCAAGCGAAATAGAATCTTTATTTTGGAAACCAAGCAACGCAAATATTAAAAAAAAAAATACTTCAATGATCTAGATGCTGAACCCTTTGCTTGCTAGCCAAAGAAATGAGGAGAACCCAGTAGATACCCATATTGAATCAGAACAAGGTAGTCGTTAATTGATGCTACAAGAAGAGCTGCAAAAGTATGAAAATAATCAATCATGAAATGCCGCAAGAAACTAATCTAATTAAAACTGGCACTCGCATAGTTTGGAGCAGGCTTACCAATAATTATCGACCGTTTCCGCGGCGTCCAGCATCGGGAATAAATTTAGAAGCAAGCTTGGAGACGATACTTTGGATACTTTGCTATTGATTCAATGTTACTTCCGAAAAAACCAATGAACTTTGGCAGAATTTTTATGTGTTGAATATTTTATATGTTAAGAGTTGTGATTTATTGTTGTGATTTTTTGTCGTGATTTGTTGTTGTAATTTGTAATAGTTGTAATTTTAAATATTTGCTTTCATACTGTCAACGTCTCGGATAATTAAAATTATTGTTTATATTTGCATCAATTAAATAAATTAGTAATTATTCGGTAACATATTTTTTATACAGTTTTCAGCTTACTTATTGCTGTAGTTTTGAAATGATGGCACATAATATAATCTCTTTATTAAAAACTTGACTTATTTTGTTGTGTTATATTTTGAACCTCGAATCCCGGGTTCCCGGGATTTGAGATTTTTTAATCCCGTAATCCCGGGATTGAAAAAATGGTTCGGGATTGGAATCCCTACTCTGGACCCACTCCAGGCCATCATCATCATCATCAACAAACATAATTCACCAATCACTTATTATTGTTGGCGCACCACAGACTATAGTCATTTACTATTTCGTACCATGTATATTGTTCGAATACCATATTTTGTGGTTGCTTCCTTTTTTGCACCGGACGTTTTTTATCAACCACACGTCATGGTACATAAAAGTAATCAATAATTTTCTTATGGTTGTTTTAACTATAGTCCGTAGTTGACGCAAAAACCACTAAGGAAAATTGTTGATTTTACCAAGATTTTTCTCTCAGTGGTGTGGTTTATTCCCTTCATAAACTAATATCTTAACTTCTTTGAGGCTGCATTCACCTATCATTTTCAAACCTGTACTTTTCGGTGTATTGTCTTTTGCTGCCTACTTTGACACCGTATATTTTGTTTCTCCATCATTTACCTGCAGCACTATGTTGTTTGTTACCTTTTCGATGGCATGAACGATTCTTCAACACATTGTTCGTTCCGGTAAATTATGCCCACCTCGTCAGTCATCCCCGTTAAGACCCCACTGCATGGTCTTAATGGGGATGTCACTTCTCATTCTTACCGTAGTATTCCGGATCATTTTTAAGATATTCCGGATCTTTTTTTTCGAGTGGTAGATTGAAGAAAACACACGAGAGGATGTCTCCTTGCTGTAGACTGCTGATGGTAAATGATCTTGATGATGGTCCAGCTACTTCTAATCTGGCTTCACATATTCGTAACGGCCAAGCTTGTTTGTATCATTTTTAAAAAGCTATCGAACGTTCCGTACAAAATATTACCCCGGCTTTAAACCGATGAAAAGATGCAATAGCTGCAGATCGTATCCTATAAGCAGGGAGAAAAGCCGATCTGTTGCAGATTTGCCTAAAATGATTTGCCACTGGTATCGGGCGATTATTGTTTGAGTGAATAAGCGAACCCAGCCATATATATATTTATTTATATAAATGAAATACAACCGACATCGTTCAATTTTTTTTTCCAATGTGTAATTATTAAGAATGAGACAGATAATTAGCCACACAACACGTTACAACTAGAAAAAAACACATTTTAAAAAAACAAATTATTGTTTTAGAAGTAAAATTACTGCAAGCATATAAGAATAAAATACAAATAAGTTAAAATTAACAATTAATTTAGCTTAATGTTTTAAAAAAGTAAAAATTGCAACATTAACTGGAGCAAAGGAAAAAAAGATTAACACTGTTAAGGTTTATTAATATATTTTTTAAAATTATTATAGTATTGCTCAGACTCAGAAATCTGCTGGCTAAACGCCCTGTCAAGCTACAGCTCGGAAACGCTGAAGATCCTAGTAGATACTCACTTTCCGGGCTGTTTGGATGACTCCACCTCTTTGCCTGGTGAGCAGGCGTCTGATCTGCGTGACATCGAAGGCATTGGCGAAGTTGTCACCAAGCAGAGGCTTGTCTGGGCAATTGTCTCCAGGTCCGGATGGAATTCTGCCGGTCATGCTTCAAAAGACAGGTATGCTTGCCGTTTCCTGGCTAACACAAATTTACAATAGTCGCCTAGTGCTAAGCCACGTACCTGCAGCCTGGAGGACCGCTAAGGTTGTATTTATACCCAAGACGGGTAAAGCCAACCGTGCGTATCCGAAGGACTACAGGCCAATAAGCCTGATTTCCTTCCTCCTTAAAGTTTTCGAAAGATTAATAGATCAAACATATCAAACAAAGACTTGGAACTCAAACTCTATCGAGAGCCCAAAATGCGTATATGGAAGGGAAATCTGTTGAAACGGCTCTAGTCCTCAAAATTGAACGGGCACTCCATTACAAAGAATACGCTTTGGGAGCCTTTCTAGATATTGAAGGCGCCTTCTATAATGTGCTCACAATAGCTATTATGAAGAACCTCCACGCACACAACACCCATACCGCTATTTGTAACTAGATAAGCAACTTGCTTAAGCACAAGCTTATATCAGTGGAGTGGTCGGGTGCGCAAATCACAAGAAAAGTCCACAGAGGCACACCGAAAGGAGTGGTTCTATCCCCTCTCTTATGGAACCATGTTACAAACTCAATTCTGAAAAGCTGGAAAGTAAGAGACTCACGTTTGTGGCCTATGCTGACAACATTGCTATTTTAGTGTCGGGTAGTTTTCCACATACCCTTGGCCAGCTCATCGAGTACTCTCTAGGCCTGGTTAAGGAGTGGGCAAATACCGTAGGCCTTGGCATCAACCCCAATACCACGGATCTCGTGCTCTTCACTAGGAAGTACAAAACTCCCAATTTAGACCCAATCATGCTGGGCAGCTCCAGGTTAAGTCTCAAGTTACAAACTAAGTACTTGGGTCTTATTCTGGACAGCAAGCTCACCTGGAAGGCGAATTTAGAGGAATGAGTTAAGCGGGCAAGCAACGCGATTTATGCCAGCAAGAGAGTGCTGGATAAAACGTTGGGTCTAAGCCCTGCTCTAACGCACTGGATCTACTTGGCCATAGCTAGGTCGATCCTTGTTTACGGATGCTTGGTCTGGTGTCCAGCGGTGAATTAAACCACCTTTGCTAGCATGGCGAATATATTTTAGCGGTTGGCGGCCCTCTGCCTTAGCCTCTACTCCTTCGTCTGCTCTGAACGTCCTGTTTCATCTCCCTCCGCTTGAGCCCTTTGTTAGAAGCACTGTCGCAAAAACTGCTGTCAACCTTAGGGAATCAGGACACCGAGTCAGGATCCTTCGGGTCACAGCAGCATTGAACGGGGATACGCAGGAAGCACTGACTACCTGGTTCCCACTCTGTGCTTCGAGCGCGGATATCGAGCGACTGTAAGAGATGGGCAGGAATGAAATCAGCAAATGCGCCCAGCAGCACCTAGTATCTAAAACAACTGCAGGAGTGGGTGCTGCAGCATATTCTGCAGATGCAGCTATGGAAGCAACTTTCAGGCTTCCAAGTACACAGTACTATTTTCCAGACGGAGGTTTTTCCGATACCTAAAGCCGCAGATCTGGTATATGCCAAAGATACTACATGTGATGAAATAAATATCTTTATGGGCAATCAAGCGGTGGTCTCACACATACAAATCGAATTGTGTACTCGATTGCATTCAGGCCCTGAACAGACTGGGTAACAGCAAAAGAGTCATAATCTTCTGGGTTCTAAATTTTCGCCGAAACAAATACTATAGTGCATGGCGTGGAGGACTATATTACATGGCGTGGAGGACTATAGTACATGAGGTGGAGGACTATAGTACATGGCGTGGAGGGCTATAAGCATAGCGTCTGCTCCTATGTACTTTTCGCCATGTACTATGGTGTGTGGCGCTATATTTTATCACAATCCCGAAATTGACTATGTACATAGCGCCAGAAGTCTATAAACTATGGCGTCTGGCGCTATGAGTTTTTTCATTGTAACTAGAACGAAGAGGCCAGTAATTGGATATGTAATATAACAATGATATAAGCATATAACATTACTCGAATGAATCGTTATTTTCCCCTTACAAAACTTATCGATTTTATTCAAACGTAACTTGTGAAAAAAATAAATTGTCAGCTAGATCCTTGCTTAAGCAAATTCTTTAACTAACCTCCCGGATGTCCTTGGGCTAGATTGCAAATTGAAAAGAATTATTTTATTACAGTAAAATAGAAGCTCGACTTCAAAACAAAGCATTTACCTCAATTCATCCGAATCGTTA
The DNA here is from genome assembly GCA_947369275.1 of Nemotelus nigrinus. NCBI lineage: Eukaryota > Metazoa > Arthropoda > Insecta > Diptera > Stratiomyidae > Nemotelus > Nemotelus nigrinus. Next base: position 175,108,075 of record OX376372.1, read on the forward strand.
TGACAACTGAAGCCATATTACATAGCTCATGGTACTATGTCATATAGCGTGTGGGGCCATAATTTCTGCACCATGTAATTATGGCGCTGGCATCCTGCATAGCTCAGGGTACTATGTACATAGCGTGTGGGACCATAAATGCTGCGCCATGTTACATAGGACCACGCGCTATGCAGATTCTGACATTATGGCGCTGGGAGCCATATTGCATAGCTCAGAGTACTATGTACATAGCGTATGAGACCCTAAATAATGCGCTATGTTACATAGCTCTGGGCGCCAGGTGGATTTTTTTCAGTGTACTGTAGATAGAAATGTTTAGGTAAAATCTCATTATTGTGAACGCTTCGAAGAATAACTATTATCAAAGATTCGATACTCTGTCAAGCAAATAGCAAATTTTATTCAAATGAAAGCAAACACTTCTTATTTTCAACATTAGCCTTGAATAAAAAGTCAAAATCTAACAACTTGCTTTCTACGTTTCATTTCGACTCATATTCGATTGACCAGTCTGATATTTGGAAACTTCGGACCTCAAAAATATTCTACGATCAAACAAATAAAACTCTAGATCCGCAGTTTTACAGTTCTCTAAGGTTCTTTCGTACAGAGCTCAAAATATATCAAATTTTCTTCTAAAATATTATTTTTCAAAGAGTAATAATGTTACTTCCATCACATGAATAATTAATTCGCAAAAAGTTGTCCATCGAAAAAAAAACTTATCTAAACGCACTGCTAATCCAAACTTTTAAATGTCGACAGCCAAACTAAATACTAAAGACACTTTATTAGTATTTTAACTACCTTCTATCGAAATATGCAAAAAACTTTAAAAGGTTAGTAATCTTTCAAGAACTGAGGCCATATATAATATATCTTATAGTTCGATTGCTTCTTAAACAAGTGTATAGTCTACATTTGCTGAAAATTTTAAGCGCAAAATGGGTTGCGTTAACCTGTATCTCAGCTGAAACTATGGGAAATCAATGAAAACTAGTTAATGTTGAACCCGATCTAGTTTTGTAATATATGGAGTATAAAATAGATTGACTTGTGTGTTCAAAGAGGAAACTGATTTAAAAAATCTTTAAAATTGTGTGAAATTTATGCATTGTGTTGAACAGTACAATTTCCGTTTTAATTTGAAAATTTATTGAAAGGTCTTCTTTTTCCTCAGCAGAAATTATCGATCATGTTCATCTATTTTCATATACAACAAATGGATGTACATATATAAAAACACGGATAATAAAACGTGTAAAATAGTAAAAATAAAACTATTATTAAAATATAGTTTTCCATAAAATATTGTTCCATTCCATTAGACTCCCACATGAACATCTGCCCATTATCATCGACGTATTTTATGAGGCTAGTATGAGGCTTTCGACCCTTCTATGATGATTTTGTAAAATTCATTCATTTTAGATTACTTGAATTTAAAATGATAAATATCTTGAGTTCACTGAAATTGTCAGCGATTGCCTCAAAGCTGCATCATAATAATAACTTTACGACTGTTTTTACGAATCTTAAAAATTATGCAAGCTGGGCTACTCGCCGAAGTAGATCATTGGGAAATACACATGCCACAAGCTAATTTAATACTGTGTATCACAAACTACCGGTTTCGGAAAAATTTTCACTTTGTCGAGATGTTACATATTTTGAAAACGAATCACGTAGAGAGGTATTGTTCCTCATTTCATTCATCAATAGACCGGTGGCCCACATGTCTACCCGCCGATTTAAATATTGTATTTTATTGATGATTCAAGCTTAGGATGATAGTTTCCTATTATTTTGAAAACACATAAGAGCCAATGCATTTTCTTGATTATATTATGGTAGCAGAAATACGTAGATCAGCTTGATGTTACTTTCCATACCCAATTTTACATAATTTTACATATACACAAGTTTTGAATAAAAACTAAAAATAAACAGAAATATTAGACACTATAGTAGAACGGTTTTGCTAAACAAATGAATCAATATTTCGAGTTTCATCATGGAAATAAAAGTATACTTCTAACGAATAGAAGTACTTTTCAGTTAAATGCTTACACTCCACTGGAGTAATAATATACCTTAGTTTGACCTCGTCATTGAACTCGCTTGTGGATTATTTTGAATACGAAATTATCTGAAATTGTTTAAGTTCATAAAAGCTTGAAATGTACCTGCCTATCGTGTGCAATACTTTAAAAAAAGCGTATTTCGTCCAAAAATGACAATTAACATGGTTCTATGTGTATAGTTAGAGGAAAAGATGCATTTATGTAGTTTTCAGTTCTACTTTGATAATGTATATTCGGCTGGTAGTCAAACTGAAAAATTATGAACGCCGTTTTCGACTCGGACCCATGTATCCAAGTTTTACCGGAGCCAACAGCTATTTTAGTCTACTTTTAACTATAAAGTGGATGAAGATAGAGTTATAGACCTGCGAGACGGAGTTGGTCATCGTCATCTTTATGATTTTTACTAATTTGTCCGGTATACCAAATTGCAGCATGATGTTACATAGTGCGTCTCGGTCAATGTTGTCAGATGACTAATATTTGGTATGCGTTGGCGTTGTATTCCCAGCACTTTTGCAAAATCAACTTGACCGTGAAGAGTTGGTCGATTGTGGAACGACCAGAGCTGAAACCGCCTTAAAACTCAATAATGATAATAATTCAGCATAATTCTATTCTTTATTCTTTAATTCTACACTGAAAAAAATCCAAATGGCGCCCAGAGCTATATAACATAGCGCATTATTTATGGCCCCATACGCTATGTACATAGTACTCTGAGCTATGCAATATGGCTCCCAGCGCCATAATGTCAGAATCTACATAGCGCGTGGTCCTATGTAACATGGCGCAGCATTTATGGTCTCACACGCTATGTACATAGTACCCTGAGCTATGCAGTATGGCTCCCAGCGCCATAATTACATGGTGCAGAGATTATGGCCCCACACGCTGTATTACATAGTACTATGAGCCATGTAATATGGCTTCAGTTGTCATACCGTATATATGGCTTCAGTTGTCATACGTAAGATAACTCCAATTATAACTCGCAGCCATACTGTGTGAGGGGACGTATAAATGATACTACATAGTTTTTTAAATGATACTACACAATTATACGTATAAATGAGACTGCACAATTATGCACCATATCAACTCGCTATCAATAATTTAAATTCGGACAAAATAACCCATATGATATAAGTTGCATAGTGCGAAGTGTGGCATATGTGCAAATATTTAGTAGCGAAAAACTTTCGATTTGGGCTTACATCAATGTTTTCAAGGACAAATACCAATTGATCCAATACAAATTATTCATTGAAACAATAATTCGTTGGTCACCTCTAAAACATACGCTATGCTATGCGCCATGTAATATAGTCCTCCATATTAGAGATGGGCAAAATGCTTCATGACACACCACTGATCGCTCTTTTTTAGAGTATTTTACAGTATTGCGCCGTACTCTCAGTACACTGTTCGCTTGGCATTTCATTAAGTTTATTCAAACGAAAGCTTTCGCCCACAGACTATGCTGTGCTTTTTTCAGGCGCTGCACTGTAAGAAAGAGCTATGCCACATGAGCCATGAGGCATTTTGCCCATCTCTACTCCATATCACAGTCCTCCATATCACAGTCTATCTCTCTTTTCATGCATGGGACAGATGATGTTTCTGCGCCAATCGTCTGGGATCACCGCAGTCTCCTATGTTCGAAGCAGTAGTTGATGTAGCGCACTTAATAGACCCGCCCCACCACACTTCAGTAACTCAGCCCGACGCTTTGTTCCTTTTCAGTGATCGCAAGATCAACTTCTTCTACTGTTGAGGGTTGTATGGATGGCGGCTTATTATCATGGAGCTCAGCTTCTGCTGCCAGGATGTTTGATGGCGGATTTAGAAATACTTTCGGTGTCGCTGGTAATACTTCCATCTTTGTCCTGGCAGAGGCTAGTCCTGGGTCCGTAGCCATTTTCGATTGTGTTCACCAGTCTGTACGCTTGTCTAGTGCTCTTACTAACTAGGATTACATTAATATTCAGCATCTATTCGTCAAAGCATTTCATTTTCTTACTCCTAATTATTGTATTGGATATTCGCCGTAGCTCGTCATATTTTTCCTTTTTGACTCTGATTGCACGTTGGATCTATTGTCTGTAGGCCTCACTTTTTGCGTCAAGTGAGTTTCTGCATTTTTCGTCAAACCATTCATTTCGCGCTTGTCGGGCTTTATGTCTCACAACATTTTCTGCAACATCCTTGATTGTATTATTGAGTTTTATGCAACAAGCTCTAGAACAAAACTATTCTGCGTGACTTCTTAGCAAACATATCAATGCTGGATTCCGGACTGACTGGTATATTCCGATGTATAGTCATGACAGTCAAATCTGTAAGACGCTCCGCCTCACTTGTACGGCTGCGAAGATAAGTTTTCACGCGCTTTAACGTTGAAAAACTGCGCTCCACAGATGCCGTCGAAACAGGAAGGGTTGCTACGAGTGTCAGCAGGATATGAATGTTCAAAAAGGTTTCATTATCGTATAGTTTCAGTGCGCTAATTGCGCACTTCGGTATCTCTTCGGAAGCATGCTGCCATCTCATCGACCACATATCCCATTCGCCCCCAAGAATAGCTTCATTTGAATGCTTCAGGTCATCTTTGCGGAATTCTATTGCTGGCTTTAGATCTTCCAATGTAAACTTATTCACGTTTCCTGGTACGAGACACTTGATTCCAATAATTTTTTCTTGTGAGATAAAAACCTCTCGCTCATAGAAGATCCGAGTTCATCGAGGTACGATATGAACAAGATTCGTCAGTAATATTCTTCTGGCGTATGTGCGGGATGATTAGATTGGTATCTTAATGTAGCACTGCGTCGTGAAATCGATGGCGTTACTCATAAAGGCTCACAAATATCTGAGGCTCTTTTGTAAATTTTAGCGAACTCTTGGCCTGCACTGGCGCTGATATCCGTTACTTTTTTGCCCACGAGCTCGAATTGCGCCATAGCTCTACCCAGATCAAGTGATTAGCTTTGCGAGACATCTATGTATTTCAATATCTTTATCCATTCATATGTTGATAATATTCGTTATTACCCAATAAAACACAAAATCTGAGCCAACGCAAAAATCTTTGAGGAAGTCAAATTCACCAGCTAAGAAGATGTAGATTTTTGTATAATTTGTTTGAAAAATATGCCTTCAACCCTTACGAAATTCAATTCGATTGCATGCAACGAATGTAAAAGAGAAGTGCACTTAAAATGTGTCAAAATGCGGGGCTCTTGGTACACTTGTCCTCAGTGTAACTGTGATGATTCAGACTAAACTCTTATTTTTTGTCTATTTTACGCTTCCTGTTCGTTTTTTTATAATAAATTTCTTTTTCATAAGCATTCGATGTAATTTCAAATGAAAAACATTAAAGATTGAATAATATGATCAAAATTTGAATTTTTGGATTATTTTTCCAACTTTTGCAGTGGATTTCTCAAAGGTGTCCACCTTGGGGGACCTTCTTTTAAAGTCGAAATTTTGGCGTATTTTTAAAACGAACTAAAATTTTAGTTACATTGATGATATCGAAATTGTAATTCATGGATAATTAGCTCATGAGATAAGGTTTCAGGAAATATATCATTGTACAAGATATGCAATGTTGTTTAGATTCTACGATTGTTTAAAAGATTGGTGTCCCCTTGGGGGACTCTCCCCTACAATTTAATTTAGCTTAAGGTGATGCTATTTGTTGTTAATACGCATTGCTGTGGTTTTAAATAAATAAATAAATTGAATTATTTGTTTGAATATGTTAGTCAATACATTATCATAATCGATTAAATCAGTCTCTTAGCATAATTACTTTAACATAGACAGGAGCGTATAACATACTATTCAATTCGTCTGAGAAATATTCTCTTAAAAATGCGCCATCTAATTTAATGAATAGTTATTGCAGGTATTCTCACGACTTTGCTGACAAATAACGCAAAATCCAACACGTTTGAAAAAGGCCAACCGCATCGTTATCATACATTAATAAAAATTCGATGCTACAAGAATTATAGATAAAATATTCTGCTAGAAAGGATACATTTCCTGTATGATAATGAACTAAAAGAAGCCGTATTAATTCAAAGCACTATCGAGTCTGAATCTTAAAAAAATCAAGTACATGATTTTACTTCTTTAGATTTTGCACCAAACCTACGTTATATAGAGGTTCACCAAAGACTATCATCTCTAAGTACTTGTAAAAGCTGTTGTTTCAAAATTTATCGTGTGTTTCCGACAAGTGATTCATCCCTCCCATAAAATCCAAACTGTTATTTAGAGTCGTTAACTAATTTTTTTTCTCCGATCAATTCTGCAGCTACAAAAATATGTATGCTGCTTTGCTTGCAAATTGCTCTCAAATATAAAGTTATATATTCTACTCTTAATTGTTTAAAAAAAACTATTATTTAATTAAAAAAAGTATTATTTAAAAAAGCCTATTCAGTATTTACAAATTATTCGTTTTAAATTGGCAGTATAAAGCTCTATATGCACAAATAGTTTATTTAACTTCAATCAATGAAATGATTAAATGTCTCCAGACACTATCAGCTTGTTCTCGTATAAGAAACAAGTTTCGGTAATGCGTATGAGGCGACACAAGAAACGCTTTTGGTATTTAGGAGCAACTATAATAACTTAGTCTTTTGTCGTTATTGTCGCATAGTATTTTATTGGTGGTTATTGTTTGGAGGAATTATTGTTGCAGGTTCGATTGTTTCATTATCCCGATCTTTGATTCTCCAATTCTCCAAACACTAAGAATATTGTAAATGGTTTCCTCACTCGTAAATCTTTTTTATCGGTTTCAATTTGCTAAATACCCGTTTTTCTATTCGAGTATGATCACACTTAATCAAATTTAAGTTTCAGCTAAATCTTAAGAAAATAATGCTAATGAAAAAATACTATGTAGCAAATATATAATTTGAATTCTAGTTTTGTTGTTTCAAGTAATATCAATTTATTTGCATAATAAATGCTTCTTTTCATACGACAATGCGGCTCTTTGAAAAGTGTTAAGCTTAGTATTAACTTCAGTTGCAGATGAAATTTTCATATAAAATTTCACGTGAAATTTGTTTCGTCGAAAATTCTACCCAAATCTTTGCGTGAAAAGCTACTTTCGGTGTGCAAATACAAATGACATTGACGCATGTCTCCACTCATTGCACAGCAATTTAATATGTGCCGTATATTCTTTTGAATGAAAAAGTGACCTTTGATGGCAGTAGGTAAGTGTTTGAATTTGAAAAATGAATTGTACTGATGTCTTGTTAAAGGTTAATACGCAGTTGTGACGGAATCCAGTCACACCATTTTGCTATTTATTTCTACAAAAAAAATATTTTTCTGTAGAGGAATGTAGACTGATTTGAATGTGCACTGAAAATATATTCAAAATTTCCAGTATTTTATTTGTTTTCTTTCGTTTTGAATTCAAAATACTACTGTCAATATTGTCGCTTGCAGTGCCGTAATAAATAGCTGACCACACGGCACAGAAAAACTTCTTTACTTGTCGTAAACAGACATCTATGAATGAAACTGTGGCTAATACAAAATTTGGGCACCGTTCCGGCACGAGCTGCGTAATACTTTCTTCAAGTGACCAGAAAAATTTTGCCGGGCCGGAGTTCCGTCACTTTGTGAATCGAAGTCATAGGTTGGTGGCTGGCCTCAATAATATCTGGGGCCCGAGACATTCTGCCTCCGCGGAGTGTCTACCTACCAATTGGAGACATTTTTCCTATGTGTTCATTTCTCCGCTCTCTTCCTAACTATCGCGTCAACTGAGTGTTGCTGTGTCTGAGAGCCTAACAGTTCAAATATTTATTTATTTATTTATTAATGTCCAAATCAACAGAACAAATCCAATTATAGATTAGACATAGCACAAAAAGAAACCAAATATATATATATATATATATATATATATATATATATATATATATATATATATATATATATATATATGTATATATATATATTAATATATATATATATTTATATATATATATATATATATATATATATATATATATATATATATATATATATATATAAAGCACAATACATGAAAGATTAAAAAAAGAAAAATCAAATAAAAAAAATAAAAATAAAAATTAAATGAAATTCAGAAAGGAAAAGTAATCAAAAGCAAAATCGACCGAAAAAAAAGATACAACAAAAGACTAAATTATGACATATTTCATGTACCTGACAGAATGTTATTTTTTTAAATATTTTTAAACACAGCTAACGTTCGAGGCAGAGGACCAAGGTTAAGGTTATTATGCTGGCGAGGCAAACGCAAAAGGGGAGAAAAGAAATAGGTGTCGGTACGGGCAAATGTAACATTAAATTTGAAAAATGTTCTATTAGGACGGCCCGAATTTCTAACAGAAAGGTGAATGCTGGGGTCCACCAATATACAGCCGTTAAAAATTTTAAAGAGGAGGCACTCGTCGAGGAGCACTCTACGTGACTCAAGCGAAGGAATTTGAAGGATGCAGAAAAGCATACTGTAATCGCAATACGGAATACTGAACTTATGGAACAGTGAAAAATTCAACCGCAGCAATAAAGTATGCGTAATGTGGACACCAAATTTGGCAACAGTATTCAAGAACGCTACGAACGAAGGAAAAAAACAGATATAGAGAAGTGGAAACATTAACAAAACGTTTAGAGGACCTAATGATGAAGTCGGAAAAACAAGAAGTAAGTGTAAAGTAAGTGTAAGTGTAAAATACGTAAGTCGAACTTCAACTTGGAATCGAAAATCACGCCAAGGTCCTTGAAACTAGCAACAGCATTTAGAGGGGAGCCGAGGACAGAGTAGGAGAAGAGAAGAGGGGATGTTTTGTGGGTGAAAGGCATTTGATGACACTTCGAAACATTCAAAGTGAGAGAATTCGCTGCGCACCAGGTACCCAAATCTTTCTGCAATAAGGAACAGTCACTAGCGGATTCTATCACTCTGAAAATTTTGAGATTATCAGCGTACAAAAGACAGGGTGAGTTAAAGAGGGAAGGAAGATTGTTCACAAACAAAAGGAACAATAAAAGACCAAGAATAGATCCTTGCGGAACTTCTGGGGTAGGAAAAAAGGGTGTAGAAGAGCAAGAGTTAACAATCACAACACAAGAGCGATCACAAACGTAAGAGAAAAACCAAGAAAAGAGGACACCAAAGAGATCAAACCCTGCTAACTTTGACAGAAGAATAACATGGTTCATAGAATCGAAAGCCTCGGGAGAGTCTGTATACAGGACATCTACTTGCTTTTGCTTGTCGATTGCGGAAGCAACGGTGTTTGTAAAAGACAATAAGTTTGTAACCGTTGACTTACCTTTAACGAATCCATGCTGTTCACTGGCCAGCAAGGGCTGAATAAAAGGGTACACTCTATTGTAAACTACTCTTTCGAGGAGCTTACTAAAACATGGCAAAAGGAATATAGGACGGTAATTAAGGGTAGAAGAAGTATCACCAGCTTTATGAAAGGGAAATATGTTGGCAGGTTTCCAAAGGGCAGGAAAATTGACGGTTGAGATGCTAATGTTGAAAATTATTGACAGAGGAACACACAAAGAGGAAGACAGTGATTAAATGAAAAAATTTGGAATGCCGTCAGCACAAAGGCTAGCACTTCCATCGATGGACAACATTAATGATTCGACTTCCAAAGGATTAGTTAAACCAGTGGAAAGGGAACGATCAGGCATTGGAAAAATTGTTGAAGGCGAAAAAATACTGAGACAGGAGGTAAAAGAAGAGAAAAATTGAGCAAAGAGCTATTATTATTTATTTTTTTAAGTGTTGCCTCAGCTTTTCATCTACTCGTTTTTTCTTCAAGCTTTTCTTAACATATTCCTTGTTCTCATTGAATTTCTAAGTCCAACAGTAATCATAGTTTTAGTTTACGATATTTTATCCTGTGTACTGTACAACCTGATTCGAAGGCCCTAAAACTATCTTTTTTACACAATGCTCCATTACGCATACAGTGTTACGTCTATTCCGGGCTCAGATTTGATGAGCTATTTTATATTGACGTCTTCAATTACCACTAGGCTATATCTTGAATTTCTAAAAGTATCGGATTGATCCCAAAACGTAGCCTTTCATAATTAAAATGTTTAAACTTCCAGTTAAACATTTTTATTGTTTATTTGTCCTTTTTTCTAATTGCTTATTAACAAGCAGCTAATGCTTGTACAAAGACATTTTGACACACTATTTCTATATAATTTTCCCTTTCAACCGTGAAGGCTATGTGGTCATTTCGATGCATGCAAAAATTTTCTAATACTCCAAATTTCGTTTGAAATCGAAGAGCAGTTATTAAATGTAACCAGTTAAAACTGACTTAAGTATAGAGTTTTTATTTATTTTAGGTACACCTATCTTAACTATGTGTAAATTGAAAGTCAGGAAATACTTGAACTGTTCTCGGGGACTGCTCAACTACCTGAGGTGTGAATCTGCAATAAGCACTCTGTTACTGCAATAAATTTGAGTCGGTTACAATGTAACATCATTTTATTAGTGACCATTGACCTTCTACATCGTTTAAAAGATTCGACAAGTTTTAATACAAATTGGGTTCATTTCTGTCGGTGAAGCTCGATTTTGTCGAATCTAAAGTTATTGTCTTATTTGGTCTAAAAGCATTAAAAATTGTTTCTTCCGACGAGGCTAAAACGTAATACACGCTAATTAAATAATTTCTTCAAAATTATGTTAAACCCATCTGAAGTACGAATATAATCATTTTCAATTTGAAATTAACGAGATTGAAACATGATAGACATAGTAATATCAATCTATATTACACTGATACGGTTTACAATAGATCACTGAAATTGAGGATACCAACTGTAAGATTTGTACCTAATATGGCTGTGCATGGAAAGTACAATTTATACTTCGAATAATCGATGGGCAAAAAACAACACCAAAATTTAAAGCCAATCTGATTAAAATATAATCAAAGCATGTAATACACCCAAAATCGACGAACAGCTCAAGTGCATCTACATAATAGTATTAGATTTCAAAAATTTGTACAAATACGCCAATTAGTCTTGACTCGAATTTGAAGGCTGTGGCTGAAAGCTATGAGGTACAATGCTTATGATTTTGAAATTCATCTGTTTTTCTATCAGCATGTCTATAATGAAGATATGTAGACTACGGATGTCATGTGTCTTTTCTAGTATCTATGGATATTATGTAGCTTAGAAATAGCTGATGATTTAAATATAAAGATATTACAAAATTCATTTGGCCCTCTATTCGTCAAAGACGGAGATAGGTAAATTTTATATCCAACTATGTCGTGTCTGCAACAATTAAGAGATTTTATATGTTTTTTGTTAGATGAATTTGAAAAGTATAATTCAAGAGCTTTTCCAGTGAATTGTATCTAATCGTTTGAGCTTTTTAAAGTCACAGATGAATGTCCTCGGTTTTTTTAGTTGGAATGAATGATGGCATGTATTCTATCTATTTAATTGGTTTAATGTGCGTTACAATGCCAATGACATAGAGATTTATGTGTGTATAGTGAAAATAATGTTTCGAATGTGATTTTTTAACAAAATCTTGTTTTGTGCCAATTATTTCTTATCAAAACATTCATCTGTTATGTCACTTGCAGCATATATGTAAATAGTAAAGAAAAATTTGCATAAATTTTTGCGAAATTAAGAGAAAACGTCAAATAAGAATCTTAAAAATTCTTAGTCGGTCGGAAAAATTTGTCTCTGTCACAATGAAATCATGATGCATATCGTTATGATTCATGAAGATGGAAACCATTTGACATTACATTAGGTCTGTTCCCGTACTACGATTAATTGCAATTAATTGCAATGAAGCGTACTAAAACAGAGTTTTTTAGTCCGTTTTAGTATGCTTCATTGCAATTAATTGCAATTAATCGTAGCACGGGAACAGACCTATTGATTATTCACATTTATTATGCGTCGTCTGAAATTCCGCACCCATCATCCGTGAACATTGTCTACGACCATAAAATACGAAACTGTGAGAAGCATGCGTCTTCAAATTAACGGCTTGGCAACATGTTAGTCGGGCGCTGGTTCCGCCAACCTCTGTTAGTTGAAAAGATTTTTCAAAATAATTGAATGAAGATCGGACTGGTTTATCAAGAATATCTATGTTATGACCATTTCTAGCGGCTGAGATCGAAAGTGAACGCTTTAGATGGATTGTACTGGTTTTCAGCGACCCATTCGATATTACATAACAGGCTCTTTGTTAGTATTTTGACTTTTAGGAAAATATGACGTGTTCGATTAAATATATCTGATTTTAAAAAAATGGTTTCTATACACTAATAAATAATGCTTAATGAAGTATTTGTTCAAATTGATACCTTTACATTTAAAAAAAATTTAATTGCTTTTTTTTATTCTATTTCATTGAATTTATTTAATGAATGATACACGCCGAATAATAAAAACTTTTTTTTCTTTTTAGGTAAGTTCAACGTACTGAGAAATAAGGGTGGATCAGGTAAATTATCGTAGAGAATCACTTTCAAGATCAATTATAAAATACAATGATATAAAATTCATCAGTTATTATTAAATGGCTTTCTATTTTTGATAGTAGTCCCGAAATTGTTTTTTGTAAATGGTAAAAACAAACATAACAACACAATGCCTGCTTGTGGACTTGACATCTTAATCTGAGCTCTGGCTTAGCATTATCGTACTGTATATTAGAACAGTTTTCGTGGTGCTTGCAATCCAAGGCATATGCTCGTTTCTAAATAAATGCAATGTTGTCTAGTATCAAATAAATTTCTTCCTTCCACCGCAAATTGACAAATATTCCCAACTGTTCGTCAGAAGGAAATTTTGATAAAATTTCAGATTTTGTTTCTGTAAAAATATTGTGATATTTTACATTTAGCAATGAAATTATTATTGTGTTTCCTGGTACATCTGCGACTACACCATGATTTTTAGTCATAAGTGGGTAATTCAAGTAGCTTTCAAACGGAGAATTTCAATCAAAAGACACATGATAGTGGCCCATTGTGATATCACAGATATCACTCTTTCTGAGTCACTGTAATCAGGAAACCACCTGGTTTTCTTTGATAAACTACACTATCGCCTTTGGGTTGGCCGACGATAGGTCAGTCAAAGTTCACGGAAAGAATGCACCGAGTGCTGCCAATTTTCTCCTGGGCAGAGCTTGACACTTGAACATAAGATTGAGGACGGATTTCTTTTTGCTCTCTGAGTCACAGCTCCAACAGAAATTGTTGAACTCATCCTCTAGGAGCTGTGCATCGTTCTATAAGGCAGTGAACCGCGAGAATGCCCACAACACAACTCAAAGCACAGCTGCCTGGTGCGACGCGCATTCATAGAGACCCCGAACTCTCTTGTCATCACACAGGACGATTCTTCAGCCAGAGGCTTCTTAGCTTTCTCGAAGTAATTTTACCTTGTGGCTAGTTGATTAATGACATTGGTATGCTTATGGAGAACGAGTACGGGGCCATCGGTAGTAGGGTACAAAGCAGGGGCGGCTCTTCGATGTACGCAAAGGAAGCAGTGCTTCCCTGGCTAAACCACTTGGTATAAACAAAAAAATGATTAAATATTCAATCTATAACAATCAAAAGATTTACAATCAATATTGAACAATCAAAATAATAGCATTTATTTTCTTACAAAAGACAAAACTCCGTTGCTTCTATGGATCAAATGGTCCTATTTTATAACAGTCCAACTACAGAGCTTCCAAGGTAAATTTACAGCGACGCAACGAAAACTCAAACGTTTTACTACAAACTACAGGCACTGTATGCCATTCAATTCAAAACATATAGTTCATTGAGATATATTACACAGAACACTGAAGTGATCTTGCTTCAATGCTTAAACTCGTGATTTTCGCATAGATCCACCTAGACGCTTTGCCTAAATGGTGCCCACAAAAATTTTGCAATCAATGTACTCACGTAGCATCGCGGACGCTGCTCAGATCACAGCGTCTTGGTGGATAGAGAATTTCAAAAAAACCCTTGCCCCAAACACCCGCTGAACGACCCGCAAATCTTTGTTAATGAATGAACTTAATACGCTGAAAAGCTAGCAGCGTCTCTGTTATGTTGCTGTTTCCCCTCATGATTTCTCTGTAGATTATATTCTGGTCCTCTTCTTACGTGCCGTTCCCCTTACGAATCGACACATTTTCTGCTTTGTTCGCATGTATACATGTACGGTGCAAGCTATTGTGATGTTCATGTGGAGAATAGAATAGCAGGAGTTACATTTTTTCGTGTGCATTTTTCCCCAGACCGGTTTTAGGTGTCTGCTTTGGGTTTGCTTTCCCAAAAGACGTAGTTTTTCGGTTCTGGTGCTTTAGGTGAAATTACTCCTTGATTAATTTGGACGCCTCTATTGACGCTGGAAAGTCATCCGCGTTTCTGTTATGTTTCTGTTTTTCGTCATGATCTACGTTACAAAATTTGTAGATTATCTTCTGCTCCTCTTCTTACAAGCTGTTCCCCTTCTGATTTGATGCTTTTTATGCTTTGTTCGCATAGCGTATGTACGGTGCAAGTTATTGTGATGTTGATATGGCGAATATGTAGAAGTTAAATTGTTTCGTGTGCAATTTTCCCCAGATTGGTTTTTTATATCTGCTTTGGGTTTACTTTCGCAAAATGAGTTTCTCGGCTCAGGTGTTTTGGGTGATATGACCACTTGAATGCGTTTGCCTATGTTATTTCTATGTTGAATTTCTGAAGTGCTTTCTTTAGCATTTATAATTTACAATAGGTTCGTTTTTTTATGTCTTCATCGCAAAAAAACGCACCTGTTATAGTTTTTTTGACTTTAATTTTTTGTATGGCCAGTGTTAATACAATCGGCTAAAGATAGATAAAGGATAGTTTTTAAAGTAAATGATAGCATAAAATTAGTTGAAGTGAGAGCGTATTGAATAGATTCTGTTTCGAAAAGTTGATATTTACCCGTTGAATATGCATTTTAAAGTAGAAAACCAAAATTGCTGTGATTGTACCATAGAGGATTTACTCCGGCAGTCTTTTTCATCTAGATCGATTGAGCGGAAAAACGATCTTATTGATTCTTGGCAACCAAGACCACGAATTTCGTTCAGTGAACTGTTCGCAAAAGGTAACTATATCAGGCACTTTTATTGCAAATTACATGAGGAATTTATTTTTGTTGTAGTATTGGCTACCTAATTTAACTTGCTAAAAGATGCAGTATATCCTCAGCTTTGAGCTATCAAAAAACTTCCATTAATTATTTAAGAGAACGAAGGTTCAAAACCCACTAGTCATGAAGGAGATATGAAAGTTGTCTACTGAACCACCGTACGACTTGAAATGAAAAATGTCGGTTCGCTGCAAGCATTACCGATGAGTCCAAGATAAAGTCACGATTATCTTGCATCCACCATTCGTGTTGGATGTACCCCACGATTATTGATAAACGTTAGAATTAGCTCTCTGGAAAAAGAATTTCCACTAAATCAAATAAAAGCCTTCCATCTTGCCCGACTACTTATCTCATCCTTACGCACTACCTTTAATTGGCACCTGGCCGGAATTCCCCCTCTTCGGAAATTGTCTTCTCATAGAAGTCGACCGAGCGCTGGTTCTCACACTCAACCAGCTTAATTCCTTTATACCAGCCCAAACTGGCCCTTCTCAATTTGACACATTAAACTTGTCTTATTCTATGCCAGTTTTCGAGCAGTCCAAATAAGATACTTACTTATTGGCCATTTCACAAACCAATCGTTGCGGCTTCAGCCATTACATCCTTGACGAGGTCATAGGAAGGGCTAATGCAATGATCATGTAACAAGTAGCAAGAAACGAAAAGGAATAGTTTTTGATCGGTTTCCGCTGCAATAACCATGCTCTTCTTGCCACAGTAATTTCGAATGATGAAGATTGGCATAAAGACAAGGATACTCATTGTTTTCTCAACAAAAATATATACTCGTAAATCCTGCGAACTTATCGGGTTTTATCTAAGTTGGAAACTGGGACAAGTGAGGGTGTTTTAGAATGGTGAAAATTGACTTGGAAGTTCCTTCATTACTATGCATTAGAGTCAAGTTGAGATATTCTTCCTTGAACGCAATAGCTGCCTCAGCTTCTTCCTCAATTTTGAGAGTCAAGAGGTTCATACAGCCACCCAACTGAGAGGTAGTTCCAAGACTAATTTTCTTACATATTTCTCTCCCTTAGGTTCTACACTCAAACAGATGATGGATATTTTTCTGTGTGGCTCATTCACTGTTTGAATCACTTGCTATTGGTACAAGCTCATGCTCAGGTTCCTTCGATCCAGAGCTCTAAGGGCTGTCGCTGCAATAGATACGCAGACCGAATTTCTCGACCTCGTATCATCTCCAAGAGCGGCAATGCTTCTTCTTTCATAATAAAAAGAACCTTGCGTCGATTATCTATAGGCTCGTCAGTTTTAGCGGCCCTTCAATTTTTCGTAATTAAATCTGGATTGAAAAATGTAACGACCTCCAGAATTTACACTAAATCAAATAAAAGCCTTCCATCTAGCCCGAAACTTGACCGGAATTCTTCTTCTTCGGAGATTTCATAGAAGTCGACCAAGCGCTGGTCCTCACAATCAACCAGCTTGATTCCTTTATACCAGCCCGAACTGGCCTTTCTCAATTTGACACATAAAACTTGCCTTATTCTATGCCAGTTTTCGAGCAGTCCAAATAGGGATCGTATCAAAATCACGAATCACAAAATCCCGTACCTATGTTTCGAAACTCCCGTATTCCAAAATCCCGAAATACAAAATCCTGTACTTAAAAATCCCGAAACTCAAAATCACGAAATTCATAATCCCGAAAAACAAAATCCCGAAAATCAAAATCTTGTGCAATGAAACCTATTCTTATAATGAAACAACAAAAACATAGTGATTTAAGTTTTTATTTAGGAATAAATTTTAACATAAAGACATATTGTACGCGATTTTCCTCAAATAACCGATTGTTTCAGTTTCAGACCTTTTTCTAATAATTTTTTGATTTTGGTACCTTGCCAAATATTTGTTCTCTAATTCTCCTCCACTAATTTTAGCTATCGTCGTTTTAGCTATAATAAAAAAAGAACTGAAGGAAAAATCCCGTAGTTTTGCATAATATAGAATCAGGCGCGGCGCCGCGCCTGATTCTATATTATGCAAAACTACGGGATTTTTGAATCGGGATATTATATTACAGGATTTTGTAATACGGGATTTTTTAATCGCGATTTTGTAAACGGGATATTGTACTACGAGATTTTGTACCCAGCCCGTCCAAATAAGATACTTATTGGCCATTTCACTAAAGAAGCAAATTAGCAAAACTGCCTGAACTGGTTCTTTTGCTCTGCCGAAAATTTAGAACAAAATCTAGAATTTCAAATTTTAACTGTACATTGATATGTTGTGAACATTTTGAGTCATTCCACTTAATTACCAAATGAGTAAAAGTTTTAAAAAATGTGTTTGAACATGGAAGATAAATAACATTTACTTAGCTCCTGTCCCATACGGCGTACCCTCTGCGGTGTTTGCCTCCTCTTCGAGCTTTCTTGTTGCCTTACTTCTTTCAGTAAAAGTATCTTTTGAAGCATTTTTGTTTTTGAAAAAATTGTCTTTACATTAAAATATTTGATTTAAAATGACAGACCCTCAAAAATGACGTCGAAAAAAATGTCCAACTATGATGGAGTTTCCTGAAAAACCATGCTTTTTGCACTAGTTCAAATTAAAAAATAAATGCAAAAATTATTCAAAAAAAAAATTGTTTTCAATTTTTGAACAGTAAAATTACAGTATTCTACATATATTACACAACCAATCAAAAAAAAAACAAGAAAAATATTGATCTGGAGCTGAGATATGATTTCCATTGCTTGTTTCCATCGCTTTACGGAAAATTTGCCAAGGTGAGGTTTTTTTTGGCTTCGTTAGAACTTTGGATGAACTTTAAGTGCGTGAAGAGAGTGCAACACTAGTAGTACATTAGTTGATAGTCAGGCCGGCTCTTTTTCGTCACGCTGGTCATGAACGAGCTTCTGAGCTTTTCCCGAGCTAGGCTTCGGAGCCAGGATATACACTCAATAGAACCCATATAAAATAACTCAAAATAATGGTAACTTGATGCTCTGCGAGTGTTTTGTAAGTTGGCTTATTTACCATTTTGCACTGCCTATCTGTTTCCAAAAGTTAAGTCAAATTAGTGATCACACAGTTGTTTTTGCCAGCATGGAGGCCATAAGATGACTGATACAGGCCCTTATGGAGACATGGAGAGTGAGATCGGTGATAAACAGGAGTCCGCTTCAACTGAGCGTTACTCTGAGGCCTTCCAGCCGTGTTGTGAGGCTTCCGTGGCCGAAATTTCCTCACAAATGCTGTATGACAATATGTAAGCTATTCATTCCCGTATTAATGACAATATGTAAGCTATTCACCACAGTTTTATATTAATTTATCAATATCGCACAAATGCCAATCCTTATAAGAAAAAAAAACAGCAGTTTCATATATTTTATACACATGTATATTTGATTTATTACAGCGAAGAAAAAAAAAACATATAGTATATTCATTTCGTGAAAAAGTCATTTCATTATAACGCAATATAAAATGCGTTCATTTTTAAACTAATCAAATAGATTTTGTGTTTTGTGCAAATTGAAATGTTTGTCAGAAGGCTCGAAATCAATGCAGGTAACACGTCTAGACTGGAATTTTTAGCAAATGCAACAAACTGCATTCAGTGAATTTTCGCTTATTCTGTTTCGCTTTAAAGTTTTGACGTCGGCTACAACGGAGAATATTGTTTCCGAGTCAGCATTTGAATGTGGCAAATCTAGAGCATACTTTGAAATCTTAGTTAAATGAGGAAACATGCATGCATCCTCAAAATTCTCCTCTATTGTTAGCTGCAATAATCTCTGCTTTTCATCACTTGAAAAACTTACTGCTAGATTTCTCCATTCGGGATTTACAATAGATTCTTCAAAGCCAATTTTTTTTGCCAAATGTTTGAGCTGCAGCGAATTAGTTCGTTTTGAACTATCAAGAGCTATTTGGTGGCTTAAAAACTCAATTTCTTTAAAGATAACATCATTAAATGGTAATCTCTCTTTAAGCTCTTTACATGTCGTAACGTAAAACTCTTTTCCTATTTTTTTTATGTCTTATTTTACAGCTTCTTCAAAAGTCGCTATGTATTCTTCACATGTTGATCCCAAATAAATATCCATGTCTGGAACTAAATGCTCTTCATTCAATGCGATATTTTTCAGTAAGTCAATGAATGAAACCAGGTTTCACAAAATTTAAGCAAATTCTGAAAATTCTACTGCACTCAGCATACAATTTCTGAATCAGTAATTGCTTTGACTGAAGCGATGCATTAAATGTATTGAAATAGCTTAAACTATGTTCTACAAAGCTGAAAAATGCCTTCACACAATTATTCTGCATTATTTCGTAGCAATATTTTGCTTTTGGCCGTTTTGACTTAAACTTTTGGTTCTAATCAGATGTCTTGAGAAGCGATTCTTGTTCATTTCATCCCAGGTTTTAACTGAAGTGTAAGAATACATGAAGAAATGTCAATTTTGCCTGGATTGTTTAAATTCTTTCTCAAATATATCCGGTGAAAATGTTACGAAAGAGTTTTATATCATTTAAACTATTTCTCCCACGATTTTGTTCTACGAGCATCACTTTTTCCCTTTTCGCTTTTTCAAGTTTTAGAGGGCGAAAATTGCCATAAAAAGGGAAAATTCCCACAATATCATAAGAGTGCCTTCCAGGGCTTTAACTGGCCGAAGAGGGTTACGTCAACTTTGAACCGGTCACGAAAAGATTTCACTCTGTCGCTACCGTACCTGAAAACGATTAGGTGCGAAACGCTTCAACTCCACGCTTAAGTGCAACAGATTAAAAACCAAGAAAACAAAAATAGTCCTGGGACAAGCAATTGCTATTAAATCGCCCAAAAATGCGAGACACTATTGAGCTCTACAAGCAAATTTAATTCTTTATATTGGTTTCTTTTGCGCCAGATGAGAATTGGTCTAACAGTGGTCGATTTACTGTTGTTTGAGCAAAATAATGGCCGTCTCTTCTCCTTGACAAGCTCAGAAACCTCCATAGATTTGAGAACTGTCTAAAAAGGACAAACTTGTTTAGTTAGTTTATGAAAAAATATCCGATAATGTGCTTTCAATTTTTTCCGACTAACAGATTCTTCAGTATTGCACACTAGCATTATTAGTAAATTATTCTCGAATGAATCATCTAGAAATTGAAAATTTCGGAGTACATAAATCCAAATGGCTCGTGTTTTTACTAGATACTGAAACTTTTTCAAGCTGGTCAACACCTCATTGATTCAACTAAAATACCCACAGTCTACGGTAAGAGAATAGATCCATAGCGGATAGATGTAAGATCCGTTGGCCCGACAATAATCTAGTCTAAAAATGCACAAATATTTATATTTCGCTACGATTTTATGAATAAGGGGATAATCAATTTCTAGACAAACTTGTTTTAGTTTAAAACTAAAAGCGTAATAACTTATTGAAATCCAGTTTTTCGCACAGAATTTATTTTTGTCGGGCGAAATGCAAAAGTTCAATTCCTTTAGTTAACAATAGAACTGAAAACACGAAAAACTGGCAACGATCAACGATTTCTTACACGCTTTCATAAAAGTGGCAGATGTTCCAAGGTTGTTTCATTAAAAATAAACACATGCTTATCCTTTTCCGACCATTTTTAGAAAAAAAAAAATTTGTTTCAGGCATTGCAAGTGCATCGCAAGCAGATGTGTAAACAAGAGCACTTGTTGAAACAAGTTTATTTGGCTGTTAATAAATGCTTTGAATGTAGCAAATATAATAGATTCACTGTAATTTTTAATCCTCGAGCTTAAAAACATGAGCTATCGGTAATGCATCAAAGAATTTTTGAGCTACATTTACTAGATTTACGTGCTGATAATTACAAACCCACATTGGGCGCTTTTAATTCATTTCACGTATACCTCAGACCTACTGATTTTCATCTTTAGCATTCCATTTACAAGGCACTACTAATGAGTGTCGCTCATTCAAGGTTTCTAAGTGGATTCAGCGAAGAGCAAATCATATGCTCGTCGAATGAGATAATTTAAATGTAAGTACCTCTTTTCTATCACCAATCTAGACTTTTCATTGATTTCAACGTATTTTTAGAATATGACGAATTTCCCGTGGAAAATGGTCTACGTTTGTAAAATGATACTATAAAATCAATTCAGCCTTTGAATTTGTCATCATATAAAACCAGTTGTCATCATATAAAACCGCTCCAAAATAGTATTTACGTCAGTTCACATTTCGTGGTCTTCGCAAGGCCATAAAAATGTATCATATCAACAACGTTGACATTTTATGACAAATACATTTATTCGTCTTTTGTAAAAAAACAAGAAATTCGTAAATAAATAGTAAATCTTAATGATAGTAAGTGAAGCGTACATTCGTTTTGTTGATCACGAATGCACATGCGTGTGCTTTTATTTGTCTTGTGTAATGTCGATGTTTTTTTTAGTCTTTCCTTGCAAAATTTCAATGTCTTCTTTGAAACAGATTAGCTCTTTGCAATATCTTAGGGCTTCGTGTTGATAGGGCATGAAACTGACTCTCGGTAGTGGGATGAATGTCAATCGGAAGACCAGTTTGACCAAGGGATCCAACGACTGAAGTCAAAGGTGCAACACCTCCTTCCGTTATATGTGTTGATCCACCAAGTACATCGTATTGGGCTACGAAAGAAGAAGAAGAATTGTTTTTAAATGTTCAGAACTTTTGAATGATTTAAATAATTTTCTACATATTTTGAAAAATTTCATGAAAATATATACAACTGAGTGGAATGACTACAGCCAAATAAAATAGTCAAGCCTACGAATTTCAAAATAAATTCTTCAGCATAATTTTTTCGCTAATTAGTTTGCTTAAATTAGTTTGAAAACAAATGTTAAACGCGTCTGCAAATTATGGAAAAAGTCGTTTCATCAATTCAAGAGGCGTATCATTTGAGCTAAACGACATACATATATGATTGATAAATTTTATGGGAAAAAATCCAAGAGAAAAAAAGACCGATTCATTGTTTTTTCTATGAGGGCCTTGAAACACAAAACCATTAAAACCAATCAAGATCCCGTTTCAGGTAAGACTAAGCTAGTTGATGGCCTTCAATCTTAATTTGCTACAGCATGATAATGAAGCTCGTGAAACATCTAGAAAATGTCGGCATCATACGTGAATGATGGCACATCATGTTTTTCATTTTCACAAATTGCCACTTGAAAAACTAAAGCAAACATAAGTCATAAAGTGGACTATCTCGCTTTTCCGATATCATCTTACATTTTACATAAAATTTGCTGCATCACATCTCAGTTCATAAATTACGAAAAAAATTAATTAATCTTAATGTTCAAATTACCTTGGATAGTTTGCTGAGCATGAATAGCCTCCTCCGGGGTCTTGTACTTAACGAAAATAACCTCAGGTTTGCTTGGTTCGGTCGGTGGTGGCTGTTCGATTTCGTTGATAAGTTCAGTTTCGGCCTTCTTAGATAGAACGTAAATAACGGTCTTTTCCTCTTTAGGAGCGAAAGAGGCAGAAATCCTAGTAACTGCGGGTTGAGCTGGAGCCTTGATGAAGACTACGCGGTATGTTTTTTGCGGTTGTCCGATCGCTAAATGTCTGACTCGCACCTCTGGAGGCTCTTCAGGAGCGGAATGGTATGAAATGTATTTGTTGATAATCGGTGGTGGGAAGGCGGCTTCCGGAGCAGCATAGCCTCCAGCGAAACCGAAATCTCCACCAAAGTATGGACTGACCGTGCTCAATAATCCATGATCTCCTAGAGGATATATCTCTGGACCTGGTGCCGCGTAAATTGGTGCGAAAGAAGAGGAATATCCATGCGCGGCGCCAAGACCATAGTGTGCTCCACCGAACGCCGGGTAGGCAAGAAGCACTACCAAACAGAGCGATCCCTGCAATAACGAGCAAACAACAAATGTAGTTTACAGCTCCGATTTGATTTCACTTTTGAATCAACGACCAAAATTAATCCACTTACCAAAAATGCTCGCATATTTCACTTACACTCTTCTAAACACAATGAAAAATTTGTAAACAAACGTTATCAACGAACTCGATGACAGTCACCGTTCAACTAGTTCTTCCGAATTTTCAAAAATGTCTTTTATATAATATGCAAATCAGATCGTCGAGCTATGAGTTGAAATGAAAATCAGCATTAGCTTACGCGAATTCATCATCAATACGGAATGGCGTGAGTGAGTTTAGGTGTGATTGTAGGCCAGTCGAAATGTCTCCGGTTCAAACAATAGCCGGCTCAACGAAAACGTCGATTTTTGCGATAGCAGCGGTCCATCACCTTCGGGCGAATTAAACTTTATTTTACGTTTCACATTGTAAGGGAAATGTGTCTTGCTTAACATACATTTTTGTTTAAAGTTTATCAAAATATATTTTATGTACAATTTTGTCAAAATATATTTTTTATACATATTTCAATTGGAAATGTGAGTGCAAGGAATAAAGAAATGATTTCGTGAAAATTGCAAAGCGTAAATTGATAGGCATGAGCTAATTAATTATTACTCAGGAATAGCATGAAAGGAAGGACTTTTCTAGGTGTCTTTTACCAATAATCTTGCCATATGGACTCTAGAAGCTGGATCTTTCTGGTTCATGCAACTTAATGTTCTTATTCACCACAACTGATGGTGCCTCATGGTCACGATACCGCTCGTGCACTTCGGAGTTGTTTAGGCGACCAAATCATAAATCTTCTTGCGGGGGCCAAATACGCATCGGAGGATTCTCCCCTCGACCACAAATAAGAGCTAGAATTTGTTTGCTAAGAGCCCATATTATCGACGAGTGCATGAAGACTGGCAAGACTATGGTCTTTCACTAGAGAAGCTTAACTTTTTGAAGAAGCTTGAGCGGAATAGCTTTTTTACACTGAAGAATGCTTTTTTTATTGATGATATTCAACAGATAAAAATCTAATTACTGAAATAATAAGAAAAAAAATCAAGATGAAAAAGTACAATTTAAAATTAACGATAGGGGATAAATTTACATCGAGATGTTAACATGCAAAACATAAAAACTGTAGCTCATTGTGCTGCCTCTGTGAACGCAACAGCGGAAAGTAAAAAAATGGTGTCACTACGCGCAAATAGCATACTAAACACAAAAAACTCTAGCGCACCTGAACCGCGAGAAACACTAATGTTCGAAGAACAGTAGAAGAATCGTGCAGATTTTGAGTGCTTATTACAGCTGCTTATTACAGCCGCTTATTACAGCCAAACTGTTTCAAACGCCACATTTTACTTTGGTCTCAAGAATGCATTATAAGTCATATGGTGGAAAGGTTGCAGATATTACCACTGGCATGAATTTCAAAGTTTATGAGAGCAAAACACTTGTTAATTATATTCCTTATAAGTTGCTTATTTCACAAAACTTTGAAGGCCGCACCTTATATAACATCAATGAAAAAAATGCTCAGTGCCTGCAGCACTGTAACTGAAGTTGGTGTTTGGGGCTACGATCCGAAAAATTTGCAGAACTTTAGGAATTGAAACATTGGTTACTTATTTTCATTGGAAATGTTTCCGGTATGAATACTAACTGTAAGCATTTGTTGATACAAAAATAGCACTACCGACTCGTGTTGTCAGTATCAAAGCCATCACATCTGTATCACATCTGCTTCACGTTGAAATTTGCCTATCCTGCGAATTTCGTCTCGATCCGATGACTGCATTTGAAGTTATAGGAGTATAAAAAAATTTAGGGTTACCAGCCGCAAAAATTTTCAAATAATCAGAAACTTAATATTTGTTTATTGTCACTACAATATCATTATCATTTGAAAATTTTACGATAAAATCGCTTAGTAAAGATATTGCAAATAAACACCAAACCAACAATAGCTGGCAAACCTATTGTGGCTTTTCAACCAGATTCGGCTTCAATAATGCCTATAATAGGTTCCATTGATTGTATGAAATTCGTATTGATTTCATGGCTGCACTGGAAGTTAAAGGGCAAAAAGCTTTATTTTCCTGAGTTAATTTTTAAAACCAATGACACAAAAATTACCATAGCTGGCAGCACCAATCGAATTTTTCAACCAAATTTCTATCAAACACAGCTCAAAGTAAGGTTCAGCTATTGTGTCAATTTCATGAAAATCTGGTAACTGAATCAGAATTCATAGGGCAAAAAGCAGTTTTTTTTCTTTGTAATTTTTCAAGATGGCACCACTGGCAAATAGTTGCCCACAATTCAAAATCACTTTTATCAGACCTGGTCCTACTTAAGTCTAATGTATTCTGTAAATTTCAACTACATTTGATCATTGGCTCGTGAGTTCCCGTGAACAGAAGTTTTTGTCTTAATGTTGAATGCATTTGCTTAATTTACGTGCAGGCTTATGTTTTTTAACCGCCCCCTGGATTTCCATGGGTCAAATCAGTCTAAAGTTCCAAACGTGAGGTATATTCATACTGTATCATAGCCAGTTGATGAGCCACAATAGGCAATTTTACGAGTTTTTTTGTTATTTTTAAGCCGTTGGATCTTACAGTCTCTTCGATGGTTGGTGGTATTAGCTCCAGTCTGTCGTCAGCTAACGGGGCCTCTAGCTGATCACCTTCATCCTTGTTTAGCAGTTCACAAAAGAACTGAACCCAATCGCTATAGTGTTTCCGACTGGTCACAAATCAGATTTCTTTTTTATAGTTGCAAGCTGAGTAGCAAGCTGTCAACTGATAAAACTTCTGCGACTGATGCGGCTGGTAGAATTCCCGCGCCTGATGCGGTTTCTCCCTGTACTGGTGAACTCCACGAACCAGTATTTCTTTTTGGCTCTTTCGGCTTTACGCTCAGCAGCTAGCTTGCAGTCACCGTCAAATCAGTCATTGTGACCGTTTTTATGACTAGAGCCTTATGCTGCCCTCACATTATGGACCAACATCTGCCATACAATGCTTGCAATGATGGCGACCATCACACAAGTTTTACTCTACACAATGGGTCATTAGAAAAGCTGCTCTGAAAACCATCCAAGACCATCGCCATTTCCATGCTTTGCCACTATGGGCCACTTTAAGCCATCGGCCGACTACACACTGGGCTACATAATCGCTCACACACCTGTGCCACATGATGGCTCACAAAGTGGAGCAAACTCACATGAAAAAACTACAAAAGCTCCACCGTATTTCCAGTTACCAGCTTCAATAGCTACTTGACGTAGGATTTAGAATGCTGATATTATGGGCAGTATCTTGACCAAAACTTCCACCTGTCTGGAAAACGTGGCAATCGTTATTGCCACAATTCAAAACAGTCCCAACACATTTTAAAGCATGTACGTCAATTTAATTTCACCACCCATTGGGTCTGTTGCTTTTCAGAAGGTTCTTCTTAAGAGAAAGCTCATATAGCCTCAAGAGCAGAACATCGGCTCTTAGTATGTGGGATCAATTATCCAAATCCAGGTACGGACAGGACATCGTACACTGAACTTTGCGATAACCTTGCTCTAAACAGGCACCTAAGCAATTAAGCTAGGAGCGAAATGAGGCACGAAGCTAATCATTTCACACCTATAAACACTTCGATTATCAAAATACACATCCAATCATTAAGCTTTGCTTGTGCTTCCGTAGAGACGGATGTCGATCCTGAAAATTATTAAGCTAATACCGACCAACCAATATGGTTTTTACTGACAGCATGTTACTCCCGAATTGGTTTTTGAACCGTTTCACGAATTGAAATATTGTTTGAAAATTAAAAATAATGTTCGACTTTTCCTTCGATGTTCCTAATATTTTTGATACAGAGTTTCAGTAATGATCAATGCACAAGATAAAAAAAAACGTTTTTGACACTATCCTATCTTCCTCGCGGCATTCAAACCACTTCTAAAACGCAATTTTCGGCATGAATTTTAGCTCCTTCAGCGGTTCTGTCCTTATTTTTTCAATGTTGGCAAAACGGAAATAGGAAGAAGTCACAGTGGGCCATGTCCGATATAATACGGAGGTTGAGGTACCATAATTGAAGCTTGAGTAGGCTAGTGAGTAGCAGGGCCATCTTTGCGCATGGGCACACTGGGCAAGTGCCCAGGGCCCCGCGATCTATGGGGCTCCTTCTTTCCAGATCATCAGCCGATAAATATATTTATTTTGTGAAAATTAAACTATAATAACCTGACTATACTTAATAATTATCTATCTGCGTTTAGAGTAATCTCACGAACCAGGGGTCTCTATCTGTGCTAGTAGCCCAACGGGAATCGCGGTAATGTATTCTGGGGGAATGTATGAGTCAAACAATGCTGGTAATGCAAATGTAATGTGTTAGAAAGCTATTTTCCAGCAATTATACGATATACTCGCATACATGACTTGGAGCATGGGGAGTGCTGCAAGGGAAAAAGCTCATATGCAATAAGTCCATGACTGGCCAATAAACATCACTCGCAGAAATAAGGGAAAAAGAACTTGCGAGCATACATCAGCTATGGGTAGTCTGCTATATAAAGCGGAAAGATGAAAATTTCGGAGCATTTAAATCATCACCGGTAAGTAAAATGTATGAAAAACAAGAGTATTAATTCCCCCTAGTAGCAAAGAGCGTGCGCTATTGGAATTTCCAGTGAGCGTCACAATCACTCAGCCACACATGCAGAGATACGATCGGCCGCCGGCCAAAGCTTTAATTCGTATTCACCGTAGATGACGGAAATGCGAGAATACGATGTCGTACTTTCTAAAAAGCTCTTATACATAAAGCTATAAAGCTAAAAGCATACATTTTCCCTTGCATAAATCTTCCCAGCCTAGGACATGCAATGTTAAAAAGAAAACAACATGCAATGGTCCGGTAATGCTTCCACGTATTACGCGAAATGCTTACCGAATATATCCGTAAGCATTATTTTTCCCGTTGGGAGGTGACCTCTCTAAATTATTTGTGAATGAATAAATCAGTGTTGGTCAAGCCTATACTCGCAGGTAAATGAGCTTTTAAGCTTTCATATATGTATATGACCACACTTGTAACGATCATCTTATTAATCTTATGTGTTAATTATTGTAAAAACAGCTTTAACGTAAATTTTGGGTTGTGTGAGGTTGTGCATCACTGGAATAAACATAAACAAATCTATCTGTGTACCCCTTCAACTTCCCAGAACTTCACAATCTACTTGTTCTTCGCTAAGTCCTATTAATTAGGAAAAAGAGATTGAATCATGTTGTACAGAAGGCGTCCGTGCCTACGGAAAAATGCAATAACTTCAACCAATAACTGTTTTAATTGAGCAACAGCAGTCATGCGATCCAGAAAATCTTTCACAAGACCCTGCCGATTATTTGAACGAAAATTTTACCGAAAAAATCCGCGAAATTTGGATTCGTAAAAAAATTTGGATTCAAATTTCGCGGATTTTGAAAATAAAGATTGTGACTTTTTCGAAGCGTCCAGAGCCTACAAAGACATAAAAGATGGCAAATCAGTAATTAGGTATTTCAATAAAGCACTATTTAATTGTTAATTAAAGAGCAATGAAAGTGTTGAAAGAAAATGGTTGCTGTATTCGCCTTCACAAAAATTTGTATTTTTGCTTTTTTTGCTGTTTATTTAACCCTTCTGATGTAAATCTATGCTCTCCAGGTGGAAGTAATGATTGGAAAAATCACATAATTTTATACCATGAAAATAGCCCTGCACATAGGCAATCTATGATGACTTATCTGGGACGAAGTAAAGGAGTAGATAAAGTAAATACATACTTGCTATGTCAACATAAAAATGAAGTGGATACCGGAAAAAAAGTGCTAAAACGGGTTGTCGCAAATGTAAAACTTTTGGCATTGAGAGGGCTTCCTTTTCGAGGTCATAATGAAATCCTCGGATTTCCCAACAATGGAAATTATTTAGGATGTGTGGTGTTATTAAGTGAATTTGATGAATTTCTTGCAGACTACCTAAAAAAAATTTGGGAATCCTGGAAAGGGACACATTTTTTTCTTTATTAGCGAATGATTGTAATGGGTTTATTGGCGTAATGGGAAAACAGGTCCTAAATTACATATGAATTTAAATTTGTTGAATATTTTTTGATTCGCGTTGACAGCAAGCCCCATGTATCTCATACTGACTAGTTAACTTTTATAATTTGATATCTAAAAGACCGTGTTCCAATTGAAAGGTTTTTGGAACTCATACCTATCAAAGAGCATAAATCAGAATATTTAGTGGAAACCATCTTGAAATTTTTCGAGAGTCATGATATACAAATCAAGGATTGCAGTGGGTAAAGCTACGACAATTTTTCAAATAAGTCAGGAAAATGTGCTGGTCTGCAAGCAAAAATTGAGGAGATATATGAATTTGCTACCTTTGTACCATGTGCATCTATTGCAGAGGATGCAGAGCAGCGACAAGAAACTAGGCACAAGGCTCTTAGTTTATCTACTAAATATGGAAAACCTGGAATTTATTAACACCATATTGGAAAGAATAGACAAAACAAGTACTTATCTTCAGAAAAAAAACCATAACAATGGACGTTGCAATTAATAGATATGTTAACTTCACTTGATGATTTTATTATTAACGTCAGGGATAAATTTGCTGACTTCGAATCGTGCGCTAAAGAGAAAAATCCGGAGTGTGACTCCAAAGATCTATCTCAAAGAATAAGAGGTAGAAGCTCACGTCAAGCATTATTTTAGGGCTCCGCGCCATCAGTCCAACTAAATGAGAAAGAGAAATTCAACGTAGAAACTTTTATTCCCATAATTGATACCCTGGGTGTTCATCTAAAACAGCAATTGAATTCTTACAAGGAAATAAGACATCGGTTTGGTTTTTTATCTTGCTTGAAAACTTTGAGTTCCGAGGAATTGAGACAAAATTGCAAAGAATTTACTGAAATTTATCATAACGATGTTAGCGAGAAAGAGTTAGAAATGGAATGTCTGCATAGACAGAATACTTGAAAAGTCTCCAGACTAGTGAAAATTAAGAATCTAATAGCATTTCAGGAATATATCATCTTTTGAAAGAAGACAAAATTGGAGACTTGTTACCAAACGTAAGAATTGCGTTGATACTCTTACCTAGAAGCGAGCTTTTGCTCGCACAGCAAAAGAGATGGCGTGTATCCAAGCTTAGCAACTACGTACTTTTTGATTGTTTCGGCCGAAGTACGATACGCCAACCTAGAAACGAAACTTTAATTGGAGGAGTTACAATCTCCATTTCTGGAAGCGTAAGCAAAGCAGCAGCAGAAGCGGAAACGTGGTGATTCGTTGAGATGCTATCCTGCAGTGAAGAGGGTGCAGTTTGCACAGTCTGGGTAGCAGATAAAGATGAAATTGAAATGCCTTGTGTCGTGTCAAACAATTTCTAGCTCGCTTACCCACTGGAGCAGGCCATCAATATATTTAAATTAATAGGTTTGCCAATGAATGGTTGTTGATAATTCATTGCCTTTAAGACAACTTATTTTTAATTGTGGGTATGATGCCAGTTTACTTAATTTCAAAATCCTAGTTTTTATTTGGAATAACGGTATTTTGACGTATGGTATTTTCCAGCTTCAATTTTCTTCAAATACCGAAACGTTGGCATTGGTTGAGATCTCTACTTCACTAATACATCCTTGTTAACAAGGCATCATCTATGGTTTGCAATGTGGGTATCGTAACATTGGACGCATTTTGAGTTGATAGTCTTTCATTCGTACCAGTGGTATTTGCGGTGGTTGCGGTACATTGCGATCAAATGGATTTGCACAAATAAAGCCCCACAAGGGAATTTGTTTCATAATAAACATTAAATTTGATAATGTAAAGCGCTACTTCTTCCTTGGTCATTCAAAGTGAAATGAATACATAATATTGTAACTATTACAAAGGCTATAAAATAAATAACAAAAATTGTGGTAAATTATCTGACAGTTGGAAAAAAACGAATGTCGCCAAAAAATACAGTCCCTTCTAACGATTGATATAATCGAAAGTTTTGTCCAAATAACAATTTTGGGACCACTGCAAAGAAAGACTTATATTTTCAGCTTGTGTTTGTAAAAACTTACTAAACAAGCCTGTTGAAAACAGCTTTACATGTCACACTTCCACAACGCACACATATTCAGACCGATCCGAAAGTGATATGTTTTTAGTTTTTGGTGTGTAGCCTTGTCACGAAACTATTGTTTTCTCTACAACATCTTAACAGGTACATTTATGAAGACGTTTACAGTTATATGAAATGAACCAGTACTGGACACAAACTACGATACAAACTTTCGATGATTTTTCTAAGACGATGACAAATTTTCATTTTATAATGAGCCGGGAGGTGACCCTTCCTAGCGTGGCTAGACAGATTAGATGTATGCACAGTTTTTGACCTCAGTTTTTTTGCCGGCTAGCTGCATTAGTAAAAGTGAGTCATTTTTTTCTAGCTGAATGTAGATCAATTGAGGCAAATGAGATGTTAATTAATCTTATGACGGTGGCCTTGGTTTGTTATACTGTTTCATTTTGGGCTGCATTTTGAACATTAATTCGGCAACTTTAATCATCAGAGTTCAATCAGCTTTCGGTTCAATGGTCAATCGATCGATCGCTTTGCAAAATATATGTGGCGTTATCCATCATATGTCACCGTTAAATCATGTCAATTTTCAACAATTGGCTCCAACTGTTGTGGTTAACAAGAAAAATCCTTTACAATCAATAGTTACTAATAGTTAATAGTAACAATGTTTGCGAAAATGCATTTTATTATAGTATTAGATAAATTGAAAACATGACATACATGCTTGACATCAAAACTTAACGTATTGTAATTAGTTTTGATAAATGCATCTTGTGGTGAATGTATGCGTGTTTGTTATGCGAAAACCATTTTGCAACACTTCATGTTTCATCAAACTTTTAGTTTGATTGGAATGCGTAAAATTAATATATTCATTCAGTGGACAAAAACAAATTATCAAATATCAATAATATGCAATGATCACCATGGGCTTTATTTCGATGTGACTGATTTTCATAATGATGTGTTACAATTTATTGAAAATATAAACAAACATAGAATTCGTGTAGTGGCTTTTTCATGGAAATTAATCTTTGTTAGCTAATATTAGGAAACTGGACTGAAAGGTTCAGATATTTAGTGATTATGCTAATATTTTATTCTGTAGCAATATTGTGCACACTAGGCTCACAGTGCAGACAGCATGCTATATATCTGTAACTGGAGTGCATCATAGCTCATTTACATTTTGCTTGAATCCGAAAATATGTTGCGAAAACCTATAAGAGACGCCCGCTACGTAAGTAGTGAGTTTTTCAAAATTATCCGGCAAGCCGACAGACCCCCACAATTTTCTAGAACCCCTTATTCGATTTCTCGGTATTCTTTTCACATTTGCATAGACTGAATAAATTAGACGAATCCGGCTAATATCGCGAACAGCCTTGTATTTATAAAATTTGTGATTTTTGTTGATCTGAAACTTCAAAACTCCCACGAGTCAGTCTCACCATAATTATGCCATTGTTATGGAAAATATTGTATGTTTAATGTAAGTGTAGCATTAATGTTGTATCAAAACCGGCATCAAATAACAACTGTAATTTAATTTGCGTTACTATCTGATGACATCATTTTGAAACCTGTTTCTTTGCTTGCATCAATAATTGGAAATATAATAACTTATAAGGATGTAACGGTTTTAGTTAATATGAGCTAAGGTGTGGTCGACTTCCAATTAAATTAGCCTTTGATATTTGAAATAGGATGCGTTATAATTAATATATAGGTAAACTGGATACTGCGCTGCGAAGTAATGCTTTTTTTATGATTTGTTTTCGTGTTTCATAATGAATCGCATGAGACTGCTCTGCCATTTGGCAATATAGTTTCCTTGAGATTTCATGAGAATTAAGGTAGCGGAAAATGGTCCAGCATACGCTTGAAAGGTTTTGGTACCAATATACTTGTGAATATGATTGCAACGGAGTAAATTAACGAAAATATTCAAATTTCGAATAGCTCTACCTGATGGGCAAATCAGTGAGTAAAAATAATGCAAACGATGCTCCCTCCAAGCACCGTTGTATGTATATCTTAACAGGTATCCATTAATTTTAACTGATTTTCGAAGAAAATTAGTATGAGATCGCTTTTGGCGAAAATTCATATTTCTTTGTATACATTAGTTATATATGTGACATAATGAAAATGCAAAAAATGGAAGAAACTATTTATTTTCAGATTTTGTTTTTTTTTTAAGTGCAGTGAGGTTAGTTAAATAAAAACGAAAGAAATTTTTTTCTACTATCAAAACTATAATTTTTTTCAAACTTTGATACTCCATTCATTTTGCGCGCGTGCAAAACAAAAGCAACGCTTGTGTCAACTTTGCTAAAATAACGGTTCATAAGTTGGTTCAAATTTATTAAGTTTACTTGGTAGTCTGCAGTGATAATTATCCAAATTAGTTTAGTTTGGTACCGCTCGTAAGTTATTGGTCAGATTTTGCAAATCGTTTAAAATATGGCACCTACGTAATATAGTAGTGAGTTTAAATTAAAACTGGTTCAAGAAGTACAGGATGGA
This sequence comes from Nemotelus nigrinus, assembly GCA_947369275.1. NCBI lineage: Eukaryota > Metazoa > Arthropoda > Insecta > Diptera > Stratiomyidae > Nemotelus > Nemotelus nigrinus. Next base: position 175,142,024 of record OX376372.1, read on the forward strand.
AATACGCAATTCAGCGTTGTAAAAAAATATGGCATTAACAGATCAATCCTAAGTCGAATACTTGCGAAATTTTAAGAAACAGGGCACACAGAGACGATACATACAGGTGGTCGACCGAAAGCAACAACAGAAAGGGAAGATCGGAAAATACTTTCCATAATCAGGAATGACCCATTCACACCCACACCGGAAATTATCAGGACGTTGAATCCAACAGTTGATCCCAGCACTGTACGAAGGCGAGCTATACAGAGTTATTTACGTGGTTATCGTCCAGGAAAAAAGCCTTTATTGACAAAGAAACATGCCAAAAACAGGTAAATTTACCAGCTTATTTCATGGCCTATGCTATTATGAGACATCGATTTTTTAGATTAAATATGCTTTGGATCACATTAATTGGTCAATTGCGAAGTAGAGAACTGTTCTGTTTAGTGATGAGAGCAAATTTAACCTGTTCAATTGCGATGGAATTTGTTTTGTTCGAAGACCAAAAAGAAAACGACTTGACCGACGACATTGCATACCTACAGTCAAACACGGAGGGGCAGCGTTATGGTGTGGGTTGCTTTTCGGCTAGTGGAGTTGGTCCTCTTTATGAAATCAACGGTATAATGGATCGTTTCAAATATAAAAATATTCTAGAGACGATTATGTTACCATACGCTGAAGAAGAAATGCCACTTCGATGGGTGTTTCAACAGGATAACGATCCGAAACACACTTCAAAGGTGGTAAAAGAATGGTTCCAGTTAAATGGGATTCAAATCATGGTTTGGCCGGCCCAATCGCCTGATTCGAACCTTATTGAAAGTCTCTGGAGTATTTTGAAGAGAAACATTAGTGGATGGAAATTTGGTAATAAGGCGTCATTAATGGAAGTCCTTAAAAGTGAATGGGAAAGTATTTCCCCTGACATAATTGACAAATTAATTAAATCTTTGTCGGACCGTTGCGCTGAAGTCATTAAACGTAATAGAGATTACACAAAATATTAAAATATTTGAAAAAATACTGAACGTTGCAATTGTTTTGCACGTGCGTAAAATGAATGGAATATTGATTTTTGAAAAAAAAAATTAGTTTTGGTAATAACAAAAAATTATTTTGGACTTTATTTAATTAACCTTACTGTACCTGACAAAATAAAGAGAAAAAAATCGAAAAATAAAGAGTTTCTTCATTTTTTTTGCATTTTATACTATCTCACACCATGCGTTGCTAATGTTTTGCACGGCAGTGGATATATATATATATATATATATATATATATATATATATATATATATATATATATATATATATATATATATATAAAATTCCTTCCAATTATCGACCCTCCTGAAAAATATTTGCTTTTTGAAAATAAATTCGAATTATTGATAAATTTCAACTCTTTGTCCATCATTTGAAATTTAAATCATCAAAATTCCGCGTTGCACAAGAACTGTAACCCATCATCAAAACACCGCTATTTTTAGCACTCGAAACTACTGTTCACGAGAACTGACGACGGGTTAATCCGATCAGTATAAAATTTACAGGAAATGTTGGTATTATCAAGGACCAGGTCTGATAGAAGAGATTTTCAAATACAGGCAAATCTCGTGTGCAGTGGTGCCATATTGAAAAATCAGGGAGAAAAAAAACTGCTTTTTGGCCCATAAGTTTTCCGATTCAGATAACAAATTTTAACGAAATTCACGCAATAGCTGGACCTTACTCTAGGCCAAATTTGGTAGAGATTTTGTTGAAAAATTAGGATAGACAAGCCAGCTATGGTAACTTTTGTCTGCTAGATGTTGTGAATTTGCTCAGAAAAATAAATTTTTTTTCCTGTAACTGAATCGAAAGGAAATTTCATGAAGTAACTTTACAGTAGACACAAATTCCGTAGGATTTTCGTTCAAAAATCATTAAAGGGCTGCCAGCTATGATAAAATTGTAATTTTTTGGCATTTTTTTTACTAAGTGATGTCATTAAATTTTCAAATGGGACTGATCCTGTAATGACTATTAACAACAAATATTAACTTGGTAGTCCTAAAAAAAACTATCACCCCAATAGCTTTCAGCGAAATCGTCCAATCGAAACGAAATTCGCAGGCTGCATTTAACTTAACGTGAAGCAGTTGTGATATAGTTTTTGCTGTGGCGTCAACACAGAGAAGCCAACACAAACAAATCAGTTTATCATGGTTTTACTATTTACTTGGATACCTATTTCTTTCCCTCCAAACTTTTGCCCTATGATCACAGCTAGCGCAATTGACGACTTCAAAAGTAAGTATGAATGACTGAGTTTTGAAGAAAAGCAGAACAATCATGTGGATTTTGAAAACCTGTATCATCAAATGAACTCCTTATTACAACTAATCTGTACCGAAGATCTAATGACTGCGTATTTGTGAGTATCTTTGTTTAGTCTTTGTTTAGTTTTTGCGATAAAGTGCAAAATCACTGGCATGAGTTTAAAAATTTAAGAAAGTAAAACATATGTTACTTATTTTCATTATAGGATGCATATCATATAAAAGTTTGGTGGCAGCCTCTTATAGAAAATAAATGATGAAAATGCTTTTTGTTGAGAAAACTTTACTAGCACAGCAACCAAAAGTCTAACACAACTGGTCCATGTCAAAATCAAAACACTCTATGAAATTTACTTTAATCTGTTGACTGTGTCGGTGATTAAAGGAATATAAAATTTTAAGGGCTGCCATCCGTGAAAAGTTAAAAACAATGTTTTTTACTCTAATTGTAACTGTTTATCATATGAAACTTTAATGGTGGCATCTATTGGAACAAAAATAACGAAAATGACTTCCGCTGATAACCCTTTGCCAGCAACAAAGGCAAAAATCAACTAAATGTACTTCACGCTAAGACTAAAATAACATGTAAATATCGTTTCAATTCGATAAGAAGGTTGGAAGTCATAAGAATAAACAGCATTGCAGCCCGCGAACATTTTAGTATTTTCGTACTCGCAAAAATAGCTGTTGATTTTCACTTTTAACAATTTAATAGCATCATTTCGTAGTAAAATAAATAAAAGCATATACAAAGTTTACCATAGCTGGTACCCCTTTAATAATTTTTCAACCGAATTCCAACCAAACTTTGCTTACAATAAGGTCCACTTACTGCGTGGACATCGTTTTAATCTAATGACTGAATGGGAAATTATAGAGCATAACACATTAATTTTTTTGACTGAATTTTCAAGAAAGTACCACTGCCATGAGCTATCTACAATCTGAAAGAACTTTTATCAGACCTTCCATAATCCAAATTCAATACATTCATGAATTTCATGTTGATCTGATGATCTCATGAGCAGAATTTTCGAGTCCTCAGAAAATAGGTGATTTAGTGAAGTGTTACCATTGTTGTACAACGCGGAATTTTCAATATTTCAATTAGTCAGAGCAAGCAAAGTAGACCAGTCTAAACTAGACAAAATAGACCAATCTGACAAATAAGTCCAAGTGAATATTTTTCAACAGAATCATGTTAATTGTAAAATGAACAACATAATGTGAAAAACCGATTACGAAGTGGTGTGCGCAACAAAAGTTATTAAAGGTCAAAGTCATGAAAATCAGTTTTTCTTAAATATCTCGTCAACTATTGGCTTTAATTGAGTTTTTAAAGCACGAAAATCTGCACATAAGCTTCATACACAAAACTCACGTGGGAGTAATTGTTCTCGAAATATGAGTCTGAGAGAACTTCGATGAAATACACATAACCCACTGTCGGTCTTTACATAGAGATGTAAAAATTTGCAGTTTTTCAGGCTCTTTTCTCAAGAAACATGAACCCCACGTGAATTTTTTACATGAAGTTTTCATGTAGGTTTTTATGCTGAACAAGTCTAATGTACGGAAATTCACGTAAAATCGATAGTTAATGAGATATTGAAGAGTTATTGTCGTGACTTTTGTTCTTAATTAACCTTTACAACCCTTTCAGTACATTCTTTTGATCTTAAAATAAACATAACTTATTTTTGATGTTTTTGACCTTTAATATAACTATTGTTGCACAACAACTTCGTAATGGAGTTTCCACATGATGTTGCTCATTTTACAATAAGCATAGTTCCATTGAAGAAATTTAACTTGGATTTATTCTTAAAATGACTAAAGGATAAGATTCACCAAACGTGTGCAGCTTGTTTTGTTTTTTCAAAGAGCGAAATATTTTCAGAAATGTCAATAAAATAAAATGTCTACTTGGTTATCTGCATATCATGCATATACAGGCCCGGCGGACGCCTTGGGCGATGTGGGTAGTACTACCCACCTAGGAAATCAAATGATGGGTAATTACCCACCCTAAAATTTCGATCCTATATGCCACATTAATGTAATGAAAAAATTGGTAATTTATTTCTCTTTTTGTGGTAAAGTAGAATAAACAAAACGTGAAACAAAGACAGAATTTACGAATGTTAAAAACATTTGACAAGCAAAACTACCGCATTCCGTTAAAACATTCGATTTCTGGAAGTTTCTAAGGTACCCGAAATGTCGTAAGTGATAATATAGTGGCATTTAAAGGCGCAAATCGTAACCAGTATTACAGTCAAACACACTTTTAATTAATTTTTTTAATATTGCAATGTTTTTTTAATATTGCAATGTTTTTTTAATATTGCAATCTGAAGCTGATAGCCCCAAGCTAAATACGTATTCTTACAATCTCCAGATCCACAGATTGCGGAGTTAAACTTCAAATCTCATGACTATTCTTAATAAAACTAAACAATATACCACTACATCACGGACCTATCATTCAAATCCGATTTGATGCAGACGAGCACTTTTTAGGTGATACGTACCCTTCCTCAACACCCTATCTCTGTCACCATAGAGCATAGACAGACAAAACGCTAAAACCAATGTAAAGTGATTCGACATACAGAGGCAAGACAAAAAATTCGAACTAAAACCGATGTTGCGAAAAAAAGGTGGGCTGCTTGGTTTTATGAGCTAGGGTCCTCATTTTATGAGCTAAAGTTTCAATTATGAAAATGGCGATGATGAATGAACATAACAATTGATCATTAATCAGTATTGAGTAAATGGAGTGCTTTTTTTGTTTGTATATTTATTCTATGGTTAAAACTACCCAGGATATCTACCCTGTTGCGTAGGGTATTTTTTAAGCGATATGTATAGCGCCTAGGCACATACCCTATATTTTTTGGTAGCCAATGCACAGCAAAACGAATTCGAATAGTGCGAAATCACTTCCTTTAGCGTGTGGAGCCGGCTTTTGGTTTATGTGACCGGCCTTGAGGCCCTTCAGCTCAAATGTAAGCATCTACAAATTATATATACGCAGCAACAAGAAGAAAATAGCAAAAGAATTAGGACAGAGAGTAGAAAAACGAAAGGAGAAGGCTCTTTTGGAATCTCCGCAGCGATATTCCGAAAACGAATAGACTGTGGTGCGCAGCATGCTTACGATCTCGAAGTTTTATTTCTAACCCCATCGCTACAGAAATAAAATTCCAGCGAAATCGTAAGCCGTACTATGCACATGCGAAAGGAACGAAGAAAGAGAGTCAAGCAGTAAGAATGGTATAGATTCAGCGCTCACACTTTGAATCAGCACGCAAATTTTTTAATGTGCACATTTCCACTTCATATTTCAAAGTGAAAGCTCTGTCACGTGATTTCATGTAACGGTAGTAGATACCATTAAAAACAAAGTGGACAGGTTCGTCATAAAGTTGAAAAGTATTTATGAAGGACTCTTCGACAATACTTCCAAAGTCGCGAAACAGCCAAACGATTCTACTGTTTCCTTGACATCATCAAGCAGTCCCAGTGACGGTTGTCGGCATGATCTTAAAACTAGTACAAATAGCGGTAAGCACATTGTTTAAAATTTGGCTTATTCGGCTTCTATTTTCCTCTATATAAACTCTCTTTTGTGATTCACTAATGAAGTGGATATTTCCCATTGAAACGTTACGGACAGCTAGTATTAACATACGTTTACATATAAAAAAATTTTTTATGGCTTTTCAGATTCTAATGTTTCAACATCGCTTATACCCAAAGCATATCAGAGATGAAAAACCCAATTCCCGTTCCTCGATACAAATGAGGCTGGTTTTTTGATTTGTAAAGTGTGCACAGACGCGAAATAATACTTTCTTTTGCTGCCTGTTATTTACAATCAAAGGAAACATGGGTGGACAGAGGCTTCAGCTATTGGAAGCACAGGGTCGAATGGATCAAAGCACATTAGAAAAGTTATTTGCATTTCGGCTTTAAAAAATCATGACTCACGTAAACGTTGAATGATTCGTAAATATATCCCAATCACCCACTTATCTACAGTAATTGACAGTTATTTACTACCCTCCCCAGAAATATGTGTTCCGCCGCCACTGTGCATATATATCTCTCATCAACAATAATGTGTCCTGAAAATTTCGTTATGATCCGATGTTTTCACTAGAAGTTATGACAAAATGAAATTCGAAACAAAATATTTGTCTACTTTAAGCACTCATCGCTTAGATAGGGTTGAAATTTCAAAAGCGTTATCTTATGATATTCAAGCATGAAACCTTATCACTGCTCATTGTTCATACTTTTTTTTAACAAAAAACTACTGTCCATTGAAGCACCGAAAAATTTATTACAATGCCTGCTGCCGCCAAATCGTTAAGGATACCTTAGTTTTAACTTAAAATGGACATATTCCTTACGTACATCCATATCCTTCGAAAATTTCAGTTCGATCAGATCACGTACTCCACAGATAATCTAACTGAATCTTTTTGCGGATCAAAAAATCAGTTATCGAAAATCAATAATAATATCCAACACAATTAGCCACGCATATTTCTTTCAAGTTTAAAAAAACAAGATAGCACTATTTAGTTATTTTCACCATCTTTACCTAATCTTCAAATTCTGATTTGATTAGTTATCTTCCAGAATTTTACCACATCCTCTGCTAAAAAATCCTCAACCAAGCAAGTTGGGGTTCATTGTACGAATAGTGGTCAGTGGAAATCAATCTACTACCTGTAGGTAAATGCTCGTCAAAACGCTCGTCATAGAGGCGGTAGTTTTTATTGCAAGTAAACTTTAAATAGCCAGTTAAGCTTAATAGTTGAGTTCTGCATGTTCATGAAAATAATTTGAGGTTGTTGACTACTTTCTTGCCACAAGTTTTTGTTGGCTTGCTCATTCGCAAAGTAGTCTCGATGGTGAATGAAATGATTTAGTGTGACCTTTTTCATAGGTCGTCTATCATTCTTCTTGAGCAGAGCAATTTAGATGGTTAAGAAAAATGATATGCACCTACTTTATGCATGTTTTGATGTGTTTTTGTTGTTTGTTGTTGTACATTTGAGTGTCTGGTTACATTGTTTCCGCTGAGTGCAGTCAAATCGACCTTGTAATGTTTTTATTAGTTTGTAGTTGAAAGTGCAAGCTATGGTGCAAACATGTGCTAATATCTTACATCGGCCGGCCTAGTTGTGAATATTAAGATTTTGACGTCAGTCAACAGCAAGAGCATGAATAAGGTATTGTAAAAGTACATAAAGAATCTCGGAAACATTCCCGTTCTTTTAATTCAGAGCAAAAGCTGGTATGAAAGAATATTTTAGTAAATGTTTACAGTAGTTTTAAATGGCCGCAAACTGTTCCTTGTCCATCTTTGTCCAACTGTTGTTCCTTGTTCCATCTAAGAAGTGGATGCACGAAGGGTAGAACTTACATAGAACCGTTTACCACATTAGTTCATGAAAAATTCTTGTATCATGCTCTGAGAATCTTCTTCTCCATTAAAGCCTCGGTCGGTGTAGATCCACTTTCTTCGAAATATAGCTTAATGGTTCTTCATCTTTGTTTTCGAATATTTATAGTCAAATGATCAAATTAACACAAAGAATTTTCCCGCTCAAGAAATTTTACTGAATTACAAAGTTAAAGCAAACTTACTATTTTCCCCAAAGTCAACTGTAGTTACGACAGGTACGTAAAAATGAAACCTTCAACGACCCTTCCTGAAAAATTGTTGCTTTTAAGAAAAAAGATACCAACGTTTGTCCATACAGTCAATTACAATTTTGAAAAAAATCCCTCACGCAAGAGCATTAACCTTTCACCAAATTATCTATTTTCTTAGCACCTGAAAATTGTATTGAAGAGAACTCACAATCCAATAATCAGTTAGGGGGAGTTTACATTTGTACAAAAGCTGGTTTAAATTCATGGACGCAAGGAAACATGTACTAATGTGTAAAATCCTTAAAAGAGAGTGGTATAAGGAAACGAAAACAGCAGTGAGAATTGAAGCAATTTGCCTGAATCGGAGCATTAGTATAGTAGTGAAGGAAAACCATGTGCACTATGGTCAATTTTGACAGACTTTTCTTCCGTGAACTGGAAGATAGAAATAGAGATAGTAGACCATGTGTACGCGAATTTGACAAGTTGCAGCCAACAGCTCGTAGAACTTAAGGTACTCTTACACGAGCAATTAAAATTGACCGATTTGGAGCAATTTCGGATAATTTTGACGTCATAAAAATATGCGGCAACATCATCAATATACGATATAGATCAATTTTTGTTGAGCTCGTTGTTCAACAACGGTTAGTGATCGAGCAATATGAACTAATTCGGCAACGACATCATACATGGGCAATTCAGTGCCAGTAATTATTCAGCCATGAATGAAAATGAAATTTTAGCCGGTGCTTGTACATTTGTAATTATTCAAAATAAAACTAAGAAAGTCTAGCGCTAGAAAACTGAATTTCGAAGAAATTGTGTTTGAGTGACCAACAAATTTCGAAAGACATGATACATTTTTGGAGTATCATATCAACCATTCCTTATCCAAAGCAGCAAAACCCAACTATAACATAGATGATGAAGATGTTCAGTGCTGGCAACACTTTTCCAAGAATGCAGTAATAAGTATATCATACCAAGTTCATACTTAAATTAACTTATTCTTTGAATACATCATCGCAGGATTTCATATCTCATCGCAGGGTTTCATCAAAAATTACAGCGATTCTAATGGCATAATCGCCTGGTAAAGAGATTCCAAAAAATTACAAAAAAGGTCATAGCTGGCAGCCCTTTCATGATTTTTTGTACCAAATTCCTATAACAGTTGGTTTACATTAAGGTCCATTTACTGCATGAACTTCGTTTTGATTTCATGACTGGACCGGAAGTTATAGGGACAAAAGCCTTATTTTGCTGAGCCAATTTGCAAGATTTAGGAGACAAAAATCAGCATAGCTGGAAACTCTATTCTAATTTTTCACCAAATGTTATCTAAAGTAAGGTCCAAATATTGTGTGAATTTTGTTTAAATGTGATGGCTGAATCGGAAGTTATAGAACAAAGAGCTTTTTTTTCTCAGTTATTTTTCAAGATGGTACTACTGCCACAGGGTTGCCCGCATTTCAAAATCACTTCTATCAGACTTGGTCCTAGCTAATACCAACATATCCTGTAAATTTCATTATGCTCGGATTATCCGGTCGTCAGTTCTCGTGAACAGAACTTTCGAGTGCTCAAAATAGAGGTAATTTGGTGATAGGTTGCCGTTCTTGTGCAAATCGGAATTTTAAAAATTTCAACTTGACATAAAGGACAAAGGATAAAAGTTATCAAAGATTTGAAATTTTTGTCAAAAATCAAAAAATTTTCAGGAGGATCAATGATTTGAAGGATTTTTTTTCAGCAGCCTGCCGCAGCTACAAGGTTACCCGCTTAACCATGAAAATCCATATGTGTTAAATTTTAGTCAACATCAATACGCTCTGTAATTTTCACGATGATCCATTGTTTTTCTTACAAGTAATGACAAATCAAAATTTGAAAAAAATTCCTTGCCTACATTTAAGCACTTTGCACCCACACACGGCTCAGAATTTCCAATTCTTTATCATAAACAACCTTAAAACCCAATAAATTTTCATTCTCAAACATTTATTTTAACAAAAATTTACACTGCTTGGAAATATTGTGCTTGGTTTGGTGTAGAACAAGCCAATTACATTAATTCTCTTCTTCTAAAGAAGTGGAAAAATTAATATGAATCCATTTATTGTTTATGAACGGAAAAGATTTATTTTGCATATTACTACTTGTCTTATTTGTCGGGAAAGCATGATATTCAAAAATATAATATTGTGCGACATTATAAAGCCAAGCATAATGTTTTCCGAACGGGACTGGAATTAGACGTGAAAAATTGAACTATTTTAAGAAGTCTTTGCAGAAGCAGCAAATTGTTCTGATAGGAGCTCTGTCACACGATGCTGTAGCTACAAGAGGATCGGTAAATTCATGCAACCATTCACGGTTTCAGGAGTCGTGAAAGAATGCTTCATTAAAACTACGAACATATTGTTTCAAAAATTTAAAAATAAAACCCAGATAGTATCGCAAATGAAACAAATGCAGTTTTCAAATTCTACCTGCACTCGACGAATAGAAGATACTGCTAAACATATACATATTCGATCACATCATAGATATGACTTGAAGAGCTGTATATATTTTAGTTTAACTATTGACATTTCATCAACGCCGCAATGTTCACTTTTTATTTGATACTGCAGAGTGTAATAAATGATGATTTTCTGGCATTCATTCCCACGAAAAACCAAATAAGGGGTAAAGATTTTCTCGATATGTTTGACATGTTTTTAAGAAAAATAAAATTTTCTTCAATGACCGGATCAGAAAACGGATTTCTTTCTCTATTAAAATCAAAATACACATTAACAAATCTATCATTATGTGATTGTGTGATACACCAAGAAAATTTGGCAGAATTTGTGTTTCATCTAATAAATAAGATGATGTAATGAAGACTCTCATTAATGTAGTGAACTATATTCGAGCACGAGAGCTGAATCATAGAAAATTCAAGAGCCTTTTGGAATAGCTAAGCAATAATTATGGTGATGTCATTTTACATACAACAGTCCGGTGGCTAAGAAAAAGAAAAGCTCTCGACTGATTTTTCTCATTGAATTTATGATTTTTCTCATTCTCATGGAAATTATGTTGTTTTTACAACAAAACAACAAAGTTTACAATGAACTTGATGATGATCGATGGTGGAGTCTTGTAGCATTTCATTGTGACACCACGGGGAAATTAAGTGAATTGGATCAATCTTTACAAGGTGAAAGCATAATGCCTCAAAAAGTATTGGCATTTGAAGACAAGCTGAGCCTTTATTGCAGACATAAAAAATCAAAAGCTCGATCATTTTAACACACTTTCATTGGCTAATTAAAATGACAGTATATTTACGGAGAGCAACCATGTATATTCAAATTACCTAAATTCATTATCCGCTGAATTCAAACGAAGATTTGAAGAGTTGAGAAAATTTCAAGAAATGTTTTTGCTTATTGAAACCTCGTAGCGCTTCGAATCAGCAGTTATTAGTCAGTTACCAGAACTGGGATTCAGTTTTCCACAATTGTTTGTTGAAACCATTGAAATTAAAAATGACTCGAAGTTAGAGGTTATATTTAACGAAAAAAGAGAGGTAAAGGTGTATGCGGAATTGTGGCAACTGGTACCGGTAAATTATAAGACAGTGAAATGCTGCGTCCAACTGCTTTTGACGTTGTTCACATCGACTTATCTGTGCGAATCATCATATTCGAAAATGAAGTATGCGAAAAAAGTTTATAGAAATCGGCTTACTGATTTCCACTAACACGATATCTGAAGAATCGCAGCAGAAATTTTCAGCCTGATGTAACTAATATTGTGAAAACTTTATAGTGAAAACAGTGTCAGTGGTCGTACTAAATTTTTACTAAATGTAATTTTCACCATAATGTCTCTTGTTTATTTGCCTTTGTTTTTGCAGTTATCTCAAGACTGTGGCCTATGTGGCTTAGTGCGCATTTCTTAGTGGCCCTGATATAAAAAAGGTTGAGTATGGCTGCTCTATACGATTTGTAAAAATGATGCCTGATAATTACCTCACCCATAGAGTTCAGAAAATGTTGTGGTAGCAGTTGCTCATCTTTTCCTGACATTGCTCTTCCCATCCGGCTTCAAAGAGTAATCAATGATCACTGCCATTTATGTTCATAGCTAAACTGAAAAATGATCTGGAAAATATGCTTTTAAGCAGTCGAAAAAGTGATATCCTTAATAATTTAAATAGTTCACATTTAAATTTCTACATCAATTTATTACATTATTATCATTCTGAGTTATGAAAAATACAATACTGTGCTTCTTATATGCAAGAAAAATTATTCAACGCTCCGCGCTTCTAAAACTCTATACTGCTGATTTAAAGGGTAAATTCCATCCGAAACAGGAGTTGGTGTTACTCTTACCACTGCATCATTTGAAATTTCATTAGTATTTTGCGCGGCTTCTTCAGTGTCCCCAAGTATGCCGATAACTGACGTAACTGGTGCAATACCTTCATCAGATACTTGACTCGATCCACCAAGTTGATCGTATTGAGCTGAAAAACAGTTGAAGTTTGTTAGTTTAAGCAATATGAATTATGAATATTAAAATTATGAGCGCAAACAACTAAGAAATTCTTTTCACCTTGAATTGTCTGCTGTGCATGGACTGCTTCCTCATTGGTTTTGTATTTGATGAAGACAACCTCGGGTCTGCTTGGCTCGGTTGGTGGTGGCGTAACGATATCCTTGATTTCCACTTGATTTGGTTTCTTGCTCAGGACGTAAATAACAGTCTTCTCTTCCTTTGGAGCGAACGATGCTGAAATCTTGGCTTGTCCGTTGGCAGAAGGTGCTTTGATGAATATTATTCGGTATGTCTGCTGAGGTTTGCCGATGGTAAAGTGTTGGTGTTTGATCATATCCGATTCTTCAGGGGCAGCATGCAGATAGAAGTACTTGTTCACGATTGGTCCGTTGCTTTGAGCTACGGGAACGACAGGATCAATGCTAGCGAGTTCACTTAAGCTTGGACTTAAAACTTCCACAGGTATAGGATTATTGGGTGCGTTGTTCGTTGAGTCAAGTGTAGGTCTAGACGTCGTGCCGAAGCTTGGTCCTCCAAAGAACGGTGGGGAAGCGGTTGAACTGATGAAACCAGGAATATTACCGAATATTGTATCACTAATACGGGGTGGTTGATTTTGGCGTCGTACTGGAGAATAATAGGACGAGGACGGGGCGAACTGCAATACTTGACTTCTTGGCGGTGGTGTCGAACTGACAAAAACAGGAACAGTATTCCGGGCGTGCGAATTTCCAAACGGATGGTTCATTGTATAGGACCTAGGGGTCACAGATACAATGTTTCCTGGGACGTAGCTAAGCACTCCGTTGGTTCCATATTGGGTACCGAAACGAAAACCTGGTTTAGATAATGCTACGCCCAAGGCACAAAGCAACACCTATACAACACAAAAGCGATATGAATTTATTGCACTACTATTGCAGCATGGATAACTTACAAAGATTCTTTCCATATTCCTATTTCCGTACACTGTCCTACTCCACTTAGAATTCGTAACTGAAGAGTTTTCGAAAAATACCTCTCTTTTATACCAAAGAGGTTGTCTGGATAAACATTCATTACTTTTTAATTGTTTACCAAAATCGTTGCCGCAAGAGATTCCCGAAGTTGGCAAGATCCCTTCGTTCCAACAAAAAAAAGAAGCACTTGAAATCTAACTATTCACCGCTGTTCTCGTATATGTCATAAAGTACCATCCAATGCAGATCTAGAAAGTCATAAAAATTGTGTCTTTGAAAGAACATTCTGGCGCTTAGAAAGATGCTAAAGCGGGTGGTTTTATCTAGATAAGCTACAATCGGAAAGACTAATTAAATGTTCTGGACGAAATGCTCAGCTGAGGCAGCTAAATCTAGATTTGGGATCTGCTAGACTTGGGTAATTGCAATTATTCGTTTCTAATTCTTACTATCGCCATTAATTTATACATTTAATTAACATGTAGTTTTTATGAGTGTTCAAGCGAAATTTACCTTTGCGGTGAGTTCACGCACTGATTTAATTTCTTTTTGAAGTGAGTTCGTTAACACTTTGCAAAAGCATTCGATGGGGCATTTGCCCCGCTGAACAGACATATCCGGATCGGTATCTGCATTCATAAATTGGATATTGTTGGTGACTTAGAATATACTTAAGTGAACATTTTTAATGTCATAAGTGCAAACTTATATAAAGGTAGGCGTGGTATGGCTGAAGTACGGAGAAATTAAACCACGCACGGTTTGACATTTTTGTCTTGTAACGTGTACCTGGACTTAAGTGATATATGATACTAAAAACGGTTTTTCGCGCTTTATTTCTAACCGTAAAGAACTCAAGATTGTTATTTGAACTTGCTATTAAGTTTTTTTCACTATCGCTGTTACATCCGAATCCACTTTCAGAGATTGTTATTGTACTATTTTCGTTTCCACTAAGAATTAATTGGATTGTTTTTAAGAACGAATGAAATCGCGTAGGCAGAATTGTCATAGCAGAGAGCATTAAATGTAACTTACTGACGTTGGGATTTTCCTGAAATCTGTGCAGCCGAGTGAGTAGAGCACTGACTACCAGCATGTATGGTCCTTAGCTCAAATCCATGGATAATCAGCCATGGCCACACACTGCGCTTTGAATTGACCTAGTTGCAGTAGTCATCTGAGCCAAATCAGTGGTGAAGTGAGTTTTGGAGCTAATTACTTAACATTGCTGCACATTAATTGAGAATAAACTTTCCATCAACGTGAACTTCCTGAGCTGTAGTGGAAGACGCTAGCTTTGTTTTTGGGTTTTTACTAATTTTGGAAGAAAATTATAATATATATATATATATATATATATATATATATATATATATATATATATATATATATATATATATATATATTTGTATATATATTTACATATATATATATATATATATATATATATATATATATATATATATATATATATATATATATATATATATATATATATATATATATATATATATATATCTACTACAGGCAAAAAGTTTAAGACCACTTAGGAATCGAGAAAATAAACAAAGTTTTCATGGTAATTAGAACTTATTTATTTCTAGATAAAATATAATTGATTACTTTTTATGTAATTGTTAAATGTCAGCTTATTGTTTTTCTAGTTTGCAAGTCAAAATTTATAATAAACAAAAAGAATCTTTTTCTACTTTAAATTCTACATTCATCAAATATCCTCCTTTGGCATTTTTTACTGCTTTAGTAATCCTTGGCATTCTTTCAACTAATTAGTTTTATTAATTAGTTATTATTAATTAAAATTAGTTTTCTAGCGGCTCTGATGCGGTAGACTTTTTATACTTATTACTGATTTCGGGTGAAAATTAGTTTGAGAGTCACTTAGCTCGAAAATTCATTAAATCATTTTCAGATAACGTGAATTTGTATAAGGAGTATGCCCTCGTTAAGTTAAAATGAAGATATATTTAACCCTTTGGCGACGGCGCAATTTTAGTCAATTTTCCGGAACCTCTGAATTTTGATAGAAAGGAAGCAAATATGAAAAATTAAAGCACTGAAAGGTTTTATCGTTAGTTATGATAACGGTGTAGAAAGTTTTAACCCTATATCGACACGCAAAGGCTATGAGAAGACAAAGATTTTTTTTTTAAATTTCGATTTGTCATAGCTTCATCATAGCAACATCGGATCTTCAGGAAGTTTGCAAAACTAGACAAGTGCGATTTGTGATGAATGTGCGGGTGATCATGTAGTAACAGAAACCACATGAGAAAATGTCCCTGAAATTTTTTGTTTACTTTTTCTTTTTTGAAAAAAATGTATACAATTAATAAAATGTTTTATCTATAGTCCACTCTGTCAAATTGAAATTTTCGAAAATTCTGCGTCGCATAATAACGGTTATCCATCACCATATTACTTATTTTCTGAGTACTCGCAACTTTTGCAAATCATATTAATTTCAAATCAATATGAAATTCACAGAGTGTATTGGTTTTAAATAGGAGTGGGTATGATGAAAGTAATTTGAAAATATAAGCGACCCTATGGATCGGATCGAAAAGAAATTCAAAGGGAAGGTTTATCTTGGTGTAGAGCAGTTGTGGTAGTGGTTGTTGTAGGGCTGGTAAAGTGTAGCATTTTTATCAAATATGTTAAAAGAAACACTACCATCAAATATTTACATAAGAAGCATTTTATAATGAAAAAAAACTCTAGCGCACCTGAACCGCTAGAAACACTAATGTTCAAAGAACAGTAGAAGAATCGTGCAGGTTTTGAGTGTGTATTCCACCACATGAGCTGCTTATTACGGCCAAACTGTTTCAAACGCCACGTTTTACTTTGGTCTCAAGAATGCATTATAACTCATATGGCGGAAGGTTTCAGATTTTACCACTGGCATGAATTTCAACGTTTATGAGAGCAAAACACGGGTTAATTATATTCGTTATCAGTTGCTTATTTCACAAAATTTTGAAAGCAGCATCTCATATAACATCAATGAAGAACATGCTCAGTGCCTGCAGCACTGTAACTGAAGTTTGTATTAGGGGCTGCGATCCGAAAATTTTGCAGAACTTTGGGAATTGAAACATTGGTTATTTATTTTCATTGTAAATGTTTCTGGTATGAATACTAACTGTAAACATTTATTGATACAAAAGTAGCACAACCGACTCGTGCTGGCAACCTTTTGCCAAAAATATATCACATCTGCTTCACGTTGTTATATTACATTCGAAGTCATAGGAGTTTAAAGAAATTTAGGGTTACCTGCAGCGAGTTTTTTCAAATAATCGAAAACTTAATATTGGCTGTTTATTGTCACTACAATATCATTACCATTTGAAAATTCTATGATAAAATCGCTTAATAAAGATATTGCAATTAAACACAAAACCAACAATAGCTGGCAACCCTATCGTAGCTTTTAAACGAAATTTGGCCTGTATATAATAGGGCCATGTCTATAATAAATAGGCCATGTCTATAATAGGTTCCATCAATTGTATGAAATTCGTATTGATTTCATGACTGCACTGGAAGTTATAGGGCAAAAAGTTTTATTTTCCTTTGCGAATTTTCAAAACCAAAGACACAAAAATTACCATAGCTGGCAGCACCAATCGAAGTTTTCAACCAAATTTCTACCAAACAGGGTTTAGAGTAAGATTCAGCTACTGTGTCAATTTCATGAAAATCTCGTAACTTATTCACATTTCATAGGGCAAAAAGCAGTTTTTTTTTCTTTGTAATTTTTCAAGATGGCACCACTGGCACAGAGTTGCCCACAATTCAAAATCGCTTCTATAAGACCTGGTCCTATTTAAGTCCAATGCATTCTGTAAATTTCAGCTGTATTTGATTATTGCTTCGTGAGTTCCCGTGAACAGAAGTTTTTGATGCTAAAAATATAGGTAAATTGGGAAAGGGTTACCGTTCTTGTCCGACAAGAAATTTCCAAAGTTTTACCTTGAACGTGTAGATAAAGCATAAAATTTGTATACGGATTGGTTTTATTGAAAGAAACGCACATTTTTTAGGATATTCGATGGTTTGAATGTTTTCACTTCCAAATTTTTATTTTTTCAAATTTAAGACACCAAAATTATCATAGCTGGCAGCTCCAAACGAATTTTTCAACCAAATTTCTACCAAACGTGATTTGAAGTAAGGTCCAGCTACTGTGTTAATTTCGTCAAAATCGAACGATTGAATCAGAATTTATAGGGCTAGAAGCAGTCATCTTTTTTAGTGATTTTTCAAGATGGCACCACTGGCACAGAATCGCCTGCATTTCAAAACCACTTCTATCGGACCTGATCCTATCTAAGACCAATACATTCTGTAAATTTCAATTAATGCTGCTCATTGGATCGTGAGTTTCCGTAAACAGAAGTTTTTGATGCTAAAAATATAGATAAATTGGGCAAGGGTTACCAGGCGTGCCCATTATACCATATCAAATTTTTTGCTTTGATTATGTAAAAAAAGCATAAGATTTACATATGAGTGGCTTTTTCTTGAAGAAGCGGCATTTTTTCAAGAGAGACGTTGATTTGGAGGTTTTCGCTTTCAGTGCCTGCCCTAGCTACAGAGTTGCCAGCACGCTCATTAAAAGCTACACAAATCTATAAACAAATAATACTAATATGTCCTGAAAATTTCGTAATAATTGAATAGCTCGGTCAAAAGTTATCCCAATTTAAAAATTTTCAAAATTTCCCGTTCTCTTTTTAGGCACCTAGCGCACACATGGGGTTAAAAAATTTCAAAACATTATCTGATTCGTATTTAAAACACGTTCGAAATTTATTTCGCCAACTTTATTTTTGCAAAAATTATTTGTATACGGAATAATAGGTATATTAAAAATATCACTTAAATGGCCGCCGGCGCCAAAGAGTTAACAATAATTGACATTTAGACCTGGACCTATTCTGCATATGCACCAATGTATCCTGAAAGTTTCAGCTCAATCGGATTATCTCACTGAAATTTTTTGATGATATATATATATATATATATATATATATATATATATATATATATATATATATATATATAGTGGCTCACAGCTTATTTGATACAGTGCTTCTTTAAAAAAATTAAGTTGCAATAACTCAAAAAATAATAACAATATCAAAAAAACTCTAGCGCACCTGAACCGCTAGAAAACTAATTTTCGAAGAAATTGTCTTTGAGTGACAATGTGGAAAGACGTAATACACTTTTTTGTAGAATCATATCAACCATTCCTCGTTCAAAGCAACAGAAATAAACTATAACACAAACGATGAAAATGTTCAGTGCTGGCAACATTTTCCCAACGAAGCAGCAAAAAGTTAACCTTCACAAGCTCATATTTAAATCAACTTATCCTTTGAATTTCGTTCTCATCGGAGGATTTCGTCGAAAGCTTTAGCGGTTAACGTTGTTTGAAGCTGCCATCCAAAAAATGTTCAAAACTCGGAAAATTTAAAAATTGGTTTCTTAGTTTTATTGCAAATGTTTTGCATATGTGTATGTAATTTGAAGCATCTGTTGATGCAATAGTTACAAATATGGCTAAAACTCGTTAACCTGTGTCAGCAGCAAAGCAAAATATACACCAAATCTGCTTGACGTTAAACTAAACCCAACCAATAAATTTCGTTTCGATTGAATCACTGCGCTAGAAGTTATACGGGTGAAAAAAATTTTAGGGTTACCACCCTCAAAACTTTTCAAATTTTTAAAGCGTTAATATTTGTTGTTAATTTTCATTGCATTGCTCACATTAAAATGTATTTACTGCATAAACTTCATTTTGATATCAGGACTGCACCGGAAGTTATAGGGAAAAAAGCTTTATTTTGCTGAGCAAATTAGCAAGATTTCGGAGACAAAAATCACCATAGCTGGCAACCCTTTTCTAAATTTTCAGCCAAATTTGTACCAAATGTTATTTTAAGTAAGATCTAAATATTGTGTGAATTTCGTTTAAATCTCATGGCTGAATCGGAAGTTATAGGCCAAAAACCGGTTTTTTTTCTCAGTGATTTTTCAAGATGGCACCACTGCCACAGGATTGTCCGCATTTCAAAATTATTTCTATCAGACCTGGTCCTAGTTGATATCAACATGTTCTGTGAATTTCATTACGATCGGATAATCCGGTCGTCAGTTCTCGTGAACAGAACTTTCGAGTGCTGAAAATAGAGGTAATTTAGTGATGGGTTGCCGTTCTTGTGCAAATCGGAATTTAAAAAATTTTAAATTGACATGATTGATAAACGTTAAAATTTATCAATGATTTGAATTTTTTGCCAATTTCAGCAGGTTCAATGATTTGAAGGATTTTTTTCAAGGGCCTGCCGCAGCTACAGGGTTACCCGCACTACCTTGAAAATCCATGTGTATTAAACTTTAGTCAACATCAATACGCTCTGCAAATTTCACGATGATCCAATGTTTTCGTTAGAAGTAATGACAAATCAAAATTTGAAAAAAATCCTTGCTTACTTTTAGGCACGCTGCACCCACACACGGCTCAAAATTTCCAATTCTTTATCATAATCAAGCTTAGAACATAATAAGTTTTCATTCCCAATACTTTTTTTGAACAAAAATTCACGCTGCTTTTAAATATAGGAGTACCTCAAAATTCACTAAAACGCTCGCCACCGCCAAAAGGTTTAGGATATCTGAATTTTAGCAAAGCGTGGACCTACCTACTAAATACATCTACGTTCTCCGAAAGTTTCATATCAATCGGATCGGCCACTCCAGAGATTATCTCCCTTAATCATTTTGATGATATATATATATATATATATATATATATATATATATATATATATATATATATATATATATATATATATATATATATTATTACCGTTACTTTCTTTTACGCACCCCTTTTACCGCAAAAGACAAAGGGGTTTAGTTTCGGGAGCCTAAACTCACCGGAGATGGGGGTGGGTGGGCGCCACTCGCTTCCAATCCCGAAACTAGCTATCGGCTGTCGCCCTGAAGCGAGAAGTATGGCGACGGCTTCACGTAATCGAACTAGCGCACTAATCAAAGTAGCCCGAAAACTAACGTCGGGACATCAAAAATTCCGCCGTCTGAATTAATTCACAACACTAATCAAAAACCGATCTTTTAACACTACAATATTTCTTCCCGCTTTATTGCCTTATTATCACTAATCTATACGCTACAACAATTACGATAGTTCTGTCCTTACTTATCGAATCCAAACTTAGTGCGAAACTATCATTTAAGATTTAACGGATGGAGGGTAACAAAAGAACTATAAACTAATAAAAAAAAAGGTGTGCACACTACCTTAACCAATTCCCACGACGTCGACTGCTGCCTCGCTGGGGCCCCCTTATGGACGAATATATCCCGTCGCTTCGCAACCTCTTAACACATTCTTCGGATTATGCTTTATCGTTAAACGCCTTCCAGCTCAACTTGGACTTTTCGCCAATTTTCGATTCTGCAACTTTCCTCGATTTCGATTACGAACTTTACACCGGAGGTCGTCTTGATTCGAATTCGTCTTCTCGCTCGAGTCGCAAAGTCCCCAGTTCCAATTGAAAAAATAAGAAAAACCAAAATCAGTTTTCTCCCCGTCGCCAAGCACATCCGACCACTCACCCAGTTCCAATATAAAAGAGGACTTATTTTTCCCTGTTGGCGCGCACGTAAACTTTTGGCGGCAACGGAATTTTTCGAATCCGTTTGGGTTCACTAAACTCAGCTGTGAGCTTGTGCGTTCCCCAGCTGAATTTCACCTCGGCCCCTTTCCGGCCATTTCGTTTCGATCTTTAACGTGGAACATCTGTTCCACCCGCCGTTTGACAGCCAGCACTGTCATTGCAATTTGACAGCGAAAGTCCGGATGACTAGTAATTTGCAATGACAAGGCTTCGATCCTGTGAGCTCCGCAAATTAGTGAAGGTGATCGGTCAGCGAGATGGCGGCGCAGGGCAATGCTACGCAGAGTTTTGGATACACTTGGGGATTCGCGGACAATTCGCGAACGGAGTCCGTGGTGGAGATTTCACCGAACATCAACTACACGGTGAGCAGCGAAGCGGTAAGCTAAATTAGCTTTAAATTGCACGGGTCAATTCGATTGAATGTCGAGAGCTTGTAGTTGGCGACCGGCTCGCTGAAGGACATCTTGGGTTTAGCGTCCACAGCACGGTTGGGCGCGGACTGGCTCTGTTTACAAAAACACTAGGTCGGGTCGCGGCAAGTTTGATCTGGACCTGTCTCTTGTTGTTTTGTTTTGAACCCGTGATTTGTTTTGAACTCGGGTTGTCCTGCGTGTGCCGTGAGTTTGGTCTGGCTTGCTGTCGTAACATCGGGGTTTTATCCATGTCGTGATTGTCGCTGATGTTGATGTTGTTGTCTGATGCTCGACCTGTTTCTTGTTGTTTTGTTTTGAACTCGTGTTGTTTTCTCGTTGTTGATCTAATCCTATCTGTTGCTATATATTAACTACATATTGATTACATAATACTATTTACATACTAATTGCATAGTACTAATGAACCATTACAACGACGGCCTTGTTTACTTAACCCTATCTGTTATTCTGTAACTAACTTAGATTAACTCAGACGCGGATCCACCGAATGAATATCTCTGCTCGTAAATCTCCATCGCCCTCCTTTTCAGGATGGCGGTGGAGATTTTTTTTTTTTTTTAAATACAAAAGCGCACGATTTATGACGCCGTGACACCCCCCTCGCTTCAGAGAATTTCCTAGAAATTCTCGATAATTTTCTACGACCGTCACCCGTACCGAGTTCATAGATTCCATATCGTGTCTGAAAGTTAATTCTCTCTTCGGGTAAATCATAAAATACACTATATCTTTTATTTTCTTCTTGAATTCTGGTTTGTATCTTCACGCAACCATCCATTCTACCACTCTATCTCTGAGCCCCTCTACACCTACCTTACTTAAAATACATGCTTTACTTCTGACTTGTGTATTGTTTTGGTGTTGGAATTGAAACCCATCTATCTACATCAACCACTAATGCCGATCGAACTCGATTTTAGGTAAAACTCAGAAATGAATGAGGTATCCGAGCCCGAATGGTACTCGGAAAAGGAAAGAGAAATAATATAATGAAAGGGAAAGGAAATAATAATTAAACGCCATAAAGGAAATGGAAAGGAAACAGTACTGAAACGCCAACAAAAAATTTATATAAGGACCTACTGGGAGTCGATCACTCGCTCATGGTATGCATTTAATTTCATCATTAATTTCATTCAATTTAATTGCAATTATGTCCTCAGTATCTGAAAAAAACTAACATACTCATTTATATCTAAGTTTACGCCTCTCTAACCTAACTGAAACTAACCCTGATGTACAAGCCTAAACTTAAAACCTTAAAATCCTAGATAACCACCACCTAATCTATACGACAAAATCACCATCTAAAGCCTAGTACTGAGTTTGATTCCACGTTTTCACACAAAATTTCACGTGAAACTTGTTTCGGCGAAAATTTAGCTTGAAAATACGCAAGAGTTGTACTCTGTACTTAGCATGAAAAGTTGCTTTGAAGTCGCTTTCGCGTTGAAGACGTAGATGGCACCGAAACATGCCACCCATCATGTCCCGCCAAATTAGTTTGTGCAGTTCCTACTTCCGAGCCTACCGGTGACATTTGGTATTTTAATTTGAAAATAGAGCAGCGCAAGATATCTTTTCAACAAGAAAATCGATCGAAAAGAGAGATTCTTGGCATTTTGCCCGTCAGAAATGAGCAGTGTCTCTGCTTTTCTCCATTGCCCAAACTTTCACTCGAAAGAGTGACCAGATGGTGGAGACATGTCAAAATTTATTTTCATGGTTAGCTCAGTACCAGCCTTAATCTGTCCAACCCTCTATCGCTAATTCATCCAACGCAATTCAATCCGGCTACCACACCACACACGCGAAAACCTACGCTATCCCCCCACCGACTATGTTAAAGTTTGTATATTTTTACACCGCCACCACTAATCTACCCCTCTTACATTCTAGTTCCACCACCAATCATTAGTGCCCTAGCCAAATACCTCGGGGGGGTTTTTTTTTTTTGTTTTGTTTTTGCTAATGGAAGACTACCTCGTCTCCTACGATAATTTCAGGACTCTACTCCATCACCTCATACCACGTAGCGCTTGAGATCCTTGATGTGCCACACACCCATAGCTTCCCCATTGGAATCTTCAAGTTCGTACGTCCAACCGGACACCTTCTTTCTCACCGTGAATGGTCCAACGAACTCTGGGGCAAGTTTGGCGGAGAAGTACTTCGCTGCGTCCGACAGGACATAATTTCGACGCCATACTAGATCCTTCGGCAGAAATCGCTCATCCCGATGCCGCAGATCATATCGTGACTTGGATACCCGAGCTGCTGTTTTCAAACGCTCGCGAACTTCTTCGCGAACTTTCTGCAGCAATATTGCCTTCTCAGTTCCGTCATCATGATCGACTCTCTTTTCTTGTGCTTCCGGGCCTTGAGGACTCCTAGGGTGAATGACCATTTCCCTCCCGAAGTTCAAAAAGTAAGGGGTGACTTTCATATTTTCGTGCGTTGAGGTTCTCAGGGCACAACCAATCTTTGACAGTTCCTTGTCCCATTCTCGATGGTTCTCGGACGCATAAGTTCGAAGAAGGCGCTTTACGTTCTGGTTCACGCGTTCTGCCGGATTCGCTTGAGGATGGTAAAGAGCGGTAAACCTTATTTCAATTCCGTTGGTCTCCGCGATCCGTGTGAGCTCTTTAGAACGAAATTGTACTCCGTTGTCACACACGATGACCCGTGGTACTCCGAACAGAAATATAACGTGCTCCTCGAGCAAACGACCTACTGCGGCCCCTGTTGCCTTCCTCAAGGGAAAGAGTAGTGGCATCTTGGTGGCATAATCCACCACTGTCAGGATGTAGGCATGACCACGTGTAGATCGTGGTAGGGGTCCCACTAAATCCACGCAGATCATCTCCCATGGAGAAATCACCTCCTCACTCCTCGACGCCATCTGCCCCATAGGAGCCTTCCGCTCCACTTTGACCGCTTGGCAGACTTTGCAGCTCCGGACATACTTCCCCACATCTACTGCCATCTTTGGCCAATAGAAGTGTTGTGTCAGCCGATCTAAGGTTTTCTTTATTCCCATGTGTCCAGCAGTGGGTTCGTCGTGGCACCGAACCAAAAGCCCTGTTCTTTCGGATGCTGGAACTACCCTCTTCCACTTGTCGGCTTTCTGTAGCTCGGGATACCGGCCCTCCACCTGCTTCCAGAGCACATCTCCAACAACTTTCCATTTCGGATATTGGTCGGGGTTCCCTCGTACCTTCTTCCTCATGTTCCCATACCACTTATCTTTCTCTGGGTTAGTAGAAACGCAGTTCACGTTAACAATAGCCCGTGAGAGTGCGTCTGGAACCAGATGGTCCTTCCCCTTTCGATGTACCACTTCGAAATCGAACTGTTGGAGACGAACAGCCCACCTCGCCAATCTTCCAGTTGGATCTTTCAACTTATGTAGCCAAACCAAAGAATGGTGATCGGTAATCACTACAAACCGAGTGCCTTCAATATACGGACGGAGTTTTTCAATAGACCACAACACCCCTAAGCACTCCTTTTCCGTGGTCGAATACTGCCTTTCGAGTTTGGATAGTGACCGGCTTAGGTAGCACACTACCTTCTCCCCTGTTGGATGTGCCTGGCTCAAAACCGCCCCAATCCCCACATCAGATGCATCCGTCTGCACTTTGAACGGCAGTTCGAAATCGGGACATGCCAAAATTGGTGCGGTAGTCAATTTAATCCGGCAATCAACAAACGCCTGCTCGCTTTCCTTCGTCCAAACAAACTTCCGGCCTTTCTTCAAAAGATCGTTGAGAGGTGCCACTAACGTCGCATGGTTAGGTATAAATTTCCGGTACCAAGATACCATACCCAGAAATTGCCTGACCTGCTTGACCGAATTTGGTCGTGGAAAGTCACTCACCGCCTGCACCTTCTCAGGGTCTACGTGGAGGCCCTCTTCGTCCACCAGATATCCTAGATAACGTAGCTTAGCCCGGCAGAAATGGCATTTTTCCTTCGACACACGTAGGCCCGCCTCCCTCAGACGACAGAAAACCTCGCGCAGAATCTCGATATGATGCTCGAATGTTTGAGTTACCACAATAATGTCGTCGAGGTAAGTGAACACATATGGTTCTAGTGCGGGACCCAACACCGTATCAATCAGGCGTTGCCACGTCGCACCCGAGTTGTGCAGACCAAATGGCATTCTCAGGAAGTGAAAAAGACCCCTTCCCGGCACGGTGAAAGCTGTATATTGCCGAGAATCCTCCGCCATTGGCACCTGCCAGTAAGCTGACTTAACATCCAATGTCGAAAGGTATTTTGCATTGCGTAACTTATCTAATGTGGTAGAAATATAGGGCAGCGGATAAGCGTCTTTCTCTGATACCGCATTTACCTTCCTGAAGTCTACACAAAACCGGTACGACCCGTCCTTCTTGCGTACCAGCAAAATCGGTGACGACCAGGGGCTTGACGATGGCTCAACCACTCCCAATTTCAACATCTCGTCCAACTCAACGTTGATTTGTCTCTGCACTGCTGGGGAGACAGGATAGTACCTCTGTTTGATAGGACTAGCAGTTGTCTTGATAGTATGTTTGACAAATTTGGCGCAACCCAGACCCTCACCCATTAAGCTGAACTGCTCCACCAACAAACTCTGTAGGATCCCTGACTCGAGTTCTGACAAGCGGGACTGACTCCGCAGCGCTTTCCCCGGCACCACTTCAGCCGATGCAATTGAGGTCCACTGCTGTCCCTGCATGTCTAATACGACCCCAAAACGCTGCCAGAAGTCGACGCCAAGGATCACTTCTTGAGGGATGGACGGTATGACCAACGTGTCCAGATGATGTACTCTCCCGTTTAAAGTAAATTTCAGTTGAATCTCCCCTGCTACCGAACAGGTGTCGCCATTCGCGAGTCGCACTTCTTCAACCTTCTCCCGGTTTAGTTTTAAACCCTTCCTCGCCAGATGAGACCATCCCTTTTCTCCCAAAATTGTGCGACTTGCCCCCGAGTCCAACAGCCCCTCCATATCGACGCCCTCTATATCCACTCTCAAGTGTGGGCGGCTGTCTTGTTTTCCTTTTACTAGGGCATAATCCACCATCGGCTGACTATCTTCCTGCTGCGGCCTTGTCGTAGTGCCTACCCGACCGCCTAGTGGGCACGACGCTCGTTTCCCGAAGAACCGTGATTTGGTCGAGGACCTGATCCTTGTCCCTGGCTTCGAGCCCGGCAATTTGGACAGGCAGATCGCATTACCCCCTGACGACCACATCCGAAACAGCGCCTAGGTTCAGTACAATCCCGCGACATATGTCCATCCCTCTTGCAGTTCCAACACCGAATTCTGCTAGTCACTGCCAACGCTGAAACTAAATCTCTACCTCCTGGGCCCACATACGCTAAGTCTGGTTCGAGACATCGCCTGGGTCGTGTACTAGGAGGCACAAATGCCCCAACTGATGCCCTTGTGGCATCCAGAGTCCGGCCCATCCTTACTAGCTCCGCGATAGAAGCCACCGGAGTCAAGCACAGCTGCTGTTGGTAAAACGGTGCTATGTTTCTCCGCAGCAGGCGTAGTTTTTCTTCTTCTGAGCAGCTTGTTTCTAAACGGCTAAAAAGACGTTCCATAATAGCCACGTAGACCCCGATAGACTCGCTCTCGCCCTGAGTTCGCCTCCGAATTTCTTCCCATAGACGGTCCTCATAATCGGATGGCAAGAACTCCGCTTTCAGCTCTTTCACCAACTCGTCCCAGCAACTGACCAGGCCCCGGTTGGCTCGAAACCAAATTAGCGCCCGCGAGTCAAAGAGGTCTACCGCTGCTTTAAACAATTGAGGTTTAGTGAGTCCTCTCGCCTGTCGCAATTCTTCTACGCGCTCCAGGAAAGCACTAACTGAACCTGACGAGTCTCCGCTAAATTTTAACCCCCATTTGGCTACTTCTACCAGACCTCCAGACTTGGGGGATGGTGGCGTGGCTGCGTCTTGAGTCGCGTTAGGTTGATCCTCCTCATCCTCACTGGGCCCCTCAACCTTCTCTACTAGAGCACCCATCGCTAAAATGAGTCTATTGCGCAAGTTTTTCGCCCCATCCTTCTGCTCTCTCGATACCGCCCGCAAATTTCCTAAACGTCGAAACCCAAACTCGATTTTAACTCTCGCCTTAACATACTCTGAAGCTGTCTGATCGGCCGATACTCTCGCCACTAGTTCCTCGATCTCCGCTGCCTTCGCCGTCAGCTCTGCGAAATCAGTATCGAAATCAAAGGGATAGTCCGTCTCGATGTATGACGTATCCCGAGCCGTTTCTGCTTTTAATGTCGCCCGCAGGGTCTTTCTCATATTATCCACGGTGTCAGCTGGAAACCCCCTAATAGCGAGCTCGTAGACGAGTTCGTCTTTGGACAATCTATCTACTAAAATTTTCATTGTTGATAGCACTGACCTGGATGACTACAATGATACTTGGGTTGGAATCGTAGCACGCCTCAAAAATAAGCAACGAGATTTCCAGCGCAATTTTCTAATCTTGCGATTCGAAATGGCTCCCACGGGAGTTAAACTGCCCCCGACAAACAGAACCAGCTCTAAACCACCAGAAGCACCCAGTAACAAAGTACCTCTACCTCGATGTGTACTTCTAGCCCAATGACCCCCCTTGAAAGACCGGATCAATGTCCACAGCCTTTTCACCAACAAATCCCCGTAGCTACCTGCGACCTCGCCTGTTTCCTATATTGAATAAATTCTAACACACATGCCAAATCCGACGTATTTCTTTATATTTCTACACTCACACTCGCTCCAATTCAAATTTATTCCACACTACAAATATCACATTCACTCAATCCTGTATAGAGCTAAAATCAATTTCCCGTATGATTTTCCAACAGATACTTCCGAAATAGATTTTTTTTTCCCTAGTGTCCGAATTATCGGATCACCCTCAGTTTTCCTGCTACTACCAATATTCCCACAATTTGGGACTGGGTATATTTAATTTTTCCCTATCAAACAAGAACCCTGAATACTCAGCTCGGTTAAGACTCAGCCACTGACAACCTAAACCGCGATCAGTGAGCTGAAACAACAACCAACGAACAAACGAACTCCTGCTCCAGGAATTCAGCACTAAACACTCATACACATTTACTTATCTATTCATTCACTTCCACACACTGTAACACCAGAATTCAAGTTGTTATGTGTGAGTTCAAATTTTTTTTTTTTTTTTTTACTTAATATTTGTCTTTTTTTTTTGTTTAATTCCACCTATATATGAAAATTTATATGAAATACTGGTAAAATTAAATCTGAAAACTCAAATTTAGCTATCAAAAACTCCAATCTAGCTTTCCGGCTCAAGCAAAATTTACGTTCAGCACCCGAGTGCGTAACAAAGAAAATCACAATTTTTTTCCGTGA
Organism: Nemotelus nigrinus; assembly: GCA_947369275.1. Classification (NCBI taxonomy): domain Eukaryota; kingdom Metazoa; phylum Arthropoda; class Insecta; order Diptera; family Stratiomyidae; genus Nemotelus; species Nemotelus nigrinus. The sequence goes on from OX376372.1 coordinate 175,171,114, forward strand.
ACCGTTACGACCGTTAGCCCCACGTTGGGCGCCAATTTATTACCGTTACTTTCTTTTACGCACCCCTTTTACCGCAAAAGACAAAGGGGTTTAGTTTCGGGAGCCTAAACTCACCGGAGATGGGGGTGGGTGGGCGCCACTCGCTTCCAATCCCGAAACTAGCTATCGGCTGTCGCCCTGAAGCGAGAAGTATGGCGACGGCTTCACGTAATCGAACTAGCGCACTAATCAAAGTAGCCCGAAAACTAACGTCGGGACATCAAAAATTCCGCCGTCTGAATTAATTCACAACACTAATCAAAAACCGATCTTTTAACACTACAATATTTCTTCCCGCTTTATTGCCTTATTATCACTAATCTATACGCTACAACAATTACGATAGTTCTGTCCTTACTTATCGAATCCAAACTTAGTGCGAAACTATCATTTAAGATTTAACGGATGGAGGGTAACAAAAGAACTATAAACTAATAAAAAAAAAGGTGTGCACACTACCTTAACCAATTCCCACGACGTCGACTGCTGCCTCGCTGGGGCCCCCTTATGGACGAATATATCCCGTCGCTTCGCAACCTCTTAACACATTCTTCGGATTATGCTTTATCGTTAAACGCCTTCCAGCTCAACTTGGACTTTTCGCCAATTTTCGATTCTGCAACTTTCCTCGATTTCGATTACGAACTTTACACCGGAGGTCGTCTTGATTCGAATTCGTCTTCTCGCTCGAGTCGCAAAGTCCCCAGTTCCAATTGAAAAAATAAGAAAAACCAAAATCAGTTTTCTCCCCGTCGCCAAGCACATCCGACCACTCACCCAGTTCCAATATAAAAGAGGACTTATTTTTCCCTGTTGGCGCGCACGTAAACTTTTGGCGGCAACGGAATTTTTCGAATCCGTTTGGGTTCACTAAACTCAGCTGTGAGCTTGTGCGTTCCCCAGCTGAATTTCACCTCGGCCCCTTTCCGGCCATTTCGTTTCGATCTTTAACGTGGAACATCTGTTCCACCCGCCGTTTGACAGCCAGCACTGTCATTGCAATTTGACAGCGAAAGTCCGGATGACTAGTAATTTGCAATGACAAGGCTTCGATCCTGTGAGCTCCGCAAATTAGTGAAGGTGATCGGTCAGCGAGATGGCGGCGCAGGGCAATGCTACGCAGAGTTTTGGATACACTTGGGGATTCGCGGACAATTCGCGAACGGAGTCCGTGGTGGAGATTTCACCGAACATCAACTACACGGTGAGCAGCGAAGCGGTAAGCTAAATTAGCTTTAAATTGCACGGGTCAATTCGATTGAATGTCGAGAGCTTGTAGTTGGCGACCGGCTCGCTGAAGGACATCTTGGGTTTAGCGTCCACAGCACGGTTGGGCGCGGACTGGCTCTGTTTACAAAAACACTAGGTCGGGTCGCGGCAAGTTTGATCTGGACCTGTCTCTTGTTGTTTTGTTTTGAACCCGTGATTTGTTTTGAACTCGGGTTGTCCTGCGTGTGCCGTGAGTTTGGTCTGGCTTGCTGTCGTAACATCGGGGTTTTATCCATGTCGTGATTGTCGCTGATGTTGATGTTGTTGTCTGATGCTCGACCTGTTTCTTGTTGTTTTGTTTTGAACTCGTGTTGTTTTCTCGTTGTTGATCTAATCCTATCTGTTGCTATATATTAACTACATATTGATTACATAATACTATTTACATACTAATTGCATAGTACTAATGAACCATTACAACGACGGCCTTGTTTACTTAACCCTATCTGTTATTCTGTAACTAACTTAGATTAACTCAGACGCGGATCCACCGAATGAATATCTCTGCTCGTAAATCTCCATCGCCCTCCTTTTCAGGATGGCGGTGGAGATTTTTTTTTTTTTTAAATACAAAAGCGCACGATTTATGACGCCGTGACAATATATATAAAGAAATATGAATTTTCGGCGAAACAAGTTTAATACTACTTTTCTTCGAAAATTAGTAAAAATTTGAACACCATTTTGAAGGCAATTGTTTGTTGTTTATTAAACAAGTTTATATTTGTTACAAAGTTGCTGTTTACATCTTAAAAAACAAAAAAAACTAAAAATAATAACAAATTTCATGTCACAGCTTATTTGATACAGTTTGATTAAACATTAAAATTGTTGTGAATTATGAGGTTTCCAGTTGATTTCAATACTTTGTATGATAGTCCTTAGACTTAAGCAGAGCCTGGAGCCTATTCGGCATTGAATCAACGAGTTTTTTTGTGATGTCAGGAGTAATTTTTTGCCATACCTCTAGCAGTGCTTTCTTCAGGTCTTGTTTATTAGAAATCTTGTGTTTTCTAATGTTGTTATCTAACAAAGTCCACAGATTCTCAATGACGTTCATATCTGGTGACTGTGCCGGCGGAGACATCAAATGAGGGCAATCCCAAATTGGCCAGGACTGCACAATTCCCGACTTGTGGTTTGGATCGTTGTCTTGGTACAACCGAAATTGGTCGCGAACACCCAGTTTTTTAGCACTTTGCAGCAAATTGTTTTTGAGTACATCAAGGTACTTTGTTTGGTTCATTGTTTCCTCAATAAACTTTAAATTTCTGACTCCGGCTGCGGACATGCAGGCCCAAACTATCACATTACCACCACCATGCTTCACAGTAGCTTTGAGGTTCTCTTTGTTTAGCTCAGTGTTTGCCTTGCGCCAGGCATATGACATTCCGTCGGAGCCAAAAATGTTAAACTTGGACTCGTCCGCAAAAATAACCGTATTCAGGACGCGGGTGGCTTTCCCACATGCTCTTTGGCAAAGGCAATTCTGCTTATTGTATTTTTTTTGGAAATGAAAGGCTTCCTACGAGCTACTCGGACCCTGAAATCATGTTCGCGAAGCCCTCGTCGGACGGATTCAGCACTACATGACTTCCTTAACTCACGATGAACCTCAGTAACCAATTTTGGAGCGGAAATCTTTGTGTTTGCTTTCACTTTCCTTACAATGTATCGTTCGTCGGATACGGTGAAAATATTGTTTGGCGCATTTCTCCTCTTATTTTCTACCCGATTTTCGTGTACGAAGCACTCAATTATGTGCTGCACTGTAGAGACACTCAAATTCACACTTTCAGCAATTTTTCCAACACTTTGTCCTTTTTTAAAGTGGTTTAATACCAATTCGCGCTGTTCAATTGTGTTGCGATGACCCATTTTACAATTTTGGCTCATTTTGGCACTTCAGCTTACAATATCTTGCTAAAAATTACCTAAGCCAATGTCTAACACAATCAAAAACTCAAGAAGCAAAAACAAGACAGATTAACGGCGCGACAAATAGAAGTTTATTCGCATTGAAGTGTCTGTATCAAATAAGCTGTGAGCTGCAATTTTTCTGCGCCAGTGGTATTTCTCTTTTACCGGACGCCGAGGAATATTGCTGGAACATTTTTTGTTTGCATTGTATTCGTTGAACATGCATCTAGTCAAATACGTTTAAATTTTTTGGATAGGGTTCTTAATTTCAAAGTTACAGTGATTTGCATTTTTAAATAGTCACTGTATCAAATAAGCTTTGAGCCACTGTATATATATATATATATATATATATATATATATATATATATATATATATATATATATATATATATATATATATATATATATATATATATATATATATATATATATATATATATATATATATATATATATATATATATATATATATATATATATATATATATATATATATATATATATATATATATATATATATATATATATGGAAATATGAATTTTTGGCCGAATCGATTTTAATACTAATGTTCTTCGAACATTAGTAAAAAACTCTAGCGCACCCGAACCGCACTAATGCACTCAAAATCTGAACAATAGAAGAATCGTTCAGATTTTTAGTGCATATTCTACCACACGTGCTCCAACCTGTTTCGAGTGCAAAACCACTTTGATCTTAACAATGCATTTAAACTCATAGGGTGGAAAGGATTTCAGGACTACCACTTGCATGAATTTAAAGATTTAGGAGAGATTGCGAAACACTGCAAAACTTTGAAAGCAACATAACATAACCTAATCTAAGGAAATGCTTAGTGCCTGCAACCCTTTAGAACTGCAACTAAAAGTCTGCCACAATTGCCTCACGTCAAAATCAAATAAATCTATCGATCTCGATTTTATCGGATGATTTTGTCGAAAGTTACAGGCATAGAAAGATGTTTGGAATCAAAAAACGGAAGACCGAAAAATTTCTAGAAATTTCTAGAACTTAGAAAATTTAAACATTGGTAACTTATTTTCATTATGTTCGCGATATGAATACTTAATGTAAGCATTAATTGATACGAAAATAGCAAAAAAAACGCCTCGAGCTGGAAACCCTTCGCTGGCATCAAAACCAAACATATACCACACCTGCCTCATATTGAAATCAACCTACCTTGCGAGTTTCGTTTTGATCCAATGACTGCATTGGAAGTTATACAAAAAAATGTACGGTTACCAGTCGCAAAAGTTGTCAAATTTTCGAAACCTTAATATTTGTTGCTTATTGTCACTGCAAGATCTTTACCGTTTGAAAATTTTACTATAAAATCGCTTGATAAAGATATTGCAAATAAATACAACAATAGCTGGCAACACTTCTTGTTCACTTAGAACAAATTGTCAAACGATTTGCGGACTGTGGTCTTATAATTAACTTGGAAAAATGCCATTTCCTTCGACCTTCTGTTAAATTCTTAGGTTATGAGGTTTCGTCGAAAGGTATTAAGGTGGTTAAGGCAATTAAGGCGGCATCAAGACGGTTAAAGACCTAAGAAGATTTTTGAGGATGGCCAATTTTTATCGTCGCTTTCTTCTTCATACAGCTAAAATGCAGCAACGATCTTTCTATCTTTGCGGATCTTGACTATCTTTGCGGCTCCAAGAAAAATGATGTTAGAACAATGGACTGGTCACCAGAAGCTAGCAAAGCTTTCAACTAAGTCAAAACTGGCTAAACAGAAGCCACTCTGTTGCCCTTCCCGGAATCAAACGCCGAGCTTGGTCTATTTGTAGATACATCCGATGCCGCTATCGGGGCTTGGTTTTTATCCGGCCAAACTAAGCGACGCGCAAAGAAAGTATAGTGCATACGACCGCGAGCTCTTGGCGGTCTACCGACCATAAACCACTGACTTTTGCTTTCAAGCAGAAGCGAGAAAAAAAGCCACACCTTGTCAACTTAAACTTCTAAGTTATATAAGTGAGTTCAGTTTTGATATTCGGCATGTCTCTGGTTGCAACAATGTTGTTGCTGACGCATTCTCTCATCTAGAAGAAATAATTCTTCCCAGTACTCTTGACTTTGCCGCAATAGCTTCGTCCCAAAAATCAGATGAAGAGTATCAGAAGATTCTAAAAGACTCAAAATTTGTTTTAAAAAAACAACCAATCTTTGGCACCAACGTCGAAATTTATTGTGAAATGTTTGGTCCAACCATTCGACCTTATATTTCTCTTACGTTCAGGAAACAAGTATTCAACTCAGAAGATAATATCGGTCATCCTGGTATTCGTACTTCACGAAAACACATTTCAACTAAATTCTTCTGGCCTTCGGTGAACAAGGATATTGCCACTTGGACCCGAAAATGTATATTTTGTCAAAAATGCAAGATAACCAGACATGTAAGCAAACCTGTATCGATCTTTCCTACGGTCTCCGAACATTTTAAGGTCATTCATATCGACATAGCTGGTCCTCTCACAATAACAGGGATACGTATCACTCGCCACTGATGAAATATCGATGGAGGGAAGCCGAATAGCTATCCACCATTTTATATATAACAGTGATGTTTGGCATGCAGATGTTTGTCATACTTACTAATCTCTATTTAATTCTCGTCACGCTTACAGATAGTATAAAAAATCATAATTCAATAACAGAGTATAATATAAACAGGTTTCAATATTTCTTTATAGGGCTACCTGCAATATATATGAAACCATTTCCTTTGATATAAATAATGAGTATAAAAAAAGACGTTGAAAAACCGCCATTCTGAGACCGCAGAGCGCTAAAGGAAAAAAATTACAAACAGTTATTTTTCTTCCATTCAATTTTAAAAATATCTTGAAAATAAAACAGTTGAAATGTAAAATTTGAGGAAAAAAATGTTAACCCCTAAGACAAGGATATATAGAATATTCTTAACATAAAAGTATATAAACAAACTGCTCTGCGACATTTATAATTACAATGTTTTTAAGTGTCAACGTATACACATACTTTAAGCAAATATATTAAAAGTATCAAGTTTCAGATTTCCCACGGCGAATAGTTTTATGTACAAATTTTTATTTTATTTTCTGCCTCCTGCTTTTTACTAAATATTATCTAATTAGAAAGATACAAAATAATGTTAAGCATAACATCTATCATAAAAGAGTTTATCGCAAAACAGGAATATTTTATTTAATAAAATATATATATATATTTTTAAAAACTAACATGAGACAAATTTTAGTTTTTAAATACCGAGAAAATTTTGTCTTCATACTCATATCTCAAATATATTATCCTCGCCTGCTGCTTATTCTGTCAGCAATACAACTTCCTATCAAAATTAAACCTCACATGAAATTAGCACAACGACAATACTGAATGAACTGATCGAAACTTTCTTCCATTCTCGAACCATTCATAAGCCGATCCGTCACGGCTTATTTTTTACCTATTGAAGCGAGACTATGCTAGCATTTCAGTGAGGAACAAAAAGAGACAAACACAAGGCAATACACATTTGGCCAAAGCCTTTAGTGGCTCACGAATAAGAGTTTGCAAGCCGGAAAATGTCGGCTTATGAATGGAAATTTTTATGTCATCTTATCATAGAGAAGATAGTATGATATTTAGTCAACTGAAATGTTATGTACGTGGTAAGATGCATATATGTATATACATATATATATATATATATATATATATATATATATATATATATATATATATATATATATATATATATATATATATATATATATATATATATATATATATATATATAAATTTTCAGGATATATTGGTGTATGTGCAGAAAGTGCCAGGTCTCACAAAAAGCTAATTATCTTTAACCCTTCGGCGCCGGCGGCTATTTTAGTGATATTTTAAATATGCCTATTTTTCTGTGAACAAACAACTTTCGCAAAAATAAAGTTTATGGAACGAATTTCGACCGTGTTCCAAATGTGAATATAATAACTTTTTTGAAATTTTGAACCCTATGTGTGCGCTAGGCGCCTAAAATGATATTGAAAAAATTTGAAAATTTTTTCAATGCGATAACTTTTGACCAGATTATCAGATCATTATGAAACTTGCAGGACATATTGTTATTACTCAGTTGTAGACTCGTGTAACCCTGCAGCTATGACAGGCATTGAAAGTGAAAACCGTCAAACCATCGACTCTCCTGAAAAATTTTCTTCTTTTACAGTGAAAACCAACTCATGTAAAAATCTTATTTTTGGTCTATACAGACAAAGGAAAACTTTTGAAATTTCACATCGAAAAAGAACGGTAACCCTCCTCCAATTAACCTATATTTTAAGCATCAAGCTTGAGTAGCCTAGTGGGTAGAGAGGGTAGAGCACTGGCTTCTTGCGTGTGGGGTCCCTGGTTCGAATCCAGGTTTGGACGAGGGTCCGCGCACCAAGCTTTGAGTTCACCTAGCTCTGATTAGGTACCTGATTTAAATCAGGGGTAAAGTGAGTCGTGGAACTAATCACTCCACACTCGTATTCACAATGATTAAATAAATTGTAATGAAGCTCTCTACCAGCTTCAACCCCTAGACCCGTACGAGGGTTGTCGCGGGATTGCTTTTTTTTGCTTTTTTTTAAGCATCAAACACTTCTGCTCACGAGAACTCACGACCTAATAATCAGATAAAGCTGAGATTCACAGCATTTATTGGTATTAAGTAGGACCAGGTCTGATAGAAGCGATTTGGAAATGCGGGCAACTCTGTGCCAGTGATACCATCTTGAATAATTATAAGGAAAAAAATCTGCTTTCTGCCCTATGAATTCCGATTCAGTCACCAGATTTTCATGAAATTGACACAGTAATAGTAATTTAGCTATAGTAATTTTGGTGTCTTGGGTTTTGAAAATTCGCTCAGGAAAATAAAGCTTTTTGCCGTATAACTTCCAGTGCATGAAATCAAAACGAATTCGATACGACATATGGAACTTATTATAGGCATTGTTCATCTGGTAAAAAATCCATTAACTATTGTTGGTTTTGTATTTATTTACAATATCTTTACTAAGCGATTTTATCGTAAAATGTTCAAACGGTAATGATCTTGTAGTGACAGTAAACAACAAATATTAAGTTTTGGAAAATTTGAAAACTTTTGCGACTGGTAACCCTAAATTTCTTTGCACCCCTATAACTTCCAATGCAATCATCGGATCAAAAGGTTGATTTCAATGTGGGGCAGGTGTGATATAATTTTGGCTTGGATGCTAGCAAAGGGTTGCCAACTTGAGGCGTTTTTTGCTATTTTCGTATCAATAAATGCTTACATTAAGTAGTCATACCGCGAACAATGAAAATAAGTAACCAATTCTTTAAATTTTCTAAGTTCTAGAAATTTTTCGGTTCCAAACATCTTTCGGTTTTTTTAACCTAAATATCTTTCTATCTCTGTAACTTTCGATCAAATCGTCGGATAAAATCGAAACCGATAGAGTTATTTGATTTTGGCGTGAGGCAGTTGTGGGAGACTTTTAGTTGCAGTGCTGGTAAAGTGTTGCAAGCACTAGGCATTTTCTTTGCTTATGTTATGTTATGTTATGCTGCTTTCAAAGTTTTGCAGTTTTGCAGTCTTTCCTAAATCTTTAAATTCATGCAGGTGGTAGTCCTGAAATCCTTTTTCCACCGTATGAGTTTAAATGCATTGTTAAGATCAAAGTGGTTTTGCTTTTGAAACAAGTTGGAGCACGTGTGGTAGAATATGCACTCAAAATCTGCACGATTTTTCTACTGTTCATCGAACATTCGTATTTCTAGCGGTTCAGGTACGCTAGAGTTTTTTTTTTGTGATTAAACCAACTTCTAGGTAGATCGATTTATATTTTATTCATTCGTCATTAAATATTTGCTTAATTTTTTATACCATAATTTATACTATATTTACAACTGAACAACATTATTTCTGTTAATTCATACGTTGCATATAGGGGCTACTCATATGTGAATATAGTTGTGCTTCAATAACACAACACTTACGAATAAAAAAGCCTTTTATTTCTTGCAGCAGCATACATAAAGTTACATCAAACTTTTTAACTAGCCCACATTGGCTCAACGATGATTGATCTTTCCTTCAAGAAATGTTTTGAACTAACTTAGAATATTTTTGTTTAATACGAGTAGATTCAGAAACTTTGCATGGATCAAAATATAATGTGCGTTTCTTTTTCATTTCAGGTAATTTACTTATTGTAACTATTGAAGGAGAAAAACAATACAGGTATGGTATTTCGTTAGAGATATAACTAAGTACATGGGCGCTTAATCTACTAACAACACTGTCAAATAACATTTGCCTTTGCAAAAATCATAACGTCATTTGAGTATCGAACTCTGATGACAAATTTTCATCCACGGAAATCTCATATGTACGCATTTGTAAAAATGAAACATTACTAATCGTTCAAGTTCATTTGAATATTCAATGCTAGTTTAAATCATACACTTTTATAAATCGGATTAGCTGCTTATCATTTTCACTGCTGAAAACCTCACCCGAGAAAACTCATCGTTTGTGCTTTGCAAAATCAACGTTAAATTGCAACATAAAAGCTCATCAGCTCTCGGACATACTTTCAGGCGACGCTACTCAGACATTGTCGAGGCTACATTTTCAAAATATTCTTGTCGAAGAAGAGTCAGGTGGGCTGCAACCTTGACCGTGCTCCATCAAAAAAGCGAATTGTATAACAGTAACATTCAGCAAAGTCTTCCGAAACATCTGCTTTAGTTTAGGATTTTCATCGTGAGTTTAATCGATTTGTAGTAAATTAAGGTGATGCTGTCCATTCGAGACGAATGAGAAATGAATTTATGCAAATCATTCAGCTGGTTTGTTATGTTTTGTGGTGGTACATTGTGCCACTTCAGACAAAACGTAATAGGCGAGACCACTGAGGGTCTGGTATTGATTTATTATTAAATTTGTTATTTGTAGGTGCCCTTGTGACTATCTTTGCTTTGAAAACAGTGATGACAATAAACACAAATGCTACTTGTATAAATCTCCTAATAAGCGTTAACAGTTGTGAGATTCTCTATCTGTGATTATTGCGGTAACATAATATCTTCCTTGAAAAATAAAATTCCATTCGGTTTCCTAAACATTTTCCAAGCAAACACTCACTTTAAAAAAATTTCAGGTGAGGAAATCCATATGCGCTTAATGTCACTGGAAAATTGATTCGTTTATAGCATTTTTAAGCCTGTTGTGCTGTTCGAAATATGACAATAAGTAGTTTATTTCATTTGCATAAGAAAGATTTCAAAGTACTATTCATTGCATGGGAAACAGCTTAGAGACTGATCAATTCAATGCTCCGTATTCACTATTTCCTGCCTTCATGAACATAATTTCTGACTGAAGGCCCTTCAGCTTATCGGATTTAAAAAAAATATTGTAGAAATTTGTGTATTTTTCTATTAATTCATTGTGAAGTCATCAGTGATTGTCGCCTTGTCATCTCGTTAAAAATGCAGATATTAACTGCTTTTTTTCGATCGAGCTCTGCAAAATCTATTACTATTGTAGAAAGAAAATTTTAAATAATGTGTATATGTAATATGCGAAATTTCATTTAAAGGGTTAATATCAATATCAAAATAGCATAAGTGAAATTTTAGGAAACTTTTAAGAAGTGTAATTTTGTTCAAATCAATTGAGTGTTTATAAGTGCTTGACACAAGCTAATCCTTTATCCTTACTTGAATTCGATCTCGAGCTGCTCAGCAACTTACCGATCCTTATTTTCAATATAAGGCTGATATAACAACAATTTTTTTTTTTTTGGGAGCGGATGTCAAAAACCTTCAATAGGTATCCTGCGAACGATACAAGATTATGTGAGATTCGTACTCACTAAAAAAACGTCACCCGCCGACCACGGAGGTCCGAGCCGGAACCGCTTTTGCATTACATCAACTCGGCCGTGCTACTTCCACCCATCAGGTGTCCGATTGGCTTACTTTCGTTCTGTCAGGCTTTCAGGAGTCTATGAGACATCCTTCCTCTTTTTTTGAGCGCAATACCAGCTCCACATATGCTGACACAGCTGACCAGGTGTCTTCTGACTGTAACATCATTTCCACGATTGACTCCAGCGTCACAGGGCCAATTGCAGAGAAAAGCATGTGTCGCTCTCTTCTGAAGCGGGTGCAATGGAAAAAGGTGTGCAAAGCGGCATCACTTTCCTTAGCACAGTACTTACAGAACTCCGACCTGACTTTCCCCATTCTGTGAAGGTATTTCCTGAAGTAGCCGTGGCCCGATAGAAACTGGCACAGGTAGAAGTTTATTTCACCGTGGTTGCGATTAAGCCAAGGTTTTAAGGCGCGAATTAGCCTAATCGTCCATGCTCCCTTCGAGCTCGTAGCCCAGCGCTCCTCCCAAAGCTCAAGCGTTCGCACTCGTGCTTGAGCAACCAAAATTTCTCTTCCCACTTCTGCTCTGTTCAGGAACACTTCCCTGCGTTCGTTCGCCAATAGATCAATTGGGATTACTCCCGCTATCACTAACACGGCGTTTCCTGAAACTGTTCTGTAGCTGCTTGTAATTCGCAACGCTCCCCTACGCTGGACGCTCACCATCCTAGCTCGATACTTTTCAAACCTTAACGCAGTGGCCCATATCTCCGCACCATACAGCAGCATTGAATGAGCCACCGTCATAAGGAGCTTACGTTTACTCGGACTAGGACCGCGAGCGTTTGCCATGAGTCTCCTAAGCGAGATAACAGACAGTAGCGCCCTATCGCATACTTTTCGGATGTACTCTCCATAAGCCAGCTTCGAGTCCAATATCACTCCAAGATACTTAGCCGATTTTCTGGTCTCAAGTACTTCAGAGCCAACCGTCATGGGTATAATGGTTGGTATCTTTCTCTTGGTCAGCATGACAATCTCAATTTTTGCGATCGCCAGCTGGAGACCATGGCTTTCCATCGAGGCTTCAACCCTTCTCATTACGTGATTGAGTTTGAGTTGGGCGAGGTGAGGATTTCTAGACGTGATGACAGCGGCTACATCATCAGCATAGCCCACCAAGAGCACGTCTTCCGGCATTTCGAGGGGTAAGAGACCATCATACGCAATATTCCATAGGTCTGGCCCGAGGATGGATCCTTGTGCTGCCCCAGCTGTAATGGTTTTGCGTACAGCTCCCTGATTCGTTTCATAAATCAAATGGCGATCTTTCAGGTAATCCCGTACCATTGCCAGCAAGTATTCCTCTATTTGAAAATGTCGCTGAAGAGAATCCAGTATGTCTGTCCATCTCGCCGATTTAAAAGCATTACGGACGTCCAGCATTACCAAAAACACTATGGGTCTAGCCCGATGACAAGCGGCCTCTGCGCGATCCTTCGGAGATGGCACTTATTGTTAAGTGGCCACTGCGGAATCCATGTTAGTTTTTTGAGAGGTCACCTGCTCTTCGTATAGCTGCCTTTAGTCAATGTTTCAGCAGCCCTTCCAAGAGTTTCCCCGCAGTATCCAGCATGCAGAGAGGTCTGTACGCTGATGGTGTGTTAAGATCTCCCTTTCTTTTTGAAATTAGGGCAAGTCGCGCCACTTTCCAGGGTTACGGAAAGACACCCGCTAGTAAACATTCATTGTACATACGTAGTAATGTTGACGGGTGTCGCTCCACCACTAATTTTAGGACTTCTACTGGAATATTGTCCGGGCCTGCGGCTTTTCAGTTCTTCATTCTAACACTCGCGCTTCGTAGTTCTTCTTCAGTGTACAAAGGGATATCGTCCTGGCGGACTGTGTGGTTGTTCTCTGCGCTGGGAACAGTGAGTCTACAATATTCCTCAGGACATCCGCCTCCATGGGTGGATCGGGACCCATGCAGCCCAGTCTACCCGATACTATTTTGTAGCCTTGGTCCCACGGGTCTCGGTCAATATATATGCAAAAGATAACAACAATGCAAAAGATCAAATAGACAGGGAATGACGTTTTAAAAAAGAAAGAATATGCCTTATGCTACAGCTGTCATCCAAAACATTTTGCGCTCGGGGTAGGCTTCAGAGTCAACCAAAAAATGAAATCTGTCATCATCGGCTTTAACGCTATTAGTGGAAAGCTATGCATCCTTTGCGTGAAAGACGAAGTTGCGAAAACCTGCCTCATAAACATTCATAGACCTACAAAGGAATCTACTGACGCCGAAAAAAAAGCATTTTACGAACGATCCGAGTGGATTCTCAATCCTGTTCAAGCTGTAATTTAAAATTTATCCTTTGAAATGTTGACGGCAAAACAGTCCGAGGCTCGATATTAAGTCATCGCGCAGGCATCCATAGTTTGCTTGGCAACACTAATATCATAGAACTCGCAGTATCGAAGAAATTGATCGTTGCGTATTTTATCCACAAATAAGGCTCGAATCAACACGGCCGCCTTACGACTCGCCTGTGCTCTCGCGTTTTTATATGCCCTCAAAGAGTTTAAGTATGTCCAGTGGCCAGGATGCCAGATGTGGATGAGAAGTGGACACGCTTTAAGAATACTGTCATTAGTACTGCTAACGGAATCAAAAGTCGAAGCGACTGGTTTGTAGATGAATGCAAACTAGCGACTGAATGTGAAACTGTTGCATACTGAGCAATGCATAGGATGCGGCCACGCGAGGAGGTATATAATAAAATCACAAGAATGAAGAAGAGTCTTCACAGGCAGAGGAAAACATCCAGGGAGAAAGACCTGTTTTGAAGTGTAAAATAATTTAGAGAGCAAAGTCAGCACCAGGTCTACCAAATAAACAGTCCAAAACTTGACGCAAGATACACCACGCTGCACGGCCTGCATGAACAAAGAAAGAAAAATAATTACCGATCTTGAAGGTATTCTGGAGTAATGAAAGGTGCACTTTAATGAATTGCTAAATGGTCAGCTCAGCTAAGAATGGAAGTAACTACAATGTAAGAAGAAGACCTTATGCTGCCGCCACCAAGCATAGAAGAGGTACAAAGTGCTATAAATTGGCTGAAATTTAACAAAGATCTTGAAGCCGATGGCGCACCAGTTGAACTGATTAAACATGGAAGACCCATGTTACGCCAAGCATTGTATGAATTTACAGTGCAATTATGGAAACATGAAGAGAAGCCAGAACGCTGTCGAAAAGGCATAATATGCCCTATTCATATAAAAGTAGATGGCACAACATGCTGCAACTAAAGTGGTATAACATTGCTGAATACGGGCTATGACATGCTCTCCTCTATCCTGTGGCATTCCAGACAAACTGACAAGATTGTGCAGGTTGACTATAACCAACGGAACAAGCCAAGTAAAATTTGCCGGTTACTCTCCAGATCGTTCAACATTTTCAATAGGCCCCAAAAAGGGGATGGTCTGGCCTACTTCCTCTTCAAAATTGCATTGGAGAAATTTCTGAAAGAACACATCACCTGGCACTTCAAGGCCTTGGAAACCGTCACATTCAGCGTTCCATAGGTCTGGCCCGAAAATTGACACTTGTGCTGCTTCGGTTTTTCAGATAATCTCGCTAAATAGTCCTCTACCTGAAAATTCTTATGAAATATCTACCCATCTCGCTGAATTAAAAGCATTCCGAGCATCCAGCGTCATTAGAAACACGATCAGGCTGCCGCGATAACATGCAACCTGCCATGCCATGTACCCCGGCTCATTTTTTTTGTTTAGATACTTCTGCTCTACCGATAAATCGCTGAGCATTACACCTGCGCAGAGAGCTCTTCTCCTCAGTTACACTCTCTCTTCTGCCCACCAATAAGCCTGTTGCTTCCCTGGAGGTTGTGTCCGGCGTGGCATCGAGACGTTGCACGCTTGCTGGAGCTCCCCCACGGTGAAGCTCAGCAGCGTATCAAGCCTTGCTTGATTTGTTGCTAGCACTATCTGAACTACGCTGCCCTCGCGTGCAAGGTAACCGTAGAGTGACTCCAAAAGTTTTTTCTTATCTTTTTAGCTATAGCTTTTCCCTATTCCGGCCAAGTATATTTTGACTGAAGCTCCGCAAGCTTAGAATTTCATGTGATAGCCAGAAGGTGATATATGGTTCATTTGATGTGGTTCGCTAATCATTACCATTTGGGCTCTGAATTCACACACCAGCTGCGTAAACATATCTTGCACCGTACGGCACTCCTGCGTGTTTCCTTGGAAAACTTGATCTATGAAGCTTCTTCTTCTGCGCTTTAAGCACTTCTCTGAAAGCTTTACATGCTCCTGACCCCATAATATGATTTGCTTCTCCTTACACAACAAGCTGCTTACACAACAAGCTGAATGGCGCTGCGGCGCATACTTTTGCTTCTGGTCCTTTGCAGTCCTTTTTCGTGTGATCCTAGCCCATGCTCCTATAATAGCGCACTGCTTTGGGTCGCGTCCTTCCTCTGGCATTTACCCAGCCAATTCTTATTCGTCCACCCTTAATTGGCTTAGCTTTTGCGTCCTCCGATTCTATCATGGCCTTCCACTGTTCACTTGCATTTCGAGGAATTACTTACCACTTCTTCCTAGGTTGTAGGGCTGTCGAGGTCAAGGATCTCGATATTGGCCTTGCAAACAAGTTTTTTAATCTCCTCGAGGCCCCCTATCACCTTTTGAATACCATAACCAAATATCACGATATTCTCGCTTTTCGCGAGTATCACTAGCTCTCCGCTGTCTTTATTACTTGACATTCCTGTGCCCCTACTTTTCTTATGCTCACGCCCTCTCAGATTTACTGAAGATTTCCCTGGGGCGGGGTTTATCATCACTGCTTCCTTCTAAGCGCTATGTGCTTACATTCTCTTTCACCTGCGCTTACCTGCTTCGGACTACAGTTTTAATGGCATTTTTTCGGGCGAGACTACGGGTATCAACTAGAGTTGGGCGTTATTTAACGTAACACGTTAAATAACATAGTTCCAAATCTGTAATATGTTATTTTTGGAACGCTTTACTCATATCAAAAACGAGTAACGCCTAATAAAACGCTTGAACAATCATAAGCGGCCTGAAAAGCATGCGACAATCGTTTCGGTAATTGGCCTCTTCTATATTGTACTTGTTCGCCAGCTCACAGCTGCGAAGGAAGAGGAAAATTCATATTTTTAGTTCTATGAACTTTTAGCTTCACTGGCGATGATTTGAACAGGATTGCACAAAAATACAACGTTGAGTAAACTCGATAGACAGTTTGGAATGCTCTGTAACGTATTAGTTACAGTGCGTTATATTAGAATGCGCAACGTGTATGATAATACACGTTGCGTGTTTCAATATATCTCACGGGAAGAACATCGTTCCAAAAATAACATGTTACTGGAACATATTACTTGTCGGAAAATGTAACGCAGGAACGTGTTACTTATGTTTATCGTTATTTCCCATCTCTAGTATCAACCTCTCCTGTTTGCCGTTACTCTTTCGAAACTTTTTAGCCATAGTCACCCAGGGGCTCTGATCAGTGGCTCCTATCTCATTTCATGGTATAGCCGTGCATCCTCCATTCGGACCAGGTGCAGAGCTTGCCCGACTTCGTATCCAAGCCTTCTTGGCACATGAAGTTACAATCGGCTCTTTGTTTTCACGCTCTTTGAGCAAATCTTCCTTTCAGCTCATTTCTAGTTCGGCCTTTTTTCAAATTCGCCCTATAGTCCTCAATTACTTCAATAGCTTCTGGAAGTTACAGAAGACCGTCTTTCACTCGTCATGACAAGTTTTGTTGAGTCTGAGATGATGTTGTCATAGTCTTGTCGATATGCTGGCAAAGAACTCTTGCCAGCAGGAGGCATCCGTTTCACCTTTCTTCTGCCAACGAAATGATTTACGTCCTTAATCACTGATACAGTATCGTCAATTACTGCTTGCTTTCCGTTGTTCTTCAATCTATTTGTCATTTTTTATGGGTCCTCCCTCAGAGCCGCTATCTCATGACATAATGACATAATGATCCCGTGGTTATCTATGCAAGCAGAGAGGTCACGTAAAGGTTGGCCCTTATGGGAACATCTGCTCAGATCCAGATCAGCGCTAATCAGGAGTACAACTCAACTGAACGTATCCCGCCAACTCAATGGCGCAAGCTATGAACGTGCTCTGAGGCCTCCCAAGGTTTTTACGGGACAGAGACGGTATTAGATTTGTCTGGAGCCGTTTTAACTTGGATGTCACTCCGATGGTACTAGGTCTAGAATACCACAACCACCAGCCCAAACTCATCAATTAAAAATCGTACGTGTTTAGTTATTATTCGTCAATTTTTGTTCAACCAGCTCTAAAACGCATTAAGTATTTGCTAACAAATTGACTTCATTTTAGCCAAAACAATTCAGTTTTTTATAAGTATGGTCCAAATTTGTATGGTGGACGATTTCATATCTTACATAAATTGATAAATATACTAACAAAAAATTTCAAAATGCTATTCATGTCCCTTTTGGTGAATAGAGCTTATCAAATTTTTGCCCCAGGGGGTTTGAGTCATTTGTAAAGTAGTATATATTTCTTGCTCAGAAACTGTTGTTTTGATGAGCTCTACGGGGTCTCGTTGTTACCACACATATGGTCGTTTGTCTTCATCAAACTTCGGATCATAAATTTTTCATTTTTCTTTCATTGACATCAATCCAAATATTGGAAAGGTAGGCAGATTTGTGGGTCTACGCAAAAACAATCTAATCGAAGATCGAGACACATATTATTTCAAAAAGCTACGCATTAGAGTTGTTTTTGTTTTAATTGAGTGAGTTTGAAAGTGTTTTTATAGATGCGATAAAAACATATACACATTCAGCTCCTTTACATCCATTTTCATTTTCTTCCTCAGATTTTTTGATTCATTGAAAATTGAATCTATTTACGAAAAATAACCTGTCGTCAGTTTATGCGTGTAACACTAGAACAAATAACAATAAATAACATCGTGTTCCTTGTCAACATTCATATTACAATGATCCAGTTATACTTCAGCAAAGTGCTACTGTTAAGTAAATTACCTGATATTTTTACATTGACCGCGCTCTCCGTAATTGCTTTTATATCACTTTCGATTTAGCTCATCGCGTGGTCTATATCTTAACGACGCTCCACATCCATCGAAAAGTATTTTTTATCTGCGGTAATTTATATTCGCGCGAAAACCGGTAGTTAACTCACTTTTACACGAATGTCTTCTGCGTTGCTATTCATCGCAGACTTTACGAGGCGAGGCAAACAGGTTGTAAGTTTCCTTGGATTATCTCTGCATAAATGCCAGCATGTCCTTGAACTACTATGGAAAACGTTTGACTGGTTTTCTTTCGAAGGAGGAAAAATTGAAATAGACCTATATTATTTTAATATTATCAACTACTTTGAATAATTTATTCAATCATATAATTTTTGACGTTCGAACATTTTAATACATTTATCGTTACACATTACATACATATACGAGGAGTCATGACATAGAATTAGCGTTGGCAATTTATGCCTTTCGTGGTGGCAAGTATTTCTCTGGAGCAATCGTGCTTACTTCTGGAGCGGCTGTGCTCACCAGTGAGTCGTAGATTCCCACAGATGGGGCTACAGTGCTCACAGTTGGGGCGAACGAGCTAAGGAATGGCGAAATGGTGCTGAGTTCTGGAGCAAAGGTGCTTGTGAGTGATCCAAAGGAATATTCGCTTATGGGGGTGCCAGTTGCGAGTGGAGATCCAAGATGGTGAATAGCTCCAGCACCAAGAAGAGTAGCACCCTGGATTGGAGCGTGGATGGTATCGAAACGGGCATTGGCAATATCGACTTCGCTAACAGATTGTCCCAAGGAGCCGATAACAGATGTGAGGGGGGCGACGCCTCCGTCGTTGACTTGGGTGTATCCACCCAAAGCATCATATTGTGCTAAAAATAAACAAAAGGATAATTTTAGCAATGAAGTTTATTCGTTCAAGTTTACAGTTAAGTTGAATGGTTTGAATTGAATGAGCGTATTTACAGAATGCGGTTTTGTTAGATGGCTGGGTGCTTCTCAAGAGTATGTGATCATCATTAAAGCTGGCATGTTAAATATTGGCGCGAGATGATAAAATAAAACCTGCTTACCTTGGATTTGTTGTTGGGCGTGCACAGCTTCTTCTGGGGTCTTGTACTTGATGAAGAATACTTCTGGCTTGCTTGGTTCGGTTGGTTGTGGAGCTTGGATGTCGTTGATTTGAAGATCTTCTGGTTTCTTGCTGAGAACGTAGATGACAGTCTTCTCTTCTTTTGGAGCGAATGAGGCGGAAATGCGAGTAGCAGTCTGGCTAGCTGGAGCCTTGATGAATACTACGCGGTAGCTCTTCTGTGGTGTTCCAAGGACTAGGTGTCGGTGATATTCCTCACGAGCCTCTTCGGGGGCAGAGAAGAATGAGAAGTGTTTGCTGACCACTGGGGGTTGGTGGTTGATGTACCCGGATGCAGCGAGACCATCATAGCCGAGTGCACCGATGGTTGATGGGATAACGCTTGCATCCAATCCGAATGAATTGTATCCAAGGGGAGAAAGTGTTGAAGTAGCTCCAAGTCCGAAAGCGGAGAGGCCAAGTGGTGAAATGGTGGATGGGATGGCAGTAGCCAACGAGTCAAATGAACCACCAAATCCGAAAGCTCCGCTGTATCCAAGGGATGGAGCAATAGTTGAAGTTAATCCCAAGTCATAGGTTGGAGCTATAGTTGAAGTTAATCCCAAGTCATAGGTTGGAGCTACGGTGGAGGTGAGACCCAAAGGAGCTAGAGTTGGAGCAGGAGTTGCGTCAATAGCAACTCCATTTGACTGCGCGATGACTGTTGGGCTCGCAGTGGTTCCACTAAATCCAGCGTGGTAGTTGTATCCCAAGTGGCTGACATCTGGACGCGCAGCGGCCAAAGCTACCAAGCACGAAATTGCCTACATAGACACCATATAAAAATCTCGAATTAGTTCCGGTTTAGTAAGAACGTATCCAGAAGATAAAAGTGTGACAAGTTCCGGAAATCCGGTAAAATCCAAAATTATAATCCAATGTTTTTGGGACGATAGCTTCTTTCATCATCTTCTGACTGTCCGGCTACGATTCTTACCAAAAAAATACGCATGACGAAATCCGATATGTGACTGCGCCGAGAAATATTATCGAACTGAGGAATTGTTGCCAACTATTGCTTTATATACTCAGGCGACCGCGAATATTAATTAGGCTGACCTTTCCGAAGCCGACCACGTCCAAAATCTTCAAAATCCAAACATTCAGAGCATTTTGCCGGTTTTCGGTGAATCTGCGTTTCGATTTGATTTAGTTTTGTCGCGTCTCAGGCAGGCACGCCATCCGAGCGACGTCTTATCGTGGTCTGGACCGAGCGTGATGCTACCCGGAAAGTATAAATGCTTTGCGTCGTTATGTCGGACGATCCGATTGTAATTAGGATTAATCCCTGAAATTTGGAGCTTAGAAGTATAATTATTTAAATTTGCTTCGAATCACTTGCTTATACACTAAGTGTATGTAGGAAGAATTATGGGACATTTATTTACTGTAACACTTGATATGTAAAATCATTTCTGGGCGTAGTTGTGAGAGGAAAACGGCTCATATGTACCGGTTTTTCAACGTGAACATGTGTTAGTCAATTCGCACTTGTTCGTTATTCTTTGGTGAATAAGAGCAGAAGATCGTGTGGAAATAAATACCAGAAATACAACATTTCACTTTCCAAAAAAATTTTGGTTATTCTTGAAAAACCTACTTAATATCGGACCAATCGTTTTCAGAAGTGCATGCGACAAACTTATGTATTTAGCGGAGCGTCGTTTGAAACTGAAATCATCACAGATGATGATGCGATCTGCATTTGGAGCTGATTTGAATGACGTACAATTCGTGAAATAATGTTAGATTCGAATCTTCTTCGAACTGTGATATATCCGAAAGTGATAAATCTGGTTTGAGGTCTCCGGATTGGCATTAATCGAAATTAAATGTTGCTTATCTGAAGGCTTTGCATTTTTCGATGATTCTTAATGAAAGTAAAATGACGCTGAAGTAATCAAAATATGTAGTTAGACAAGTCAAATTCTTAAGTGTCTTATGTTTACCTTTACTGATTGATTGCTGAAACTTTCAGGATTGCTTGAAGTAGGTATAGTTGCACATATGAATGAGTTATATTCATTTTAACTTTTCTACACCATGACTATGCAAATTTTGGGAATCATGACTGCGGCTTGAACCATTTTACTTCCCATTATAAGATTTCGAAATTTACATGCTGTGTTATATTTCCAAATTTTGATCAAACAGCTCGTTTACTATCCAACACATAAATTTAATAGTTTGCCTGTTTGGCTTATATGATTTTAAGGTTAGCATTTCATTGTTCCTCTTATTCTTTGTTTAACTTAAACTTTAGTTCTCTCTGTTTTACCTTTGCGTATTGACATCGCCCGTAATTTAAAGAATTTTCGAACAATTTTATTCAGCATTTTTTAAATATACTCAATTCGCTTATTTCTATATTCAATTGAACAACTTATGCTGGTTTTTTGGCAATCTTGTCCCTGCAACCTTGTTTTTGACTGATCCTAAGGAACGATTATTGAGGATTCTCTCTTGGTAAATCGGGGCTCTCTGATCGAAGAAAGCACGAAGGTACTCGTATATAGGGTGGATGATCTTAATGTCGGCCTGCTCCAAAAGTCGACCACCCAACCCTTTTGTGTCCCATAACAAGAATCAGACTCGTCAAAACGATATATTAGGTAATAACGAAAATACTTGCAACTAAAGCCACCGTAGATGCCATTTTAATTAGTTTTATCCATGTTGTGAGACAAGAAAGAGGTAACAAAAAATAATTGCCTCAGGCCGACTTTTGGTCGACGACAATCACCCTACACAGAGATAATAAACTACAAAATGTTACATTCTACCATAAAGAGCATAGCTTCCGTACCCTTCTGGATTGCATTATTTATAATTTAATGGCATAGAACTATTTTAATGACGATCATTGAGGAAAGTTTACTTGCTTCATGGCAAGGAACTACCCTATTTGGAATTGATTTGGATTTTATTTAGAATTATTTTTGCAACGAGAGGGCGGACGCGTTAGCCAAGCATGGGGCTAACCTTTCCCTGTCAGAATTGGCTGACATTCCTACTCCAATCCAAACAATCAAATACTCAATTGACTCTAATATGATGCAAGTTGCGACGTGCAGATGGCGTGCAACTCAGATCTGCAAGCTAACCAAAATCCTGTAGGAGTCGTACAATATCGTAGCTACTAAGAACCTGCTCGAATTGACGTGGACTGACTGCAAGCGGCTGGTCGGCATCATTACCGGCCACTGTCTTGTAGCAGCTCATGCCATGAAAATGGGACTCCTAACCAGCGTCACCTGTAGGAAGTGTCAAGAGGTTGATTTCAATGTGAGGCAGGTGTGATATATTTTTGGCTTTGATGATAGCAAAGGGTTGCCAGCGCGAGGCGTTTTTTGCTATTTTCGTATCAAAAAATGCTTACATTAAGTATCCATATCGCGAACATTTACAATGAAAATAAGTTACCAATGTTTAAATTTTCTAAGCTCTAGAAATTTTTCGGTTCCAAACATCTTTCGTTTTTTGGACCCTAAACATCTTTCTATCCCTGTAACTTTCGATGAAATCTTCGGATAAAATCCAAATCGATAGAGTTTGCTGATTTTTTCGTGAAGCAATTGTGGAAGACTTTTAGTTGCAGTGGTGGTAAATTGTTGCAAGCAAAAAGCATTTGCTTTGTTTATGTTATGTTACACTGCTTTCAAAGTTTTCAAATTATCCCAATCTCATTTTAGGCGCCTAGCGCACACATAGAGTTAAACATTTCAAAAAAATTATCATATTCACATGTGAAACACGTTAAAAACTCATTCCATAAACTTTATTTTTACGAAAGCTATTTTTTGACAGAAAAATAGGTATAATAAAAATATCACTAAAATGGCCGCGGGCGCCAAAGGGTTAAAGATTATTAACTTTTTGTGAAACACCAATATATCCTGAAAATTTCACTTCAATCGGATGGCGCGTTCTTGAGATTTTTTCGCTGAAATTTTTTGATGATAGATATATATATAGAAATACGAAATTTTGGCCAAAATGATTTTAAAGGCGGCTTTACATATGCGGTGTTTGTCAAACACCTTCTAGTCGCCAAATACCGAACACCTAGTCAAGTAATTTGGCTTAGTGCTTGCGGAATGACAAGCACAGTGAATCTTAAGGCGGCTTTAGATATGCGGTGTTTGTCAAATACCGAGCATCTAGTTTGGCAAACCTCGCATGTGTGGTTGGGTTGCTCGCCTAGTGCTTGCCCTTGTCCAAGCACAAACATTCGGGTGCTCGCTATTCCCGTAGTTTGTGGAACTTTCAGCCAAATCAAAGTAGACGCGCAATGTGTTTGGGTATGTTCGGATCCCCGCTTTAGACATTCGGTATTTGTTGCGGTTGTTGATAAATACTGAAAAATGTCAAACTGTGTGGCGCGAGTAAAAATTTTCAAATGTGACACGGTAAGCAACATATTTTTTGAGTAATGTTATTAAATGACATAAATTTATTTAATTATTTACTCAGATATGCAGCAACTATTTCGTTATTTTTTACAAGAAAATGGCGGGAGTGAACAACGACGAGCAGCTCGTACATGTTCCAGTTTTGGCAAACATTCGGCAATGCCCGAATGTCTAATTCAATGTGCTTGTCATTTCGCAATCACCAAGCCAAATGACTTGACTAGGTGTTCGGTATTTGGCGAATAGGAGGTGTTTGACAAACACCGCATATCTAAAGCCGCCTAGACATTTGGGCATTGCCGAATGTTCGCCAAAACTGGAAGATGAACGAGCTGCGGGGATCCGACACAGTGCTCGTCTACTTTGATGTGAGTTGAAAGTTCGACAAACTACGGGAATAGCGAGCACCCGAATGCTTGTGCTTGGCCTAGGGCAAGCACTAGGCGAGCAACCCAACCACACATGCGAAGTTTGCCAAACTAGGTGCTCGGTATTTGACAAACACCGCATACCTATATAAAGCCGCCTTTACACTAATGTTCTTCGTCGAACATTAGTAAAAAGTAATGAACAAATAAATAACGCATAAATAAATAGCTAAGTAAGTCACTAAATAAGTTTAATAATAAGTAATAATTACAAAAAGCTTAAAAATTACGGGGCATAAATGACCTGGATAAGGGATGATTTGAACGATAGTTTGGAAATCGTTGAGGATTAAAGGATGCTAAAACCATTGAAAATCCTGCAGCATCTATTTACCGGCTCATAATTACATATATGGCGGAATGTGCCTGGTGTTCCTGACCTGATGTTCCTTACGGAGATATTTATCACCATTTTACTATTCAGGAATTCAACTCTAATAACGCCTCTAATGACGTCAAATATGAAGCAGGCCGATATCACCATTCTTTTGGATGCAAGTCGAGTTAAATTTAAATGATCCAGTTTAACCTCATAGGCGGGTAATTTTTCGAAGTCGTAAGGATTGTACAGTTCCCTTAGGGCGAAAAATAAAAATTGTTTTTGTATGGAATCGAGTCTGTTACTGTGGATTTCAAAGCCTGTGTTCCAAATAATGCAGGCGTATTCAAGAAAAGGGCGTGCAAGTGCAGTATATAATGATCTTCTGGTCTAAAAGTTTTTACTAATGTTCGAAGAAGAACATTAGTATTAAAATCACTTTGGCCAAAAATTCATATTTCTATATATATATATCATCAAAAATATATATCATCAAAAAATTTCAGTGAAAAAATCTCAGGAACGCGCCATCCGATTGAACTGAAATTTTTAGGACACATTGGTGTATATGCAGAATAGTGCCAAGTCTCAAAAAAAGTTAAAAATCTTTAACCCTTTGGCGCCGGCGGCCATTTTAGTGATATTTTTAATATACCTATTATTCCGTACACAAATAAGGTTTGCAAAAATAAAGTTAATAAAATAAATTTTGAACGTGTTTTACATGTGAATCGGATAATGCTTTGGAATTTTTTAACCCCATGTGTGCGCTGGGTGCCTAAAAAGAGAACGGGAAAAATTGTAAATTTTTAAATTGCGATAACTTGTGACAGAGCTATTCAATAATTACGAAATTTTCAGGACATATTGTTATTATTTAATTGTAAATTCGTGTAGCTTTTGATGAGCGTGCTGGCAACCCTGTAGCTGGGGCAGGCACTGAAAGTGAAAACCTCCAAATCATCGTCTCTCTTGAAAAAATGCCGTTTCTTCAAAATAAAGCCACTCATATGTAAATTTCGTGCTTTTTTTACATAGACCAAAAAAAAAATTTGATATGGTATAACGGGCACGCCTGGTAACCCTTGCCCAATTTACCTATATTTTTAGCATCAAAAACTTCTGTTCACGGAAACTCACGATCCGATGAGCAGAATTCATTGAAATTTGCAGACTGTATTGGTCTTACATAGGACCAGGTCTGATAGAAGTAATTTTGAAATGCGAGCGATTCTGTGCCAGTGGTGCCATCTTGAAAAATCACTAAAAAAGATAACTGCTTTTAGCCCTATAAATTCTGATTGAATCGTTCGATTTTGACGAAATTCACACAGTAGCTGGACCTTATTTTAGACCACGTTTGATAGAAATTTGGTTGAAAAATTCGGTTGGAGCTGCCAGCTATGATAATTTTGGTGTCTTAAATTTGAAAAAATAAAAATTTGGAAGTGAAAACATTCAAACCATCGAATATTCAAAAAAATGTCCGTTTCTTACAATAAAACCAATCTGTATACAAATCTTATGCTTTATCTACACGTTCAAAGTAAAACTTTGGAAATTTCATGTCGGACAAGAACGGTAACCCTTTCCCAGTTAACCTATATTTTTAGCATCAAAAACTTCTGTTCACGGGAATTCACGAACCAATAATCAGATACCATTGAAATTTACAGAATGCATTGGACTTAAGTAGAACCAGGTCTGATAGAAGCGATTTTGAATTGTGGGCAACTCTGTGCCAGTGGTGCCATCTTGAAAAATTACAAAGAAAAAAAAACTGCTTTTTGCCCTATGAAATGTGAACTAGTAACCAAATTTTCATGAAATTGACACAGTAGCTGCACCTTACTCTAAACTCTGTTTGATAGAAATTTGATTGAAAAATTCGATTGGTGCTGCCAGCTATGGTAATTTTTGTGTCTTTGGTTTTGAAAATTCTCTCAGGAAAATAAAACTTTTTGCCCTATAACTTCCAGTGCAGTCATGAAATCAATACGAATTTCATACAATTGATGGAACCTATTATAAGCATTATTCAGGCCAAATTTGGTTGAAAAGCCTCAATAGAGTTGCCAGCTATTGTTGGTTTTGTATTTGTTTGCAATATCTTTATTAAGCGGTTTTATCGTAGAATTTTCAAATGGTAATGATATTGTAGTGACAATAAACAGCAAATATTAAGCTTTCGATTATTTGAAAAAACTCGCTGCAGGTAACCCTAAATTTCTTTATACTCCTATAACTTCGAATGAACAACGTGAAGCAGATGTGATATATTCTTGGCTTTGATACTGGCGAAAGGTTGCCAGCACGAGTCGGTTGTGCTACTTTTGTATCAATAAATGCTTACAGTTAGTATTCATACCGGAAACATTTACAATGAAAATAATTAACCGATGTTTCAATTCCCTAAGTTCTGCAAATTTTTCGGATTTCAGCCCCAAAAACCAACTTCAGTTACAGTGCTGCAGGCACTGAGCATTTTCTTCATTGATGTTATATGAGATGCTGCTTTCAAAGTTTGGTGAAATAAGCAACTGATAACGAATATAATTAACAAGTGTTTTTCTTTCATAAACTTTGAAACCCATGCCAGTGGTAATATCTGAAAACTTCTACCAATATGAGTTATACTGCATTCTTGAGACCAAAGTAAAACGTGGCATTTGAAACAGTTTGGCCGTAATAAGTAGCTCATGTGTTGGAATATGCACTCAAAACTTGCACGATTCTTCTACTTTTAGTTTAAAGCCCAATGTGTGATCAGGGTTGAGCGGTCAAGAGTGATGCTACAAATTATTTAGTAAGCCAATGAACGAATAGTGATTAGGGTCCATTTGACTACGTTATTACAAATTGTTGTACCTTTTATTTTGAAATAATAGTTTTTTTTTGCATACAAACACCCTAACGACTCTGCAAAAATTTTACTTTTTACTTCGATTCTTTCCCAATAATTTATTATTGTTGTTTTAAGACTATTTAACTGTGAAAACATGCCTTACTGAAAATATATCACCATGAATTCTCTGCACTCAGAAAATAATAAATGTAAAATAATCAAAGCTTTGAAAGGTCTGGGGGATGAAGTTGATAGAAACTTCATTCAAAAACAATGTATGCAAATGAGGAGCTATAAGCTCAACTCAGATATCAATCAGAACCAGATTCACTCAAAGCCCGGTAAGTGATCCTGTGTTTTACCTGCGCCAGTTCTTAACGGGGCATGGTTACTTCAGAAAGTATCTTAGCAGAATCGGTAAGGTACGTACACTGTACTGTCGGTACTGTATGATTGAGCACAATGACGCTTACCATACATTTTTTGGGTGCAGCTGGTTCTCAAGTTTGAGGAGCAGCCTTGAGTTCACAATTGATATGGTCACGCCAGAGTCGATTGTGGAAACGATGCTGAGTAAAGAAGATAACTTGCGTACAGTCTCCACATAGTTGAGAAAATACTGCGCACAAAGCGAGAGGAGGGCTGCCTTACCGACCCACAAATTGTGGTACATTCTGAAATAAGTAGACAGTAGCAAGCACGGCCGGGTTGAAGTAAGGCGAAATTGGACGCCAACCCGGACCTTCGTGGCCTGTGGATGGATTTTTTTTAATAAGAAAAAATCTTACATAACCCGTGGTTTGTTGACCCGGGTATCTTTTGAGGATTTTTTTTGGACATCTACAACGAAACAAGATAAAAGTGATCATGGCTAGATTTGAACCATGGATTACTCATGCAGCCAGTGCTCTATCCACTCAGTTACTCGGACTTCAGATTTCAAGAAATATCTGGAATAACCTGATGCGGCAATTTTTGTTTCTGCGACCAATACCAGCGAGTCTGTCATTTGAAGTTTGATATTATTTGCTCCCCCAACGTTACCTTGTACATGTGTCTGCGTTCAGTCACGTGGAGTTCGATAGGTTTCAATCACGTACGTATCGCATCTTGTCGACAAGTTCCAGTAAATACTGGTTATGACATGAGCCTCCTAACTGAACTGAGGCTGCATACTTATGCCAACTTCTTCAATACATTAGCCCATTATGAGAAATCTCGAAGAACAACAGTTGCTTTAAATTTCAACGTTTTTTTTAACACCAAGCTTCACTTCAAAAAAGTTACAGAAGCTTTAGTGATCAATAAAGTGTTAGAATAAGTAGACTTCTTTAGTACATTTACCGATTACTCTACTAAGTGAGTTGGTTTTTGAATTCGCCTTGTCTTTCGACGAATGACAGTTAAATATCTTAGGTATACCACTGGCATAGTAAGCAGGGTATTGTAATCTTTATATACAAAACTAAATAGTTTGCCATCAGTTATTGAGCTGACAAATACTGTCAAAGCTGAAATAGATTGTTCACATAAAATGTCTATTGAAAATGAGCATAGTTGGAAATTTCAATAGTATAATTTGTTGAGGTTATAGATGTTTATCCCGATATATTAAAAATTTGAATTGATTTAATATGATCCAATTCTTTTAGCTTTAATTAGAAGACAAATTGTAGCTAGATATATCAATAAACTAGATATATTTTAAACCGATAGAGACTGAAGAAGAAAGCAGATTATCGATATCTGTCAACAAACCAGAATAGCTTCTAAAGGAAAGTGTCTGAAAATTAAAAAAAAATTGAATATTTTAATGTGTCAATAAGATTGAACGTTTACACGATCTTATTGGCGCATCTTCGTTAAGAATATTCGTTAAGAAAAAACAAGCAGCTGGTTCCAAACCAAACGTTCAAAAGCAAGGACAAATACTTCTCAGCAGTCACCACACGTGCTTGCAGTCGGCATTTTACCTGCGCAGACACACGAGATTTAGAATTAAATTAAAAATCCGGTTAACATACCCTGTTCTTTTCAACTCATTTACATCCTGATCTATATTTTTTCGCAATATCTTTCTCCTATTGCCTTATTTTATAGTGTTCATCCTTTCGGGACTATCCTACATTCTATCAATATTTATTATATTTAAAATCTACAACTTCCTATTCCAAAGAGCTCGAACACGAAATCTTTTCAAATTTTAAAGAGCACGATATGTCTTTAGCATGTTTCGATATATTTTAGTCTAGAATCAATTTTCGGAACGTGCAGATAATAATAGATTAAGGCTAACTCCTTCATCAATTGTTGTTTATCCGTTTTAAAAGATTAAACGTTCAAAATGAAGACAAGTTTAAGCGAAATCAATTTCAATGAATTTATGTATGAGCATTTCTCATCAAAAATTCAATGTAGCTGACAAAAATGTGCACCCAAAACTGAAAACCAACGAATCCTGTTCCGAAGAAAATACACAAACAGTTTTCCCCGATCGTGACATAAACGGTTGCATACAATAGCCTAAAGTTAACACAATTCAATAGTCGTATCCAGTTCTCGCACCAATGTCGTATGATGAACTTTAAAACACACAATCTACGTTTATCTTCTTTGTTATTGTATCAAAATTATTTAAATATAACGTGTCCGCTTAATGATATCCACGATCAGATTTATCTGAAGCAGATATCATTTTCTTCTGGCTCGAATGCTCACAGTTCCGAATCATATCGCAATCATATTACAATGAACACGTTTTCATTGTAAATTCAAGTTCACAAGATTCATAGCTACTTGCAGAACCGCACAATTCAACTGATGTCGAAGGAATCGAAAAATTCAAATATGCACATAAAAATTTCACGAATAAAAAAACCTGATTCTGTTCGACACAGTCATGTAAACATGCCCATATCCGGTGCAGAATATATTCATTTATTACTTTAATAATCTTATGAGTGGTTTCGTTTTCGTTGGGATATTTATCTGAACAGGACATACGAAAATAATATTTACCATGTCTCAAACTTTAAACTTATGGTACTTTGACCTCATGCCGCCATTGGTTTTCTGACAAAATTGATAAAAAAATAAAATCTGCGTTCATATTGTATTTCTGCGAATCGAGTTTGAATGCGCTGTATTATATTTTAGGCCCTGAAATTATATGTGGCCAAGATTTGAATGGGAGCGACCAATTGTTGATAAATACGATGCCGATCTTTTAAATACAATATTCATAAATACAATTTTTTTCAAATAAAATATTACAATTATTTCTATTAATTTATTGAAGAGTTTTAGGCTAGCTTAGACTCTACAGCTTAACTCTATTTAGATTTTTACTAATTTTCGAAGAAAATTAGTATTAAACTCGTTTCGCCGAAAATTCATATTTCTTATATATATATGTATATATATCAGCAAAATGATTAGGAGAGATAATCTCTGGAGTGGCCGATCCGATTGAGCTGAAATTTTCGGAGAACGTAGCTGTATACAGGGTGTTTGGTACTCGGTGGACACTTTTGTAAGAACGCATTCCTTGATATATTTTGAGCAAAAAATCGTTCGACAGGGTGGTCCGGTTTTCAAAATCTGCGGAGTTACAGGGTGGTCAAGAAAACTTTTTCGGACTTGTACCCTGACTCACTTAAATCGTTATATCTTGAAAACTAATAATCATAACGCAAAGTTTTGTGGCTTGTTTTTTATGGAATCAAATTACCTTTAATTTGATGTAACGTCCTAAATTTTAACTGTTACTCATTTTGAGATATTTACTTGAAAACACAAAATTTTGGCACTTCTACCCCGAAAATTCTGTGTTCAGTGTCGTTTTTCTCAGAAAATCTCATGAAAAGAGGCCATTTTAATTTTATATTTTTATAGGCCATATTGTTGACTACAAAAATTGCTTACATGTTTATCACTTAGGTTTTACCATTTCGCAAGTGTAAGCGAAAATACGTATCGCTTAAAAAGTAAATATGCCGTAAAGTGGCCCTCGATGAAAAGAAAAGTTTAAATTGTTATTTGTACTTAAGTATTTTTACTGCCCATTAATTACTTTTTAAACTATCAATAAAATAAACTAAGTTAAAACTGATTTCAACATAAATAATGCATCTGCCTGGATGTGACAGGTAAAATTGGGTACAGTTCTTCGCCTTTATTAATGGGATACGTTAAAAATTTAAGATCCCATAAAA
The DNA here is from genome assembly GCA_947369275.1 of Nemotelus nigrinus. Classification (NCBI taxonomy): domain Eukaryota; kingdom Metazoa; phylum Arthropoda; class Insecta; order Diptera; family Stratiomyidae; genus Nemotelus; species Nemotelus nigrinus. The sequence continues at coordinate 175,202,751 of OX376372.1, forward strand.
ACAGAACCACTTTCAAATTTTTGTTAGTTTCAGTACATTACTCGAACTACAAGATATTACCAAAACTTTCAAAAATAAATTCAAAATGTTTCACTACACTAATGAAGAATATGCAGATATTATGTACGTATATGGAGAGTGCCGGGGAAGTTCACAAGCGGCGCAATCTTTGTATCAACAGAGATATCATCATCGACGGATTCCTGGACGGAGAGTGTTTCAACAACTATACACAAAGATTCGGGAAACTGGCAGCGTTAGGACAAGCCGAGTAAACGCAAATCCTGCGCCTGCAATCGCTGTACGGACCGATGAAGAAAACCTGCATGCAGTGGAAACTGACCCATCAATCAGTATTCGACGCTTGGCGTTGCAGTTTAACGTGCCTACGTGGAAAGTTTGGAATGTTTTAAAAGCAGCCCGTTTACATCCCTACCATCACACACCAGTGCAAGAGCTGCTACTCATCGATTTGCCCAAAAGGATGGAACTCTGCAATTGGCTCCTTGAGAAACAATTAGACAACGAACATTTTTGAACACCATTCTCTGGACGGATGAGTCCTGATTTACCAGGGACGGTATCACAAACTTTCACAATTTACATACGTGGGCTGAGAGCAATCCACACACGAGAAAGACTTCATCGTTTCAGGATAGGTTCAGCGTAAATTTATGGGCAGGAGTGATTGGTAACGATTTAATTGGACCTGTAAGGCTCTCGTCTACTTTAAATAGTACCAATTACTTACATCTTTTAAGACATGATCTGCAGGACTTATTGGAGGATGTTCGGCTGCAACGATTGGCTTCCATGTTTTACCAACACGATGGTGCTCCAGCTCACTATGGCCGACCAGTCAGAGATTGGTTGAATTCCAATTATATCAATCGCTAGAATTCAGATGTCCTAAACATTTTGGCGGCGGCGAGTGTTTTAGTGAATTTTGAGGTACTCCTTTATTTCCAAGCTGTGTAAATTTTTGTTAAATTAAATGTTTGGGAATGAAAACTTATTATGTTTTAAGCTCGTCTATGTTAAAAATTTGGAAATTTTGAGCCGCGTGTCGGTGAAGCGTGCCTAATAGTAGGCAAAGATTTTTTTTCAAATTTTTATTTGTCATTACTTCTGACAAAAACATTGGATCATCGTGAAATTTGCAGAGCATATTGATGTTGAGTAAAATTTAACACACATGGAATTTTAAGATAGTGCGGGTAACCCTGTAGCTACGGCAGGCTCCTGAAAAAAAATCCTTCAAATCATTGACCCTCCTGAAAAATTTCCCATTTTTGACACAAAATTCAAATCATTGATAATTTTCAACCTTTGTGCATCATGTCAAATAGAAATTTTGAAAATTCCGATTTGCACAAGAACGGCAACCCATCACCAAATTATCTCTATTTTCAGCACTCGGAAGTTCTGTTCACGAGAACTGACGACCGGATTATTCGATCACAATGAAATGTACAGGGCATGTTGGTATGAACTAGGACCAGATCTGATAGAAGTGATTTTGAAATGCGGGCAACCCTGTGGCAGTGGTACCATCTTGAAAAATCACTGAGAAAAATATATAACTTCCGATTCAGCCATCAGATTTTAACGAAATTCACACAGTACTTGGACCTTACTTTTGGTAATATTTAGTGAAAATTTGGCTGAAAAATTAGAATAGAGTTGCCAGCTATGGTGTTTTTTGTCTCCTAAATCTTGCAAATTTGCTCAGCATAAAAAAGCTTTTTTCCCTATAACTTCCGATCCAGTGTTGAAATCAAAACGAAGTTCACGCAGTGAATGGACCTTCATGTGAGCCAAATGTCGTAGGAATGAAAGGGCTGCCAGCTATGATAATTTTTGTAATTTTGTGGAATTTCTTTACTGACCGATTATGCTATTAGATTTGCAAAATTAACGACATATATTAACACTATAAAAATTTGAAAAGTTTTGAGGTTGGTAGCCCTAAAATTCTTTTCACCCGTATAACTTCCAGCGCAGTGACTCAATCGAAACGAAATTTACTGGTTGGGTTTAACTTAACGTATGTTTTCCTTTGCTGCTAACACAGGGTAACCAGCATTGGCCATTTTCGTAAATATTGCACCAATAGATGCTTCAAATTACATACTCATATGCAAAGCATTTGCGTTAAAAATAAGAAACCAATTTTGAAATTTTCCGAGTTTTGAACATTTTTCGGATGGCAGCCTCAAACAACGTTTAACCGCTGAAACTTTCGATGAAATCCTCCGATGAGAACGAAATTCAAAGGATAAGTTGATTTAAGTATGAGCTTGTTAAGGTAAACTTATTGCTGCTTCGTTGGGAAAGTGCTGCCAGCATTGAACATTTTCATCATTTGTGTTATAGTTGAGTTTTGTTGTTTTGGATAAGGAATGGTTGATATGATGATAAAAAAAAGTGTATTACGTCTTTCCACATTTTTTTGTCACTCAAAGATAATTTCTTCGAAAATTAGTTTTCTAGCGGTTCTGATGCGCTAGACTTTTTGATGTTAAATGCAATGTCCTGGATAACCGTTCTTATGTCCACGGACTTTCAATATGATACAGCTGGACTTCTATAATTTTTTCCAATGACTCTTCTGAATAACCAGGATTGCTTTATTAGGCAATTTATGAGGCATATTGCCAGTTTCTTTGGCAAATAGCCAATGGATGAAGTAGGTAGGATAGAAATGCCCTCTGAAATTCAATTGACAAGGAGCAATTTTTTCCAGCGAAGTACGGTTTGGTCGATCCGCCGTGGTCTACAGTGTTTGCGAATCAACGGCATAACAAATTTTTTGAAGAGGTAAACTAGATTTAGTACATATCTTTACTGCCAGTTTTCCGTTTATCATTTGAACGACAATACAGTAAATAATCTTCTCTCAAGTGTCATGTTTTCTAAGTTAGTCAAAATCTATCAACTAAAATGTTCAAGTCTGCGCTAAATGAATCAACTAAATGAAATCAGAATCTTACATCAATTACTGACTACTTTCTTATGTTTTGAAGATTTTGTCCTTTTAATTAATACTAAACTAAAATAGGAGGACTAGAAAAGTAAAACTAGGAGAACGATTCGCTAAATAAATACTTTACTTTTATATGAATAATGTAGTATTCAAATAATTTTGTTTATTTATTTATTTATTCACCAAGCAAGGTGTACATGTACAGAAGAATAAATAAAATAGTGCATGGATAAAATTACGAAACAAAATAAAATAAAATAATATACGAAACAAAATGAAAAAGAAAACTATATATGAATACAAAACTAATAACGCATAAATAAATTAGTTACAAATAGATATCAAATAAAGTAATTAATAAATGACAAATAACTAAATGAATAACAAATGACAAATAACTAAGTGAATTTAAATTTAAAGTAAACATCCCAGCAAACGTGCGTTCAGCACTTTCGCATACAGTTGTAAAAACTTTCCCATGTGTTGATACGTTTTCTTATGAGTTTACATATTTTCTATTTCTCAATGATTATACATGCTGCTGTACAACTGCTAAACTCCTGAGCAGGCTGTCTAGTTGCAGTGGTTTTCCGACACGTTGATGAATCTCTTATATATTTACGGTTCCCTGTTTACAATGAATATAACGTACTGCTGCACTACTGCCAAACTGGTGACCAGATGGTGCAATTCAAATTGTTTCCAAAAATCAAATCGATTTGCCCATACGTCAAGCGTCAGTCATACTTCGCAAGTGATACGTGAATTATTTTGAAATTAGTAATTAAAACAGGTCTTCTTTACTCCAATTAAAGATGACATGAATACAAAGTAATGCAAATGTGATGACATGAATGCAAATTAATGCGAATATACTATTGGTGACATTATAGCTGTGCAGCCATATCAATGTCCTGCTATACTGCTTCTAAGGCAGTAGTAGAGCAGTATATTTTGCGTGCTGTTGTTTCACCACTTCAGCAGTAGTATAGCAGTGCTTTTGCACTCCTTGTATTCCTATCGTTTGTCTTTTTCCTACTTGTGGGATGGAAACGATCAACCATGAAACAAAACATATTACACGTACGCGGGTAATATGAAGTAAATAGGTGAATTTTGGGGTAAAATGCTATCTCTAGCATTAAAAGCATTCACGGGTTCACTCACGACTTCTGCACCACTTTAGAAGTAGTGCTGTGTTTGCTGGGTATATTTTTTAAAAGTTGATTTAGATATAGTAGGGGGAAAGTTCTCGCTCATGCTATTGAATAGCCTGCAGCACCTACTTATTGGCTCGTTTGCTGCATATGTTGTGTTGTGTTGGTATTCAATAAGCAATCGTCGGGATCTAGTGACTCTCAGGGGCTGATTGAGCACAAACTTTTCTTTCAAGTAGGCGACATTATCCACGTCTCTGATGACATCGAAGCTGAAGCAGGCAGATAACATTAATCTTCTCGACGCAAGAGATAACAAATTAATACATTTAAGGCGATATTCGTATGGTGGTAGATTACTGAAATCATAAGGGTTGAAAAGATCTCTCAGAACTAACAGTAAAAACTGCTTCTGAACAGACTCAAATCTTTGGCTGCGAATTTCGAAAGCCGGGCTCCAGATAGTGCACGCATATTCCAGAAGAGGACGCACGAGTGAAATATATAAGGATCTAGTAACCCAGAGATTCTTAAACTCTTTGGCTCGTCGCTTAATGAAACCAAGTTGTTTACTTGATCGGGAAAGCACTCTATCGTAATGTAGATTAAAGCGGAGCTTTTCATCCAGGATGACACCGAGATCTAATATGCTGTCAACCCTGCTGAGTGTCGTGTTGTTGAGGCGGTACGTATAATGAACGCGTGCAGTTTTGCGAGAGAATCCAATTACGTGGCATTTGGCAATGTTAAGAGGGAGCTTGTTCGCGGAGCAGCAATGGTCTAGAGAGTTCAATTTAGACTGAAAAAAGGTCGCGTCAGATTGTGACCTGATGACGTGGTAAATTTTGAGGTCGTCCCCATATAGTAAATGAGGAATATCAGATAAAACCTCCGATATGTCAGATATAAAAATATTAAAAAGAAGAGGGCCAAGATGACTTCCTTGAGGTACACCGGATTTAACGTCGACTTCCTTAGAAATAAGACCTTGGAATTGCACGAATTGCAAGCGGTCGTGGAGATCCTGCAATTCCGGATTGTTTCAGCTTGGGGATCAAAATGGATTGACCAACTCGGTCGAATGTTTTGCTAAAGTCTGTATAGACTGTATCAATTTGATCACCTTTCTCCATTTTGCATAAAACATCAGAAACAAGCACCATAAGATTAGTTGTAGCAGAACGACCTTTCTTAAATCCATGTTGCTGCTCGTGATATAGGTTAGAACTTAATTGTAGTGTAAGGTAGATTTTAAGTCAAGTATTGCCCAGGTAACCCCAGTACTTGTACAAGCTGGGTAGTATTATTAGTGTGTAAGATAAAAACTGTTTAAGAAAAAAATATTTACATAAAAAACCATAAGAGCCAGCAGGCCAAAATAGTATAGCCGCTAGACTTTAAGTTATCATTGCCAATTATACTTTAAGCTAGGTTAAGAATGTACAACTAAAATGAAATAAAAAACTTCTTCAATTCAATTCAAAATGCTGCTTTCAGTCGAGCGTCGACCAGAGGAGAAATTTTGCAGTAGATGTTTTTTTTTAAATAGTTTGGAAATAGCAGATAGAGTGGCGATGCCTCTATAATTTTGAATAAAACATCTATCGCCAATTTTATAAATTGGTGTAATATAAGAAGATTTCCAATACGAACTAAATAGCCCAGAGGAGAGAAAATTATTGAATAAAGTATGAAGGGGCGAGATCAGTTGTTTTACACACTAGATGAGAAAAGTAGGAGGGAGGAGGTCAGGTCCAGGGCCCTTGTTACTGTCAAGCTCCATAATGGCAGTAAATATTTCATTCCTCGATATGGTCATATCCTCAGCAAATATTGTTTGATTCGCACCCGGGAATCGATACAATGTTGGGATGCTGACTGGACTAAAAACTTCTTGAAAGTGGTCAGCAAAAAAGTTGCAGATCTCCTGAGGAGAAGAAGACAACATCGAATTTTCAGTGGACATTGAAGAGGGGTAGCCGCTTGTTTTCCGCTTCATGTTAACAAAATCAAAAAAAAAATTGTGGTCGCGGATTATATTCTCCCAGTAGTTTTAATGTTTATGTCATACGCTCCGTGAGATTTAGTATAGAATTCCTGAGCAATTAAATCGTATTCTTCTTTAATACAATGGCTAATGTCGATTTGATTCTTCATTAGCTCTCGGTAGGTGTGGCAGCACTGGAAGTTGATTCGGTGCATTGACTTGAATCGAATGGCAAATGCCTTCTATCTGAAAAACATGCAAAGCAACTTTTTAAAAAGTCATGCTTATTTTTTTTTGAATTCAGGTCGTTGATCTGGCAAGCTGCCCTCCTTCTAATAGCTTAAATATCTGTCTGGATAGATCAGAGCTCTCGTGCTACTAAAGCTGAACATCCTTAATTTTTGCACACATACGATAATGCATTGTGTAATTAATTATGTTCTAGTATGTATTAATAAAAGTCAACAAATCAAATGTATTGTATCTTATATGTATTATATCTAATCATTGCCTGTATTTAACGTTGCACCAAATACAACTCCGTCGATTGTAATTCCGCTTTAGTGCTTCATAATGAAACAATTCCATTAAAAATTATTTTTATATATATTGGCAACTCATTATTCGTCCAAAATTGTATAAATTAATAACCACGTTCAAGGAGCAAACATGAAAAGTTCATTAAGCTTTGCCAGTTAAAGTATATATGTGAAAGCAAATTTCTTAATCTTTGATAGTATGACAACTAAACAAATTAGTGTAACTTTACTTGCATTCGTAACTGAAATTGAAGTTTCATCCACATTTATATTAAAATCCGTCTTTACTATAATTTTGATGACGTAAGATACCCAAGATCAATCAGTTCTCTACTGCAACATTCCGGACTATTAGCGTGTCATTCCTAAACAAGTTATTAAATAGCCATAAACTATGAATAAACTAGACAGTCTTCGTTTTTGAATTTGTTAACATTTTAATTAGCGAAGCATTGTTTTCTAAATTTTCATTGCTGTTTATGCTCGTGGTGTCACTTCACACTTTGAGTTCCGGATTAAAACAAATTTTTAAGCTCCGTCATTATGTAGATTGTATTTTTTAGTTGGAGGTAAATAGTTCAAAGGATCTTATATCTTAAAGTATGAGGTAGATAGTTCAATCTATCTCATCCAGTCGATTTAGATTTAAAGAAAAGTATATGCAGAATGGGTTAACGAAACAAGGAGAATAAACGTGAAAAAGAATTCTTTAAAGAAAAAAAGATACCTCACCTCTTAGTAAAGTGATCACAATCTACTAGTGAGCACTAATCAGCTGTTTTGACGTTAGCAAATTTATGAGGATTTTAAAAGCAAAAGAACAGATGAACTGGTTTTCCGAAATATTGAATATATTGAAAATGAGTACAAAAAATACAGCCTTTACAGTTGGCATCTAACATTAATTCACATCAAATCACATTAATTCAGATGAAAACGAAAGTTTATTCAAATATAAAGATTTTTTGGTTTGTCTCACCAAAAAGCATTCAAAGCAGGTAGAATCTAGCTGAAACTTCAAGAAGAGTCTACGTAATCTTTTTATCTACACGAAAATCACGCGTGTCACACTCAAATAAATTTTAGATCGCTTTGATCTCAGGGAAGGCCAAACCATCGCATCTAAAATCTCGTCAGCCAAGCCAATTATACTGATGATAATCACATGATAATAAGTTCGTCGATATCTATGTATGGATTTCAACAAATTTTCGAATTGTTTTTAACGAATAAACATTAAGATTAGACTGAATTGTTACATAAGCTGCCAGTTTAGTGTGTGAATTTCTTAGTTTATGTAATGTAAAATGATTTTCATGGGAAAGCATGATATCTAAATGAAATCATTTACATATCATGCTTTATACATATCATGCAGGATTCGGATAAACGTATGTACTGAAGTTCAAAGAACCATCACAAGCTTGCATACTAATTTAAATGCTCATAGACGGCAACGACTTATGGTCCAGCTTTATACCTGCTCAGGCTTTTCTAGAATGACGATTCTTTTGTGCAGACTAAAATGATGAAATCCTTTTGTTGTTTGGGATAGTGATGCAGAAAATTTAATTTATTGACTAATTAATTAATTTTCAGCCATTTGTCGCTTCTGCATACTGAGAATTGTATTATGTAGCAAAAATCAACAGGTTTTCATAAGGAGTTTAGTAAAATGTCTGGAGAATACAGTGCATAATGTAAAAACATTATTGTGCCATGTAGAATATAATACTTCACTTTTTTCAAATAAAATAATAAACTGAATGTTTTGTAAAATTTACTACACTAACAACCGCTGGAATGTGGAGTATTTTTAATGACCGGCAATGAAGATTAGAACATACATATACTTATGTTTATGCTCAACATTTCTACATTAATTACAAAAAATGTGTTATTATTCTATTTCGAAATGTAGATAAGAACTAGAGAATTCAGCAACGTTTTGAATCCAATAAGACAAATGTACAATCTGTAAATATATCCGGTTTAGTAAAAAAAAAAACCTAGCACATCAGAACCGCTAGAATCACTTATGTTCGAAGAACAGTAGAAGATTTGTGCAGATTTGGAGTGTGTTTTCTACCACTAGCTACTTTTCCTACTTAAAACTAATACACCCTAAGTAATAATAAAATCTAAGCTTATTTTAATTTCGGTGACTTCATCAAAAGTTAAAGCGATAGAAAGGTGTTTGGGGCTCCCATCCGAAAAATGTGCAGATCCTAGAAAATTCCAACATTTTTTACTTATTTTCATTGCAAATGTTCGCGATGGAAATACTTAATGCAAGAATTTATTAGTACGAAAATAACAAAAACGCCTCGTGTTGGCAGCTTTTTGCTAGCACCGAAGCAAAAAAATATGTCACATTTACCTCACGTTGAAGTCAACCTGCTCTGCGAATTTCGTATTGATTCGATCACTGCATTAGAAGTTTAGGGCTACCATTCACAAAAGTTTTCAAATTTTCTAGATCTTAATATTTTGGTGTTTATTTTCAGTATAAGGTCACTACGATTTGAAAATTCTATGATAAAATCGCTTACTAAAGATTTGTCAAAAACATACAAAAACAATCATAGCTGGCAACTCTATCATTGTTTTCCAACTAAATTTCTACTGGATATTGCCTACAATAAGTTTCATTTGCCATTTGAATTTCGTTATGATTCCATGACTGAACTGGAAGCTATAGGACAAAGAGCTTTATTTTCCTCAGCAAATTTTCAAAATTTAAGTTTCTGTGTGAATTTCGTCAAAATTTGGTGACTGACTCAGAATTTATAGGGCCAAAAGCAGTTGTTTTTCTAAATGATTTTTCAAGATGGAACGACTGGCACAGAATTGCCCAAATCACAAAATCGCTTTTATCAGACCTAGTCCTACTTAAGGGCAATACATTCTTTAAATTTCAACTGTATCTGACTATCGGATCGTGAGTTCCTCTGAATAAAAGCTCTTAATGCTAAAAATATAAATAAATTGGGGAAGGGTTTCCGTTTTGCCCGTAATAAAATTTCAAATGTTTTACTTTGGCTATTTAGACAAATCATAAGATTTATATATGAGTATTTTTTTCCAAAAAGCGACAATTTTTCAGGAGAGTCGGTGATTTGAAGGTTTTCACTTTCAGCGCCTGCCCTAGCTGCAGGGTTGCTCAACATGCTCAGAACAAATTTTCAACTTAATAATACTTATATGTCCTCAAAGTTTTATAATGATTTGATAGCTCTGTCAAAAGTTATCGCAATTTAAAAAATTTCAAATATTCCCGGTCTTTTTTTAGGCACCTAGCGCACACATGGTGTTGAAAAATTCTAAAACACCGAATTCACATTTAAAACACGTTCAAAATTTATTTCGCTAACTTCATGTTAGCAAAAGTTATTTGTGGACGGAATAATAGGTATATTAAAAATATCACTAAAATGATCGCCGGCGCCAAAGGGTTAAAGATAATTGACATTTGGTGGACCTATTCTGCATATACACCAATGTATCCTGAAATTTTCAGCTCAATCGGATGGCGCGTTCTAGAGAAATAGTCACTGATTTTTTTTCATGTCAGTTTTGTTTGAGAGCGCGTCAAAGATGAACATCATCAAAAAGAAAAGACGCCACATTTTACAGTTTTTCTTCGATAAACATGAAAATGCAATATCCAATCAAGTTTTTTTCTTGTTAGTTTTTCCTTGTAGCAACGTCAAACCAGATCCGGAGACTTCAAAAACTACATAAGCAATATAATCAATTTAGAGCAAAGATACTGTCCAATCTCTCAAATATTTTATATTGCAAACACTTTAAATTTTTGTATGAATAAAAATTGAATTGAAATTGAAAATTGAAAACGCAAGCTATACTGCTGAAAATGTCAATAATATTCAAAAAGGCAATTGTGCAGAAATTCGGTTTCGTCGATTTCGTTCCGGTAATTTCGATGTCAAAGATGCACCACGCTCTGCAAGGCCAATTGTCGAAAAATCATGGCAATTGTCGAGTCCGAGAGTCATGTAAGCACTGTTTCGATTGCCTGGAAGAAAAGCATTGCACAAAAGACCATTAGAAACAATTTGAACAAAGCTGGATTCAAAAAGAAGCTCGATGTATGGGTGCCAAATGAGTTAACGCCAAAATACCTCATGGGCCAAATTTCTATCTGCGAATTCGCAAAAAATCGATCCATTTCTGAAGCGGATGGTGACTGGTGATGAAAAATGGATCACTTATGACAACGTTGAGCGACATCGGTCGTGTTGAGTCGGCGCAAACGGTGACCAAGCCAGGATTGACCGCCAGAAAGGTTATGCTGTGTGTTTATTAGGATTTTCAGGGAATCATCTACTATGAGCTGCTCCCCTACAGCGAAACTCTTGATTTGCACCTGTACTGTCAAAAATTGGACCGCCTGAATTCCTCTCCTATTGCTTTGGCCAATAGGAGAGGAATTGTGTTCCACTAAGCCAACGTCGGGCCACACACATTCATAGTATCTCGCCAGAAGCTCTGGGAATTATTTGGGAGGTTCTTATGCATCCAGCTTGTAGTCCGGACTTGGAAACAAGTGAATACTACCTGTTACTGTCCATGGCAAACGATTTCGCCGTTGAAACGGACTGTCCCAGTTTTTTCCAATAAAGACGAGGGCTTCTATGAGAAATATATGTATAATACAATTACCTTGAAAATCACAAGAAAATATCGATCAAAACGGTGGATATTTAACTTAAATTGAATCATTCTAAGTATATTAAATAAAGCCTTCAATTTCATGCAAAAATCATAGATTTTTTTACTACTCCTAATATATGACAATGTGAAAAAATTAGGTGCATGATACAAATGCTTAGAGCAACCACATTAATTAATATATCAAACTTTTTGCATTGTAACTTTACCTTCCTAGAAAACAATTGGTGTTAACAATAGGGTATAAAAGTTTCTTAGTCTTTATTTTGCAATAAATAACACTTTCCCTCCTGAAGCTCTTGAGCAACAAATCAGTCTCTCGAGGTAAAAAAGAAGGTAAATATTTCAGACACTTTTGAAAAAGTTTAACAAAATAGCATAATCGTTTCTAGCATTTTTTAACAAAATAGCTTAGTTATTAGTATGAGTCATACTTGTTTGAAAAAATGGAAAGTAAACCACTTTTTTATTGATGAAGATAAACCTCACTCAGGAATTTGACGACACGGCGTTAAAAAAAACCTGGTGGAGACAGAACCAACTTTAACCGTGGATATGATTGCAGAAAGGTTAAAATCTTCACATGGAGCCATTTATCTGCATTTGGTGCAGATATAAAAAGTATTCAAGCTTGGAAAATCGGCCCCACATTACTTATTAGTATCAGATCTCAAGCAAAGAGCTCCCGTATGTTATGTCACAATGAAGCGGAACATTTTCTCAATCGCATTGTTACAGGTTATGAAAAATGGATAGTCGATAACAACGCAAATCAGATACCAGAACCAATTTCCAAACCAGAACTGCATCTACAAAAGATTCTTCTATTTGTTTGGTGAGATATGTCAGGAGTTGTCTAATTTTGAATTGCTAGATTCTAATGAAACTATCACAGCGAATGTGTATTGTCGTCAAACTAGTATTTTGAATGCAGAATTGACACAAACACCCTTTTTATAGTGCAGGAGGTAGGTTCTTTTCGATCAAGATAACGCCTGGCCGCATACTGCAAATTGAAGAAACTGCATAACACTTCCAACAAATTCACACTTCGCCTTCATGTTTCTATGCTCTAGCGCCCAAAACAGTCAAAGATAAATAACCAGCAGTTTAATCAGCGCCCACTGGTCAAAGCATGTCTTCCGGCCAGATTTTAGCATGATCCAGGTCTGTCTTAGTCCAAGGATTACCAGAATTTAGTTTAGCCACTACGCACGTTGCATTTTGCGAGACAAGTCTCTGCCAATGAAGTAGCACCGGGAGTGGCTTCGTTGGAGTAGTTCGGAGTGACCCCCTTTTTGATAATGCGGTTTGTTTGCTCTATCATTTTCTGATTTATCGTATGTAGTATAACTAGCAAACAAACTATTTATCCGTATAGCAGATTTGGTTCCACTATGGCCGTGTAAATGCAGTAGGCGAGATGAAGATATAACCTCCAAATTACTTATGTGGCTCTTTATAGCTGTAAAGAGCACACAACATCTTGCGAGCTCTATGTTACATAGTTACCTTCCATAAAAGTTTGGTGTCCAGGATCAATCTAAGATATTTTTCTACTTATTGCAGTTTGAGTAAGTTTCAGTTGGTTAAAACTTACACCTCTTTACTTCGCAGTGAAAAGCAATATTTCTGTTTTGTCAGAGTCAGTACTTAAATTACTCTCGGCACTCCTGTGGTAGAGCTGATAAGGCCGAGATAAATTTTCCTGAAATCGCAGTAGCGATGTCATTTGCATACCCTATTACTTTACAACTAGGTTGATCAAATTTTGATAGAAACTCATTAGCTGTTCAATTCCAAAGCAAAAGAGACACAACACCGTAATAAGATTACTTATATTTACTAATCGCGTAGTAGTTAAGCTAAACAAATTCGAATGTAATAACTGATTTTTGACTAGCAGAGCTATAAATTCGGCCAGCTCCTAATTGACATCCAGATTTTGACGACCACTCAAAATTGCCTGAGGACGCACATTGCTGAATGCTTTTTCGATGTCCAAAAATGCAGCCAGCGTTTACTTCTTGCAAGCAAGTGGTTTTTTTATCATGCTCTACAAGAGTATGCAGCACTGTTTCAATAAATTAGCCCCTTAAAAATTTTGCAATTTTGGCACTAAATTTTCATGAAAGCCTTTTTGCCTTACACATAACATTATTAAATCGCCTTAAGTTAATTGTTTTGAATGACCAATCGTTGACCCTTTTGGCAACACTAAACTCCTTCTTGCATTCACTTCGAAGAGCCATAATCTTACAACTCCATGACTGGGGCCGCCTTTTCCTCTATGGTTCTAATTGATTTGCAGAATTGCACAGATGCATTGTTGAATGCGCTAGTTATTCTGATTCTAATCTTTCTAATTTAATGTAGAAAGACAACCGGAATTTCGCCCAAACGGTTATTTTAAAGTGATCCAAAATTAATCTGGCTTCCCGTCAACTGTAATAGCATCAATATCATTATCAATGTAGATTGAAAGGGCAACGACATTGCTGCATTTCTTGGTGAGGAAATTTTTTACGCAGATTTAGGTAACACTAGTCTGTATAAGTTCATTTGCAATCTGCAGACCTAATCTTTAACTACGCATTGTTCTTGGATTAGAACTATACTTTTTGTTTAATAATTTTTGAGTGGTGAAGGCCAATTCCATGAACGGTCACCTGTGTGTTAATAGTGCCGTCCAATTCTTTGTTAGAACCAATGTTCTCCTCGATCTTCTCACAATATTCGAGACTAAGGCGGAGCTCAGAGATAATATCAGCACGTCTCTCATTCATGATTCCCTTTACTTTTGAATAAGATTCAGGTTCAACGAATTGCTGTAATTCCATAGCATTTTTTCCGAAGTGACTTGATTTTTCTTCTCCTTTCATAGGGACTGAGTTTTCCGGCGTGGAGCCCTTAGTTCACCCTGCTACACGTTCTACGGTGTAGTTAAGGCTTTTAAGTAAGAAAGCCTTCATTGATATAAAGATGAGAATCTAGCGGCAGTTCCTGGATAACTCGCTGATCGCGGTCATCTTGCAAACTTTAACTGGTCGGTTGCGCTCCTGACCTAAACTTATTTAGAATCTGTTGTATATGCACTCCTTTCAATTTTACGCTTGGACACAACTCCCCCACTTTGCCTACTGCTAGCCTGTGCAGATCCCCAGAGCGTCTTGACATGCTATTACATGTCTGGTGAGTTGACGCCATCATTCTTGATAGTGTCGATGACCACCTTTATCAGACCATTCTTCTTGGCCATTTAGCTGAACTGTTAAATTATACTGGTAAGGGTTATCTTGTGTTTTTCTACTGGAAAGACTGACTTAGTTTTTCAATTGATCTCTTCCATTTCTGAGTAGCCAATATTATGGGAGCATGATGGGTTGAGAATGGTTCTCTTGAATTTTGCATTTCTTGCTTAAGGAACCTTTTGTCCTTTTTAGGCAATGTCTTATATGGGACGATCCATAGTATGTTCATTGTCCGTGAGGCGTTGCTCTGGATCCTACAATTACGAAAAGAGTTAGTGCTCTAAGATTGGATACTTAAAGTGGAGGTGACACCTGGGATAACTGCAGTGGGAACATAAGTCGACTTAGTTTCCATTCCTTGTGGATTCCGCTTCGCACAGACCTCTCCTACAGATCTCTTCCCTCGTCAGTGCTCAATTTCATTACATTGACACTGTGATAGACCGAAACAAAGATGATGATGGATCGCTAACGGTCTGAGGAGCAGACTTGCAAGCTACATCTCTACAAGCCTTGGTCAGAGGTGCAAGTACGTTTCTTGCCGACAGAGGAGCTAGTTTTCTGGCAACTTCTCTTCCAGTTGACAGTAGAGCAAACCTTGTTGTAACTCCTTCTTCACCATTGGGATACCTTCCCGAAGAATCAGCCAGGGATTTAATCGAAATATCGGACTTCTATTCGACAATCTTTGATTCTGATGTGTTTGATTTGTTTTTGTTGAACATCGATGCAGTTGGATCCAAACTCAAATCTGTAATCTTAGTTTGGTCCCATGATTATCGATTCAAAAAAGAAAGTGGTATGTGGGTTGGTACAATTTATTATGGGAGCTATGGCCCAAAGTTGGGACAGTGCTAATCAGGAGTATCACTTACCTGAACCTACGCAGCTAAATTAATAATAAGAGCGTTCCCTGGGGCCCCTTTGGTTTTACTAGCACAGAGATCATATGTTATCCTGGAGTCGTTTACGAGCAAATTTTTGTTAAGAGCATAAAGAAAAAGTTGGAAAAATTGTGTGGATTACTTTCACGCCCGCAAGCAAATTCAAAGCTACAAAAATAGTAGTGAACAGCCTTAGAGATAATGTAAACAAGATTGATAGTATAAAGCGTAGAGCAAAAATATTGCTAAAAGTAGTGAAAACAGCAAGAAAACAATTTAATAATTTCTTTCAATTTCAAAATATTAGTTTGGTCATTTATTAAATAGCGACAGACTAAAAGTTTTGGCGATAATTGCAAAATATATTGCTATTTTGCTTAAAATTGATAACACAAATAATAATTGCTTTACTTCTAATAGTAAGCCGCCTCTAGACGTACCAGAATTTTCATAAGTAACTAACAGGCATGCCACGCTAAACTACACTAAAAAGTGTTGAATGTAATTGAAACATAACGCTCTCCACTAACATATGACTTTTGACTGAAAAACAAAAGAAGAAAACAAAAAATTATTTTTATTCAGGTGCTTTCTAGTAGTGATTGTTGTGATATGTCTGTTCCCAAACTTACTCAAAACAAAGTTAGGAAAAAGACGTATTGTTTGATGATGAATACAATTGTCGATGACCATATTTCAATCTAGTTTGACAACCGGCTCCTTGCTCCCGATCTGTATCTGTAGCCTCTTTTTGCATTGCGCCGGTCACTGTTCGGACAACTCTTTTCAGTTACAGGTACAAATTCTTGCTCAATTCTCTTATTATCCTTGCATTTAGCTCCATTTGATTGCTCGCATTGTACTGGAATGAATTTTAAAAATAATTATTGCATTTCAAGTCTGTAGTTTCAAATCAAATTGAATCTACCTTTTCTCTTGTCTTCAAGGTTTTCGCTTTCAGCATTGGAACTGTAAGGCACGTAAAATATAACGGGTGGTTTTGATTTCTGGATATTCTCCTTTTCAGAAATATCTTTCGAGCTATCTTCTTCAGATCCTTTCGGGAACACATATATTATTGGCTTTTCCTTTCCTTTGATTAAAATCAAATTGTGCTTTTGTCCTTTTTTAATGACACATTGTGTGATATCATCATCGTCTTCAGATACATTACGAAAGTCCGAATTTATCGAACCGTTTGTGTCACCAACTACTTCACTATCATCTTGCTCTATTTCGATATATTTCGGGATATCCTTCGATTTTACCGGTGATTCTTGTGAATTAATTGACGATGGTGCGAAAAATGCCGGAGTACGAAATACATCGTTTCGCACATAATTGGAGTAATCTTGAAAATAGTGTTGTGCATGCGTGCTGCGAATAATTAGGAAACCCCAGAAAAATTGTAATATCTGAAAAAGAATTCTTGAAATTGTAAAGGCTGTGTAAAACATTTTCCAATACATTACTTTACCAAAGCGTTTTTCATGTTAAATTCGCGTATGAACTAACAATTATTTGACCAAACTAAATTGAAGATTGAAATGTCTACACTTTTATATGCAGAGCTCAGTAAGTGATTAGCAAAGTTTTTTGATTTGTTGAAAGTTATTCAATTGGACGCAAACATATGGTTAAACGTGTCAGTTGCAAGTTTGACGGAAGCTAAGTATCGACAATATAGTGATATGCACGTGTGAAATAGAAACACTTTTATCATAGCAACAATAAGATTGTATTTACGTGCTATAAATACAAGTCCAATCGTATTTAACACTTTGTGTGTTTTAAATCAAATGCAAACAATCTAATGATTTTTAAAATGCTGTCACACACAGTGGCGGCTCGTGCTTGTTGAGATTGGGTGGGCCCAGTTTTTTATTGTTATCCGAACCAATTTTCGTTGATTTCGTTGTATGCTGGTCAGTTTTTTCAAATAAATAAAATTTAGTGTTTTGGTCGCTATTTATATAACACCTATATGCACACCTTTCAATCGATCCAACCATTCTTTTTGGCCCAGTTAGTTATCTACTACGTTTACGCAGTAGATAGACTTCCGAGAAATATTCAATTTCAATGCTCCTCAGTATAAAATATATGAAACTAAAACACTTGTTCCAAGTGGTTTAATATACATATATGCATGCAAAATATTCTACATCAAATTTAACATTTTTCAAACGTATTTAAAAATAAAGATTAAAGCGCGATGCATTATATAATTTACTACATTTGCTTGTAAATTATTTGGTTACGTCTACTCTTTGATGAAGCAAAGAGATCAATTATTTGGTTGTGAAATTTGAAATTGTAGCCTTTTCGCAAAATTTTGACTAAATCCCTTTCAATTTCCATTGTACTTAAATCGGAAAGCCTTGTCTGACAAATTGAATTCCGTAAAAAGGTTTTTACTCACTTAAGAGCTGAAAAACTTCGTTCAACTGAAGTGGAAGAAGATGCCAGTGAAGCAACTTGACTTAGCAATTTATAAATATCCAATACTTGCGTTTGTAACTTATTATCAGACATAAAAATTAAAAGGTCCGATAAACTCTGCGTGATTCCAAATTTGTTATGATCAGATTACAACACACAAAGTTCGTTTCGTTGCTTAATTTTTTCAAACTTTTAGGGGTAGCTGTCGATAAGAGAGTCTAGTAGATTTTTAAGAAAAGCCTTCGCAAATGATTTGAGATTACTACTGTTAATGAAGCTGATAAAATATATTTTTTTCATATCCGAAAGGTTTAGTTAGATTAGTCTAAATTTAACGCATGAAGTCTTTTAAAATAAGTTTTCGCATCTGAAATGCTACCGTAATCTATTTTACATCTTTTAACAAGTTGCCCAAAATTCCTGCAAACATCGTTAAATTTTTTTTCAAAATATGTATCGTCTCCTCTGTATCGTCATTAAAATTATAATGTTAGTAGTAAGTTACCGACTCGCTCTTCACAATAATTAATATCTGCACTTAACTTTACAATAATTAATATTTCAAATAGAACACCTGTTTGTTGACACATAAGGTTGATAGTTTTTAGCAAAAATAAAAACGAGAAGACCGACAAAATATGCCTGAAGCCCACAGACTCTTTAATCGTTTCTCTATGTTGGACAAAGGCTTCATCATTTAAACATGTTTCGAAGACTTCCAGCAACTCATTTGTACTATTTGAAAGAACTTAAATTATTCGAGACTTATAGTTCCATCGTGTATCCATCGTGCAATCAGGTAGCCACCTACGATTAACTTTATCAACTACACTAGTTCGCTTCGTCGAGTTGGAAAAAAATGCTAGTAACCCAGTCAAATTCACGAAAAAGATGCGGCATTCTTTTATTTTGCAAGTCCCCGATATCACAAAAGCACCATCATAGGTTTGTCCCACTAATATGTTGGCAATATCGAAATGCTTAAATGTTTAGTTAGTAAATTATAAAGATCTCCAGCTTTTTTGCCTTGACTTACATAAAAAAAAACCATGAATCTCTCTACTGTAATGCCTTGTTCTGAAACGTATCGAAAAATTACTGATAGTTGAGACAAACACTTGGTGTCAGTGGACTCATCGATTTGCCAGGAATAACAGGGAGCGTTATGAATCTCAGCAAGTATAAAGCTTTTTAATGTAGTACAAATATAAAGTTTTTTTAATATAGTACATTTACTAATGATGAGATCGTTTTGAATAGTTTTAAAAGTACCACTGAAAACGGAAGACTCATCCAGAAAAAGTTTAAATCGTGTAAGTGTTTAGCGCTTGGCTTATATTAACGTTCTCTGTGCCGTCTTCACTTTACTATTTTCTTTCCTACGCATGCATGATACAAGCAAGCCCCAAGCCAAAAGCAAGCCCCAAGCCAAAAGCAAGCCCCAAGTCCCAAGCAAGCACCGAATCACATAATTTTCTGATGGAGTCATTTTCCATCTCATTGAATGAAAAAAACAGATACTTTCAGAATGCAGCTGAGCTCAGACCGCCACATAATTTTCGAAACCGTAATAAGAAACCCTGATTGTATTTAGACTTTCTAACGCCATCTGCAAGAGCTGTTATTGAAGAATTTGGAAAATCTGTTAGCACAGTTTATGGACTAAATTTATGCTAGCTGATTTATTTCCATTTTATAAAAGAGTTGTTTTTTTTTATTTTATATGAAAGATGAGAGGTGCATTTTTCTGCATTTTACACCCAGGATCTAACCTAACTTTTGTTTCAAAATGATCCTGAGAAGACAAATAAGCATTTCATGCTTCAAATCCTGAAATTAATTTTCTTTTGGGATATATTTAAAAAACAATCATGCAATAGGTAAATTCACATACCCATTCGCTAATTTTTCACATCAGAAAAATTTGCATCTTTTGGGTACATGCAGGTGTACATAGATTTGTCTTCCGCCACATTATTCTTCTTTTGATTTTCAGTACAATATTAACACACGTCGCATTACATTTTATTCATAATATTTTTCACAAAAATACTCCCATTAATGAAATCTACTATGATCTAACTAAGCTCATTTAGAGTTTATAATTTGACAAAAAATGCTGAAAAAAATACCACAAACAATTTTTCATTCATTCATTCATAAACCGAACTCTCCTGGCGACGCACGCACAAGCATAGAGCTGAGAGAGACTTGCGCGCGTCATGATCTTGTAGTTCTTTGATTCAAGCTACGCATGTAAACGCATGATGGGCTGGCCCAATATGCAACATAGATTTTGACGCGATTGCTCACGTCAATTTTTCGTAGATGAAGAGCCGGCCCAATATACAAAATCAATTTTGTTGCGATTGAAAGCGTCAATGCTCATAGATCGCAGCTTGGACTGGTAACAACGCATAGTGGGCCAGTGATGCTTGGGCCCACCGAGCCATATTGATGAACAGAAATCGATAAACACACAAACGCGAACTTATACCTTCGCTTATACTTATGTTTGTAGCATAGTGTAGATGATGTAGAAGAATTATGAATGGGCTAGTGATGCGTCTGCCCGTCGTGGCGTGTATGGGACTGAGAAGAGGAATATACATTTATGTGTACAAGATGCAGGTGTATATTGTATCGTATAGTTTATGCTTGTAGCTTATTGTATTAATTGTTTTATATGTATGAAAATATGTTGATACATTGCGCGATGGACATTTAATGTATGTATGGCACTATGTGATTTTACGTCATTGCATGGTATGAATGAATGATATAAAAATGTGCTGTTGCTGGATTAAAATTATAGAAGGATTTATTATGTTAAACGTATATGAATTAATATGTAAATGATGACTCAAACTTTTATTTAAAATTATTATTTATGTGTTTTAGAGGGTGGGCCCGGCCCACTTTGCCCACTGTGACGAGCCGCCACTGACACACACAGCTCTCATGTTTAAATAATAAATAAAAAAGTTTCACAGAATTGAACGTCTTATTTAGTGTCTTTCTTCTATTTTGCACTTAAAATAAAGGTAGTTCTTACCAGTTTTGTTTTCCATTAGCCTGATGTAGGGCATTAATCCCGAGATTGAAATGGAGGTCCCGAAACTTCAGGATTCGAGTTTTTGGGATCCCGAGATAGTCCCGAGATTTCGGGATTTCACAAAACAACTATATTTATTTATTTATTTATTTACATATTCAACAGATAAAAATCCAATAACTGAATATAGAAACATATAATATATACAAAGAATCTACTAATGAAGAAATGTAAAATAGAGAGCACAAAATAATAATAATAAAAAGAACAAATATCATAAACAAAGTCAAGGTGAAAAAGAATAAATTCAAAATTAAGAAAAATGAGAAGAAAAAAAACTACATTGTGTTGGTACTAAGCAAACTTTGTTGCAAAATAACAGAACAAATCCAATTATGAAATAGACAAAGAAAAAGAGGGAAAAAAAATGTAAGCATGTATATAGAACAAACAGAATATCGAAAGCCAATTAAAAAAATCAAAATTAAAATTCATGTATGATATGAGCAAGGAAAAAAGATAAAAACGTATTAAATAGAAAAAGTAACGACTTTATCCTTTAAAATGGTTTCGAAACGTGACAAGGTCGGTGGCAGAGAACCTAGTCCGAGTGCATTATGCTGCCTAGGTATACGTAACAGCGGTGAAAAGTAGTACGTGTCAGTCCGCGCAAAAGAAACGTTAAACGTTAACGTGGATCTATTTGACCGATCCATGACACGAACGGAAACCTGGTTGCAGAGGTCAGATGGGACAAGTTGACGGTGCAGTTTGAACAGAAGGCATTCATCGAGAAAAAGTCTGCGAGATTTCAGGGATGGTATTTGCAGCATAGTAAGTCTCGCACTATACCCACAGTAAGCAATATTGAATTTGTAAAGAAGAGAGCGGGTGAACCTGCGTTGTACAGATTCAACCGCATCAATCAAATATTGAAAATGTGGACACCAAATTTGACAACAGTATTCGAGGATACTGCGGACAAAGGATACAAACAAGTGTACACAAGTAGAGATATCTGTAAAATATTTAGAAGATCTCAGTATAAAACCCGAAAGTCTGGACGCTTTGGAGGTTATGTGCAAGATATGTTTATCAAATAAAAGTTTAGAGTCAAAAATTACTCCGAGGTCTTTAAAATTTAAAACGACTTCGAGAGAGGCTCCAGAAACGCAGTAAGAAAATACTAGTGGGTAAGTTTTACGCGTGAATGACATTTGGCGACATTTTAAAATATTCAAAGTAAGATGATTTGCATTACACCAGTTGATAAGAGTGAGCAGGTCATTCTGAAGCTGTAAGCAGTCTTCGACTGTATCGATTACTCTGAATATTTTTAGATCGTCTGGGTGTAGAAGAGAAAAAGAGTTTAGTAGACCCGGGAGATCATGAATGAAAATTAAGAATAATAAGGAGCCAAGGATCGAACCCTGTGGAACACCTGAGGAGGGATAGAAGGGAGTAGACGAACAGGAGTTCACCGTAACAACACAAGAATGTAGGTAGAAAACCAGGAAAGCAGCGGACCATGGAAATCATATTTGTCTAATTTCAACAGAAGAAGCTCATGGTTGACAGAGTCAAACGCCTTGGAGAAATCTGTGTAAAGTACAGCCACCTGTCTTTGCTGATCAATGGCGGAAGCAACAATGTTGGTGAACGATAGCAAATTAGTAACAGTAGATTTGCCTTTGACAAATCCATGTTGCTCGGTGGCGAGGAAAGGCACAAATAGAGGATATACTCTGTTGTAGACAACTCTTTCTAGTAGTTTACTGAAGCAAGGCAAAAGCGATATAGGGCGGTAATTCGAGATGCAAGCAGGGTCACCGGTTTTAAGTATAGGGAAAATATTGGTAGATTACCATAAGAAAGGAAAAACGCCAGTTGCGATGCTGAGGTTAAATATTATCGACAAGGGTGCACAAAGTAAAGAAGATAGTGACTTGGCTAGTATGTTAGGAATACCGTCAGAACCACAACAAGAGCTAGAATCGAGACAACTCATTAAGTTCTCAACTTCTAAAGGGTTTGTACGCAAAAAAGAGATGACGAACGAGTTGAAAAAGAGACATGTGGAGGAGAAAGAGAGTTTGGCGAGGTTGAAAACGACGAAAAAAAACGAGCAAAGAGCTCACAAGTCTCTTCAGTTGTGGCAGCAGAATTTTCGTAAAGAAACATGCTTTGAGAGATAACGGGGGATTTTTTTCAGGGAGTGAATGAATGACCAGAAGGGTTTAGAATTGTTGGAACAGATAGAAGCCTTAACTATGGCAAAGGCACACATGGCTTCTTTAGCGACCCTTTTGGCATGAGAGCGTAGCTTTTTGAATTCAAGAAGATCAACAAGCAGGGAAGAACGTCTGTATTTGTTACGTGCAACATCCTTTGCCCTAAGGGCGGCAGCAACTTCAGTGGTAAACCATGGAGCATCATTAGGCCTTCTGGAACGACATGTGGGAGTAAAGCGAGGAATGAGGTTTGTGAGGAAGACGTAAAGTCTATGAAGGGCCTCGTCAACGTCTAAACAGCGAAGAAATGCGTACCAATTAACATGGTTGATTTCGTTCGCCATTCCGGCGAAGTTGGCTTTAAAGAAATTGAACCGGGAATAGCAAGGGACTTTAGATCTAGAAGGAAAATTTAAAGAAAGTTCTAACAGTAAAGGAGGGTGATGGGGATCGGGAGGCACATACGGTAAAACAGCGGAATCTAAGCAAACGGAAGACATTGGAAGATTAGAAAAGATAAGATCTAGTATTTTTCTATTGGTATTAGGTAACGAGTTTAATTGAGAAAGAAAGCATAAAGAAATGGATGAAGACAGGATTAAGGAAAGATTATTACTAGAAGGGCATATTGAAATCGCCACATAACATTAAGTGGTCGGAAGGAAAACGACATAGAAGATAGGATGAGAGCTCAGAAAAGAAAAGTTCGTAGAGTGAAGAAGGGCTATTACAGGGGATATAGATTGAAGTAACCAATAACAATGAAGTAGGAGCTAGAGAAACACGCACTAAAATACATTCCACTGAAGAAGAAGTGGTAAAATCGCTGCAAACGGAACAAGCGAGAGATTTGTGAATGCCCACGAGAACCCCTCCACCATTAGACTTACCAGAGACTAAGCGGTCACGATCTTTGCGGAAAACAATGTACTGTGATAAGATCTCAGCATCAAAAATATCCTCGTTCAACCAGGTCTCTGTAAGGCATATAATATCATGAGATGATAAAGTAGAAGAAAGACTTACTTTATGGGACTTGGTCCTCAAGCCACGGACGTTTTGGTAATAAAGCTTTAAGGAACTGTTTATGTTTGTGTCTTTTTTCCTGCTATGGACCGAAAATGTTCACGCGGAATCTTAGTAAACTCCTTTACGAAGACCCCAGGTGGCCAGAAGTCGTATTTCAGTAACTCATTGATGCCAGAAGAAACCGTGAAGCAGAAAGAAGCTATGGTCTGATCTCGAAGATTATCTGCAGTAAGTTTTCTGCACAGCAATAGCAGAGGCGCGTATCCGAGTTTTAAGCGAATTAAGCGAGTATTAAGCGAATTTAAACAGATATATGTGCTTATTCGTACTCAATTAAAACTTTATTTCAAATTTCTATACATAAAACCAGTTCAGTTCATAATAATGCTAAATTTATGCACATGCATTTGTACATGGGTGCTAGCAAGTAAGACGTTAATCTATAGTTGCATCTAAATTAATCTTATGATCTATTTTTTTCTCATATTGTTGTCGAATAAAGCTCTTTATTTGGTCATGATAGTTAATTATAAAATTAGTTAAAAACGAATTGAAATTTAATCAGCATAACGGATGTTACGGTAATATAATAAAAGTACATTATTCTTTTTAGTTGTTTACATATCAATTACAAAATAATATTGCTTTTCAATGAAACAAGTGATAAGTAATAATATCGATTGGTTCTAACTGCTGATTCGTTTTGAAAGTATGCTCTTAATAAACATAATTCGTCAAGAGTTTCAAAATTTAAACTAGACCTGATTTTGCTGCACATATATCCAGCTGCTGAAAAAGCTGTTTTGGGCTCTACACTTTTTGGTGGGATATTAAGCATGTAATCACACGCCAGTTGTAATAATGAGCCCTTAGCGCCACCGTTTTCACAAAACGATATTTTTTTTAGTATTAAGTTCTGGGTTGTTCGCTCATGTCGTAATGACCAAACTTGTCTGATGCTCAAAATGGATTGAATTTTATCAATCCCGAAATTTCGGGAGTCCCGATCAAAAGTTCGGGATCCTGAAAATGCCCAAAATGTGTCGGCATCCCGAGATCCCGAAATTTCGGGATTGGATGCCCTAGCCTGATGGCACCACAAAATATCAAAGAACCAACCGAAAATCACAGATAAAAAAAAAAGAATAATAAATGCCTTTTATAACGTCTCTTCGAAACATGGACAAAATATGTCTTTTTGGATTCTAAACGATCTTTTTTCTTGCAATACTGTGCAACAACCTTGAACGTACCGTCCAATTAATTATGCAAAAAAAACGAGCGATTTATTAGCTGCTGTCTGCAATCGCCAAGTGCATCAGTGCACCTGTGGTCAGAGTGCATCAGACACATACCATGTACATAAAAACGACCTCTTCTTCTCTGACGAATGTCCGAGAAAATGCATGTGGCTCGGTGGAACTTGCTCTCGGTAGAATCTTTCGAATCCCCAGTGTCCATCCGAATCGAGAATCAGATTGGTGTTAAGGAGAGCAAGTATAATTCTTGAAATCTCTGTTTTAGGCATTTATCGGTAAATCAGTCGGCGGATTATAATGTCATCTTCCTTTCACTTGGCATTAACACTGATTTTATGTTGAGCGCATTGCACACGTCCAATGACAATTAACAGCATTTGTTGAATTAATTACATTTCTGTGGATTACACATTACGAACATGATGCAGTGTAGAGTGGAGGCTGAACTGAAAACATATCTTGGTGCTCATAATTATTGCCTCGGATTCCCTGGTAGAAATACTCTGCTAATTACTTCGACTAGCTAGTGCAAAGAATGCGTTAAAGCACGTCGCTGCATTTGTGCGTAATATGTCAGTTACATGGTTACAACTGTATTAAATTGGCGAATTTATCTCTAATTGCCGTCGATTGAAATTGCTTTCGAGTATCAGGGGGGCAGGTCTGCAATGGAAATCAGTGCTAATGTATCGTATGTATTTTGATAAACTTGTCAAATGATTTGATGCAATAGTCAGTATGAATTTTTCATTAGGCACATTTCAAGCTATCTGCTGGACCATGTGTTAAAACATTTGCAAATGAATTATACATATTATATACCTCAAATATGCTTATTTCGCTGTTGGGAGTAGATTTTCCATTCCCTTTCGCTTGGCCGTTCTTATGATAAATGAAACGGATTCCCAACATACTCAAAATCACCTTTGAAACATATACGACTAATGCGAGCATCTGATATTGATTTAAGCAGCGACATTTATAGCATAAGAACCAGCTTTAAAATACGAGCATGATTTTTTTTCCGAGAAATCATTGACCTCCAGTGGTTGTGAGCCAATGACTTTTGATTTCAACAGGTTCATGTAAATGTTCCAAATATTCCTGTTTGAATCGAGACACTGTTGGCATCCGGCTTCAGAAAATGTTTTTTGTCGTCCTTTCCAGAGACGAATTTAGTAAACCATGAGTCATATTTGACTGGTCGCAAGTTGTTGGTTGTTTTATTTTTCCAATGGAACATAAAAAGAACGTGAAATTTGATCAGTACGTAGTGATAACGTTAATAAATTAAATCGAACGCGACTAATATTTTTCTGTAAATGACGAATAATTGTGAATTATGGTTAATGATTTGGTTTTATAGGTAGCACTATACTACAACCATTTTTTTATTCTTCTAATATTCTATTGTTTTTTAACTTGTATTAATTACTTAAACAATGTTTGCTTTCTTTTACATTGTTTTTTTTTTTTCTAAATAAAGATCGAAATTTTTTACTTTAAAATTGATTTTTTGTCTTGTCCAATTTAATTTACATTTTATCTAGCTCTAATCAGTTTGTATGATTTCTCATCAGTGGGTTTTGAGCTGAAGAAACTTGTGTAGCCGTCTATCTGGACTATTAGCTGCTGGCGTGAGCGGCTTCTGGTTTGAACCCAGCCATGGTTAGACAACCGAGTTTCTGTTAACTATGAGCGGGTACCTAAGTCAAATCAAAGATAAAGTAAATGATGAAACTAATTACTCTATGCTCGTGTATATTAAGGGGGTAGTACCGGTTATAATTTTGAAAAAAAAACAGTTTTTGTTTTTTGCATTTTTCAATTTAGTATGCCCTCAGAAATCACGTCTTAAAATTGTATTAAGATATTGCCAAAAGTAAAGAAATTACCCCAGTTTACGCCAGATCGCTGCTTTTAATTAATTAAAATAAAGATGAAGAGCGCATAAGTCAGGCAGAAAAAGCGGCAAAGGAATCGCGTTTGGCCAAGAATACTTAACTCAAGAATACTTATGTATGGTCCAGGGATTGTAAACTGAGCAATTGTAGGAGATAAAAACACATTTTTTTAAATAATATTCAATATATAAATGGAAATAAAACTTTAAATGCGTTTTTCTCGAAATAACGTTTTTTCAAACTGCAGACATTTATTCTCCGGATTAGCCGAACCGATTTAAGTCAAATTTGGCGCACTACTTGATTCATGTATCTTGTGTGGCAATCTACCATAATATAGGCCAAAAGTTAACCCAAAAAAAATTTGGCAAGCGAAACAAAGTGAAAAAAATACGATTTTTCGGAAAATATTTTCAAATAACCGCCATTTTTTTTTAATTTTGTGGTAGATTACCGCGTAAGAAACATTTCCCTATAAATTGCGGTTTAGTTTTTTTGTTTCAGATTCTTCATTCCTTAGATTATCTGTCCGCAGTATGACGAGACATTTTTCGAGACGTCAACTTTGGCGGCCTCTATTAATAAGTAGAAAAATGAAAAAAAAAAAGTAATATTTTCTTTTTTGTAAACTTCATAATATGTATTTTACCCATGCAAATTTTAAAATTCATACAAAATAGAGCAGGTGAAAAAAAAAATATTGAAAATTAAGCAGTTTTTTAGCATTCTAACCGGTACTACCTCCTTAAATGTGAATGAGGTATCTACAAACAAGCTGTCGAGGGACAACTCTACTTTGATTGACTATTTGAACTAAGAAGCGCAAAAATATGATTTTGCTGATTTCAGGAGAAAATTAATATAAAATCACTTTGCCCACAAATTATAATAATTTGATAATTATAATAATAATAATTCGATTTAGATATTAGGTTAAAGCAGGAAACTGCTCAATCTCAGCAGAAACTGCTTGAGAGCCACGGTCGGCTTGCTTACAGGGCGCTGCCTTCCCGCATCTCATGCGAACAGAATGGGACTGACATCCAGCAATTTATGCAAGGGGTGCGAGATGGAAGAGGACACCATCGAGCACATTCTTTGTGATTGTCCGGTCCTAAATAGTAATCGCCTCAAGATTTTTTGTTCTTACCACTTTCAAGAGTCAGCAGAGGTGGCCAGTACCGTCACGTTGAATCAGCTGATTCAGTTTTAGGCGGAGCGGTCACTTGGCAGCTCTAACAAGCCAGCGGAGGGTGGCAAATGGGCGCAAACTGGTGGCCTAATGCTGGCCGCGTTCCCAACAACCCTCTTCACTAACCTAACCTAACCTAGATATTAGGTTAGGTTTTCCTGACTGAAAAAAGTTCAAAAAATAAAAAGACCTGAAGCTTAAAAAGTTCAGCCCAAGTGGCTTTCGAAGACCCCAGACCTTTTCGTGAATTGAAAGATGTACTACAGCCTCTGCTTCGCCACTTGCATGAAGTCCACCTGCCAGGACTCATCGAAACAGCGCTGCTTGATTCTCCCTTGCGCCAGACTCCTGGCTCCCAACACTTCTTACAGTTGTCTCTGGCTAAAAATAACAGATTCTCGCCATGTGCAGCTTCAAGACGGTGGCCAGTAATGATGCTCACCGTTTATCTTGCAATCAGTCAAGATTGATTCAAGTAACCTTTCAGCAGCTGCGAATTCATATAACCCCCATATGATTTCGGATATCCTTCAGGACTCAGCTGCATGCCATCTGCGCACCGCATATATTTTGTAAGTATTTCACAGTTTGTTTGTAATACGAAAGTACTTCACAGTTTGGTTAGGAATTGTAACGTCGGCGATACAACTAAGGGTGGACTAGCTCCAGTCTTGGTTAGTACATCCGCTTTCCAGTGGCGGAACTTGGCTTTGAGATTCATGGAGGCTCAAATATTTTCGCATTTTTTTGCAAAATAATCAAGGAGATATTTCATCGCAGAAAATACAGACAGTACTATTCGTTTTCCAACAGTTGGATTCAGTGATAATCCTACTCAGTATGATCACTATCAATCTCATAAATGTTAAGATAGTGCAAGATATTTCCAAATACAAAAAGAATCTATTTTTTTTTAAATACCAAGTGATGTTAGTAGTTTCGGCGCACCACGAATCTATAAAGTATATTTTTCTCTTCAAAAAGTCTAGGTCAAAATTATTGCCACAATTGATCTTCTACTGCCAAATTGCAACAATTTCCATGACAAAATGAGTTCAATACTTTGTACTATTTACTTTAAAAACAACTGTCTTTCTTTAATCATTCAAATTCAAAATGATACTCTATAAGTACAAATAAGCAAAAAAGATTTCAATCTACATCAAACACTAAACTCAAGAGATAAGTATAATTATATATAAATATTGTAATAATATCGTTAGCCAGCAGATGTCACTGCCAATTCTAGGAGTTATTGTGAACGCACTCACTAATGTATTTTATCAACGTTGAGTGAGTGCAGTAGTTGAGCATCAACAACCAGTGTAAGGATGTCAAATCTTTATCAATAAAGAACGCATTAATATTAGGCAATTAAAGTACAGTCTTTCATTTATAATAATTGAACAATTATTACATACATTATAGAAATTCAACATACAAACAACATTCTATGTAATACATCCATTACACTACTCAAGCATTCAAATAACATCCCAAATTCAGTCGCCCGAAGCAAACCAGCTCCAGATTCTGCAGCAAAACCAAAACCGAAAAGAAATCGTTGTAAATCCTAGATTTCTGGGTCAATATCTCTACCCAAGAAGACGAAGTGAGCTGGGCATTTGTTATTCATTTATATTTCATTGCAAAGTTTTTATCACCATCATTTGTGTAATGCGTCCTATTATGCTGCCTCCACATTGTGGAGGCCACGGCAATGGTCGCAATAATGGCCACAATGATGGCCACCATGACAAAGCTGCCTCCACACATTGGGCTACTAGATGGGCCAGTCATGATTTTCCGGCTGCGCATGATGACCCGCTTGGATGTGTGTGAAAACCCGCTCCAAAAGCCATCCTCGATCATCGCCATTTCCATGTTTTGCCATTGTCGGCCACTGCAAGTGTCGGCCACTGCAAGTGTTGGCCACTGCAAGTGTCGGCCACTGCAAGTGTCGGCCACTCCAAGTGTCGGCCACTGCAAGTGGTGAATGAAGAGTCACTGGCATGATTTTCCTCACTGATCACATAGTGTTTATCATTCAAAAGGTTAGACTTAAACACCCTTGTGCGCATGTACTGTTCAACAAGACTCTCCAGGCATTTCAGTATAAAAAAAGTTAGACTACGCAACCTAAAGTTTCTGGGATTCAAAAAGTCATCTCTCGTGGTTTAGGTATGAAGATCAGTTTAATCTGGTGCCAAGATGACAGAACATACCCCAGGGCAGAGCATACCCAGAGCCAGAGCATACCCCAGGGCCAGAACATACCCCAGTTGGTCAATTCCCTCCGTCAGCATAGCTGGACAGATGCCATCCAGGTCTGGCAATTGGAAGTTTTCAAAAGACATGACTGCACCGCTGACCTTTGCGCTATTGAAATGCAAAAGGTTTGGGTAAAGGCACAGATACCTTCTGCGTTCCAAACATAGCACCCGGAACTCACATTGTTGGTCGTATTTAGCTTACCAAACATATTACTGATGTCAGCTCCACTCTTGCGAGGACCCGGAATTCATCAACTGACATGATAGAGTTTGGAAATATGGTGAATTTGGGGCGACTACCGGTACCCAGGTTTTGTTGCTTTTATCTGAGTGACCTACTCCTTCGATGAAGCAAATGTCTCAGAGGTGACTGTTCACAAAATTCGCTTGCGTGAAGTTTTAAACTGATCCCAACTCCACTATCTCTCTCCACAGCTCGTTTTTAGCTCACTCAGTCCATTTGCCAGTTTACAATACTTCTTAGCATTCTTAGCATTACCATGCTTCTACCTATCACTACAATGAGCGAAAATGGCAAAGCTGGTTTTCCTTGCCTTCCAGTGTCATCTGTGATTCCCAATTTGCATCGAACATCTACTTCTTGTACAGGGTTCTCTTCTATCGATGGCTGAAATCTTTCGCTGGTTTGTAACATGTAGTTAGCAAGGCTTTGCTCCCAGCCATCCATCCATGACATTTTCGTCCCAAATTGACAGCCTAAGTATCTTCAGTCAAAGTACCACTTAAGCTTAGAGGTTCTGCTGCCTGATATCCAGTTTCCAGGGAAGCATTTGATGTTATTATAGTATTGGTATCCTGACCGTCTTCACCGGGAACTTGCTCTTTTTGCGCAGCTTCTTGTGTTACTTGCGTCTGAGAGCCTCCACAAGTTTTCCCTGTTCAGAGCAACGAGCACTCTTAATTCCTGCATTTAGTGCACCCTTACTCGTCTTTTGTGAGCACTCGAGAGAAAGTATCTTTTCTCCTAGCATGGCCGTAGTTGGACTTCTATATGACGCTATGATTGCCTTTACCAGAAGAGCCATAACCAGAAGAGATGCTATCAGCAAGTTCGAAAACTTGCTGGTCATGGAATCTTGAGCAATCATGACCTGTGAATTTTCACTGCAACCAGAGTCCTCCCCTGAAGTTACACTTAAGGTTAGGGCCATACTGAGCATGCCCAGCTTGGGTAGATTTTCAGACGCAGTCTGGCTGCCACCCACAGACATAGAATCTTTGGAATTCATCCTTACAAAAGTTTGCCACACATTCTTGGTCTGACATCTTGCGATGTCCACAAGGGCCACTTCCACCACTCCATGGTGTGCACTCAATGATCACCGTCGGAGCATTGTCTTTGTTTGTTACATATGTAGGATTATCCATTTCATGAAGAAAAAAAAAACACAAAATATTCGAATAGTGATGTAATTTTTATTTTATTGTAAAGAGTGATTCTTGCCATTATATGTGAAACACAATGTAGTTAAAAAGTTTTCCACGGTATTTCTTACAGGACTCAATCCTTTTGAGGTAATTTTCAATGACTTTCCGGCACATTTCGGGCAATATCTCGGCCATTACTTCACGAATATTGGTTTTCAGTTCATCCAGAGTTTAAAAATGGTTCGCATAAACACAAACTTTCGCGTACCCTCACCAAAAACAATCCAGAGACGTCAAATCGCAGAATCTTGGAGGCCAATTCATATTAGCCAATCGCAAAATTACATGTCCTGAAAATTTATCTTTCAAAAGAGCTCAATTTGCCTGTGTTCCGTGACTGGTTGCCTCATCATGCAGAAGCCACATATCGTCAAGATAATAAATCTTCGATTTCCGTCCAAAAATTATGGGCCAACATGCAGCCATAGCGCTCAGAATTGACCGTGGTGGTTCGTCCTTGATCGTTCTCAAAAAAATTCGGCCCAATCACGCCACTAGACCATAATGCGCACCAGACAGTGACGTTTTCCGGATGTAATGGCCTCTGTACGATCACTTATGGATTTCCCGAGCCCCATATTCTAAACGTCTGCTTATTAACCTATCCACAAAGCGAGAAATGGGCCTCAACACTGATTATATTTTTTTTCGAAAAATCAGAATCAACTCCTTGCTATTCCAACACCCAATGTTCGACTGTTGAATGATTTATATTCTAAAATGGTAAAACTTCAACTATATATATATATATATATATATATATATATATATATATATATATATATATATATATATATGCATATTTATATTTATATATATATATATATATATATATATATATATATATATGCATATTTATATTTATATATATATATATATATATATATATATATATAAAATATTTATGTATAAAATATTTATGTATCAATATTTATACATACAGAATAATTTTCTTCGAGGACCAGCTATAGCTTGCATCTGACCACATATCCAAATGTCAAAAACCAGGAAAAATCCAATCTGTAAATATTTTAGTATTATTAGGTTTGCCGCTGCAGCAAGGATTTCGCTGCCGCAGGTCGTTCGTCTTTCTTTCACAATAAATCGGTGTTGCGACACTAAGCTGCTGCCCACGTTGGGCGCTGATTGAAGATATTTACTAATTAGGCAAAAATTCACCCTAAACTTCATTCCTAAATCCTAATTTGTACACATTGCAGTTAAAATATTGTGTTTTATCTTAACTGAGCTTTAACAGTGTATGTTCTCTTTCAAGAAGCTCAGAATTTCTAATCTTGAAGCATTCTATACTTCCATTTACGACTCGGCTAATAATTCTCAGCTTAGAAATGAATAGATAATAAAAAGTCTTTAATAGCAAAAATTAAAGATGAATTACTTAATTTCGCTTACTTTTTGAATGGGTATAGTATTTTATTAGGATATTGTTTTGTTTGTGTAGTTTGTAAGGGTATCACAGGCAGAAATCGTGTTGAATTTCAGTTACGTTGACAATGGTAATTCCAGCATTACTGCATTGTAATCTACACAATAATTTATTTCTTATCTTCATCGTCACTACTGAATATCTTTTAAAATATTTTTGATGTTTTAGTTAATTCAGTAGTTACTTTTGATTCAAACTGTTCAAATTAGCCATCCATCAAATATATTCTAACAAAAGAAATGGAAACAGCGCACCTTTCTCTCATGGCACCAACCAGGCATCTAAAATAACTGACTATTATTTTCTTGTGGTATTTTACACACATGCAGTACGAAGTCATCGGACAAGACTATTTTCCATTTGAAGAAATCACACACAACTTCGAATGGTCATACTTCAAAACTAAATGATGCTTCTGACATTCATCAAGCATTTATGGCCTTATTGCTTGCAGCAACGCAAATTGATTTTACATATTTCGGAATCATTTCAATGCATTTTTGCACTAAATGACCATATTCATAGTTAGATGTATTACCGTCACAGTGGAAGGGACTCCTTTGGCGTGGTGGATGAATTGTATGATATCCCACCAGTAAGCGGTCAAATGGTAAATTCTTGTCAGTATAAAAGTAAAACTAATTGGTAATGCACACTAGTTGTTTTCTGAAATTTAGAACCTGCATCGAAGAAAATGCATGTTGTTTTGGTGAGTTGCTGGATGTAGTGAATCTTCTGAAATAAAGAATAGTAGTATAGTATAAAATTGCATGTGCAGATTGATGAACGTTACAAATGCGTGTAGTGAAATCTTTTACTTTTCAAATATTGTGTTACAAGGTGTGAATAAAAAATGCGTGCAATTTGAGTTTATCCTTGGTTAACTCAAACCAGGATTTACTGAGAGATCCTGAAAAACAATATCCTAATCCTTCTGGTGATATTTGGAGTGTACCTTAAGATTAACAAGTGCTTGATCCAATTCGAACGGTCTTCGCTTTCAAATGAAAAAAACGTGTTTAATTGATAATCTGTGAGTTTTGTTGCAAATACCATTTTTTGCTCTTTGGTATTATCTGCTGTTCGGACAATATTGCAAACTGTCATATCCAACTGAATATCCATAGGATCTCATGTCCTCTTCTTATGTTTTGTAAAAGACGAATAGCCATTCTTCATTCACTACAGATTGATCGAAATTCATTCTTGCGGATAAGTCCTTTTTACACATGTAGATTCTTTTATTATTTGTCGTTCGATGTTTAGATTTATTCTGTTTGAACTTGCATTTAACATTTGAACTTGTATTTAGTAAAAAGAACTTGCTTGGAAGTTGACTTTGTGTTTGCCGTGTTGAATTGACTCCGAATCATATAACAAGCTATTCTCAATTATATGGTGAACTTATTTACAGTGCCCGTTTTTAAGCTTAGGGTTTTTTACTCAAGGCTTTTTGCTGAAAATGCATCCATGAAAGTTTCATTGCACGAATAAAATTCACAATTTATATTGCATCCAATTTGATGTGGCTGAATTTTAATTAAAAGCATGACATTCAAGGCAATTATATTCGTTTACCTTATCTATTTTCTTGCCAACATATTACCATATCTGTGTATTGTTAAGGATTTTGCGTTTTTTCGTAAGGATACACTGTAAATGATGAGGTTGTACCATTAGTACTTTACGTGTTTAGTTCAATTATATTCGATTCCTGGTCCTTCGTTACAAACTTTGAAAATGCTTCGATCTCAAAACTGTATATTTTCCATAATTTTTCAGTTTGAATTCCTTTGACTTTCCAGTTTTCTGCGTTAACCAAAGTCCAAGCTTAAAAAATTATTGGAAAATTTTCTTTTCCAAATTTTTGTGTTTTAAAAACTGAATCCCCGTAATTTGTTTGGTGATTGATACCACTAGAAGTAAGCAAAATAACACTCAGAAAAATTTCACCACTGAAAATTTAATAGAATCAAATTTAAATCAAAAGCTGAAACACTTTTAAATAAAAAACGAATCTTATTTGAATTAAATAATCCCCCACATTCAATAAAAACGTTTCCACTTTCTTATAAAAATGTTATTTTCATATCAAAATATTCATCATTGAATGAAAAATAAAACATTAAAACAAACAAAACACACTTTGATACAGCGTTATTGAAATTAGGTCAGATTATTTGAATTAAAATGAAAAGTATATGGCGCCAAATCATATTTGAAAATTTTTGATTTGGCGTCATATACGTTTCTTTTTAATTCAAATAATCTGACCTCATTTCAAAAACGCTGTATTAAAGTGTGTCTTGTTTGTTTTAATGTTTTGTTTTTTTATTCAATGATGAACATTTTGATATGAAAATAACATTTTAATAATAAAATGGAAACATTTTTATTGAATGTGGGGGATTATTTAATTCAAATAAGGTTCGTTTTTTTGTTTAAAAGTGTTTCAACTTTTGATTTAAATTTGATTCTTTAAAATTTTAAGTGGCGTACTAACGCCTTCCGACTGGCAAAGAGTATTCCTTACCGAAGTGTGCCGTGCTGATTTTGTTGCTGTTACTTTTCAAGATACAGCCAGATAGACCAACCGCTAAATGGCTCAGAGCGAAGCTCCTAAAGATAGAACTGTCAGAAGGAGCCAACCTTTAGGCTGCAGAGAAATCCCTGATTCTTAACTCTAATATTCTTGGAGCTTCTTCCTCAACTCAGAGGAGTTAGAAACGGGTAAGCTACTGGCGTTCGTAGAATGCCAAAAAAGGGACCTCAAAGCAATTGCGCTATGTTAATTATAGCTGAAGAATGCGGCAAAATTTACTTTCCGGTTGGCCATGCTAATTCGGTTGTTAAAAATGGGTGGAAGGTTGATAGTATTTAGCACAAATTTCAGTTTTCTTCTTATCCCAGACTACACAAATATATCCTTCCAACTAGAAAAAACTTATCGCAAAAAAAGATCAAATATATGCCATCAGATTGCACGTGCTGTGAAGGCTATCGATACGATCTTACAGCGGGACTTCATGCCCTGCACCCAAATCACACTACGAATATGAAATTTGAAAACACAATGAATAATCCTCGAATCTTACCAAGACAACTGCCCTAAATAAGAAGTACCCCCAAAAATATAGAAGACGTGGCGGAACGGGGAGTTCGAAAAGCTCAGAAGAGTCGCAAGAATATAATTCAATAGGGCCAAAAACAAATCGAACTATAAGGCGTATAAAAAAGGATCTCAGAATATAGCGATGAGCTAAAGAAGTCAAAACGAAACGTTTAACTTGTGTTCAATGAGACTCAGTAGCATCCCAAAGACTGCAAAGATACAGAAAGCTCTATCCAAAAGCCGCCAAGTGCATATAGGACTACTTTAAACTCCAGGTGAAGAGAAGATGGCTACCTTCGATGACACACAAGAAGTGTTGCTCAAAACACACTTCGCAGGATTCATAATTTGTAATCATAATGAGGTCGTGGAAGAAGACAAATGTACTGAGTGGACACTCCACTAACCACTGAATTTTCTTATACATCCTTCCTTCCACAATATCAACGTGCACGGGCCATGTGTATCTTTTTATACCATGATATATTGTTGTATCCTTAGAACTTCCCACGCAATTCAAAAATTCGTGTAAGGGAAATTAAAATTATACGAATTAAAAATTATACGAATGAAGTAATCTAAGAACGATGCCAATGCACAAATTCCAATTTGCCTGCCTGCCAGCAAAGCAAACCAACTTTCTCTGGTGCAAATAATAGAAAAGGCGTTGAATAATAAGCATATCGCACTATGTGTCTTCATGGGCATAGAAGGAGGACGAGTCGCTACACCCTGCACTCCAGAGGAGAGATGCTTTTCAAGAGGTAGAAAAATGGGTGAATATAGCACCAAACTACCAATGTGTGTTGGCGGCAAAGTTCAAATTGCACGCTACTAGACACGTTGATGACACCACTATGGTAATAAAAGGTCCACACGCGGATATCTTGAGGTCTTGATCTAAACAATAAAAAAAAACAAATGCTTGAATATATAAAAATATATCCAAAACAAACACTGACATACAAAGAAACAAATGGTGTGACCATCATCTTATGTGTGATGGTAGAATGTCATACAAAAAACTAACAAGTAAGAAAAATTCAAAAGATGGGCGGTCTGCTGATTACAGATGCAATAAGCTTTATCCCAACGGCAGATATGGAGGCTCTTTTAAACATTGAACAGCTTCGCCGCAAGATTCAAGACGAAGCAGCAAAGCTGCCTGTAGCAAGCCTGCATGTACAAACGGAGAGACCCATGGAACCATTGAGTATCTTAAAGGACATCAAAATCATCATGAAGACGCCAAACTTCAACGAACAAATAAAACCACAATACCATCAAGAAACAGAAAATAGTCCAGCCCAAGTGCAAAATGCCCTTGTTTCTTTTTAAGGAGGCCGCTATCTATCCGCTATAATAAAGATAAGGAAAACTAGAAAGGTCAGCATTAAGATCCTATTAGATAGCCAAGCGGTTTTCAAGACTACGAAACAAGATCAAATACACTCAGATCTACTCTAACGAATAAGAAATACTCTAATTCAAAAAGAGGCACAGAGCAGTTTGAAACTCTGGCTATGATGGGTATAATAGAAACGAGAGAGCTTACACCAAGGCCGAATAGGGGCAGAATTGGCTTCTAATCTCTCGCTTCTATTCTTCCAACTCTGTACTGGGGCTTTCGAGGGGCTGACATGGACAAGAAAATTAAAACATTAACTAAGGAAAGGCTTGAACTACTCGAAGGATTAACTAAACGTAAACACAAAAAGTGCAAAAGAAGCAGAGGCTGTCTTAGAGAGTTTTAGCAGGCCATATTCCTTGCAAAAAGTACTTCCACATGAAAACCAAGAATCGAAATGACTGCTGTAGATACTTTGGAGAAGTGACAGAGAATGTAGAGCACCTTTTCGCACACTGTCCAGAACTATCAAGGCAAAGATTAAAGTTTCTTGGCTTTACTCTTCCCTCCATTTAGTACATAAGAAAATTTTCTCCGGGGATGTATCCAAGTTCATGGGAGGTGTGAATGCCCTATAGGAAACAGTACTGAGGAGGTCAGTAGACGCAGAAGCCCCATTCGCTAGGTGGCAACCGCATTTGGCCATATAATCGATCAACAAGATACGAAAAGGTAGTTATGAAAGTAGATGATCGATTTTGGTGCACTGCTTGACTCGACGCTCTCGTCACTCCGACAAGGGTATAACCTTATATTGCTACTTTATTCTTTTTTGACCATCTTCTCAATCTTATTAGTCTGAATGATATAACATCCCCAAAGCTCGTCAGGAGAAGATAATGACTATATACTAACATGGTGTACGCATCAACTGAAAATTCGAGGTTCTGCTTCGTTACTAATAAAGCCGTAAAGTCGACTCCATAGTACTGGATACTACCACACACGCAGCAATTACATTTTCTACTTGGTAAGATTAATCTCACTTTTCTTGCAAAATTAGTTGATTTAATCTCTGGATTGTTTGAAAAGATTAATAGAACCTCAGTCAATCGGGTAAGATAAATATTATTATTATTAATACGCTCACCCACAAATCAAAGTTGGTGCGGCGAACATTTTCCACCACTTCTTCAAAACCCATTCCATTGTTCATCTGCATCCATTTAAAGATGATATACTAGTAGATAGCGAAAACTTTCTGAAAAGTGAGGTTCTGACTGGCACTAGAAATGAATTGTGCTCTTTTATTATTGTTTAATAAAAGTCCGTTCGGCAACCCTACAAGTTACTTGTAGGGCAAACAATTCAACTCACCTGCTGGTCATGTCTTTGGCTATAAATATATATCACTCCCTGCCAAAAAAAAAGCTAAAAGTGAACTGAAATAATCTTCCCCAATAGTTTCAAACCGTTGGTAACTAGAAAAAACTTTGCATTTTGCGACTTCTATCGTTTTCATCCTATTGGTCTAATGTGGTTTGTTATGTCCATTTCAATAACTCTGCAGCTAGTTATAACATAATACAATATTAGATACTATCTTTCACATACAATTATTAGTACGCACTTATAAAACGAAGTTTGAATAATTTGACCCAAGCGACTCCAACATAAACGAACGCATACATGCCATGCGACTGCAACATTACACAATTGTTGAACACTCCTCATACCACTAATCTAACTGCATGCAAAAGATGAATAATAAATTAACGCCCGAAACGAGTTTCATCTTTTCGTAATATGTGTCACATTTGATTTTACATTCTGGAAAACTGAGCAAGTGAGTGAATATCCATGTGAATGTTGCAAGGGGCATTTGCAATTTGAAATTTTAGTAGTATCAATAGCTTACTCGTACGCACATCAGATAGCAGTTTGATGTAATCATTAGTGCTGTCATAAAATTATCTGACGTGAGTATTAAATTAACTTCAATAATCTTAAAGATTGTCAGAGCCGGTATTGCGGAGGACCCTTGTATTGACGATCTATTTACTTGTGATTGAGTTGCTTTGTCTTCTTTGATTTCAGTCTAAGCTGTTTACAGTAAAAGACTTTGCATATAATTTACAATTTATCGAAATTGTGTATAATGTTTCGCCTTGGAGAAAGAAATAACAGAAATAGAAAACTGTCACCAGAGATTATTTGGCTTGGTGATAGTGTGCTCTTATTTCTTACTGGTTTGTTATCAAACAAACCCCTGAGCCTTAAAAAAGAGTCAAAAATGCGAACAGACCGAAAGATAGACTAAATAAACAGAAATTAATTGGAAAAACCAATTTCACCAACTTGAGAAATAAGACATTTTACTAAAAAGTTATGCTAGAGAAAATTTAGACCTCAACACAGATTCGAGGCTAAGTTATTGTACGTTGTATTGTTAACCTGTCAGATAGATCAGTTTCACATGGCTATAGTCGTTTAAGGAGAACGCTTTTGGCTTCTACGTTTGGCAATTGTTGATTTTTAATAAAACGCTCCAGAACTAATGGGCTGGTATGATGATGGTTCACCTGAAGGTTTGCTGTCCTTATGTGCATCAAGTAAAAACGATGGCGGTGGTGTGTTAGTTGCAGCTCACAGGTCTCTTCAAGGAACACTCTATATGGATTTCTCTCCGTCTCCTTTTATTGAATGTGCTGCTGTGCGCGTTACCCTTGCTCCCACAAATGTTCTCATTGTTTTTTAAGTATATGTTCCTTGTAATTCTCCAGTTGCGGTTTATAATAAATTTTTTGATGAGCTATCCACCTACCTCAACATTAGCTTCTCTTCTGCCTTATCTTTAATATGTGGTGATTTCAACTTACCGAACCTGGTATGGAATCATAACTTTTCTAACATAATCTCATCCAGCAATATTTCCTTGATAACCTCATCCTTTTTATATTTGTGTTCACTCTCTCAATTAAACTGTGTTCCCAATGTAAATAACAAAATACTAGACTTTGTTCTATCTTATATTCCCCCTCATAATATCAGTGTTCATACCACCTCCTTCCCCTATGTCCAAGCTGACTTACATCACCCTCTTCTCTCAGTCACACTTCATGTTGATTTTCTGACCTTTAGAGCTCCTTCTCGAGCCATGCGCTTTAACTTCCATAAAACTAACGTCGTTAGTATGATGACTGAAATGAACTCGGTTAATTGGTTCTCCTTCTCTCGCGGCCTCACTGTCAATGACCTTGTCATAAAATTTCACAACTTCCTATCCAACCTTATCTCCCGTTTCACGCAAGCCCGATGACGCTCCTTGGTTTCGTCGTGTTGTGGCGTCGGGCCTGAAAGCTAAGGATGTTCGAATTTTCGAGGCTACGTTCTTTTGCTAAAACTGCCATCAATCAAGCTATCCGAGATTACTTTTCCAGCATTGAGTGCTCTATCTGCTTTAATCATCAAAAACCCTTTTGGTCTTATGTCCGATCCCTCAAAAGTTCCCATCGTTTCCCCGATTCCATGTTCCTCGATAAACCTACGGCATCTAATCCACGTGAAATTTGCGACCTCTTCGCAAAATATTTTTATTCCTGCTTTACCTAACATAATCATATCTTGCCTTGTGAAATTCCCCATGTTGCTTCATCCTCCCTATCTTCCATTTGAACCAATCCTCTTGAAATTGAATTCTTACTCGAATGTCTTGATGTCAATGTCGGTTGTGGTTCTGATGGTATCCCTAACCTGTTGGCCAAATTACTGTCATCGTCCTTATGTGCTCCCTTGTCAATTATATTTAACCTCAGCCTCCTTCCCCTCCAGTTGGAAATCTGCTTATATTTCCCCCATCCACAAGCCTGGAGACCCAAGCTGTGTTTCCAACTACCGTCCAATTTCCCTCCTTCCTTGTTTTGGAAAAATTCTTAAAAAAGTGTGCTGTATCTGTGCAATCGTCCACCTCTTTGGATAATTTTAAGGATTTTGGTGTGCACTTTGATCCAAAGCTCAAATTTGACCAGCACATTGCCTATATAACCGCCAAGGCCTCTCGTCTGTCCGGTTTCATCCTTAGATCCTCTACTCCTTTTACTAGCATTTCTACCTCTTTCCATCTGTTTTTTTTTACTTGTTCGTAGCATCCTAGAGTATTGTTGTATAGTGCGGTCTCCCCGTCATAAATATATCAGTGATACAGTGGAACACGTTCAGCGTAGATTTACTCGCTCACTGTTATTTAAATTCAACATCCCTTACTGTGGTTATAGTCATGGTCTTTCCTTATTCCAAATTCCTTCATTAGAGGCCCGACGAGTGTTCCTTGACGAGTGCTTACTTTTCAAGCTACTCCATTGCCCTATGATCTCTGATCTTGGTTATATGCTGTGTCTACGTAACATCAATCGATCAGATAGATCCCAATTAATGTTCTCTCTTCCCTTCGCGCGTTCTGAAGTTTATTTTAACTCGCCGCTAGTGCGTATGCCCAGGAAGCATAACGAT
Source organism: Nemotelus nigrinus (assembly GCA_947369275.1). Lineage (NCBI taxonomy): Eukaryota > Metazoa > Arthropoda > Insecta > Diptera > Stratiomyidae > Nemotelus > Nemotelus nigrinus. The sequence continues at coordinate 175,245,500 of OX376372.1, forward strand.
CTTCAGCTTGATCCTTTTCCGCTAACGTTCTGTCAATTTAAGTCGCAAATTAAAGATTTAATTCTTAATGTTTCTTATAATGTTTGACTTTCTTTTTAATTTTTTTTTACCATTTTCGCACTTTCTTCAATGTTAAACTGTATATTAGCTTTAATTTGTTGAAGTTCTAATATGTACGTTTCTAATATTTTCATTTATTTGTTAATTTTTTCTATTTTCTTCTTTTGGGTTTATTTAATATTTCTATTTTTGTAATTGGGCAAAAGCCTGTTAAAATGGATTTAAATAAATAAATAAAATAAAAAAAAACTCTAGCGCACCTGAACCGCTAGAAACACTAATGTTCGAAGAACAGTAGAAGAATCGTGCAGGTTTTGAGTGCATATTCCACCACATGTGCTGCTTATTACGACCAAACTGTTTCAAATGCCACGTTTTACTTTGGTCTCAAGAATGCATTATAACTCATATGGTGGAAGGTTTCAGATATTACCACTGGCATGAATTTCAACGTTTATGAGAGCAAAACACGGGTTAATTATATTCGTTATCAGTTGCTTATTTCGCATAATTTTGAAAGCAGCATCTCATATAACATCAATGAAGAAAATGCTCAGTGCCTGCAGCACTGTAACTGAAGTTGGTGTTTGGGGCTGCGATCCGAAAAATTTGCAGAACTTTGCGAATTGCAACATTGATTATTTATTTTAATTGTAAATGTTTCCGGTATGAATACTAACTGTAAGCGTTTATTGATACAAAAGTAGCACAACCGACTCGTGCTGGCAACCTTCTGCCAGTATCAAAGCCAAAAATATATCACATCTGCTTCACGTTGTTATATAACATTCGAAGTTAAAGGAGTATAAAGAAATTTAGAGTTACCTGCAGCGAGTTTTTTCAAATAATCGAAAGCTTAATATTTGCTGTTTATTGTCACTACAATATCATTACCATTTGAAAATTCTACGATAAAACCGCTTAATAATGATATTGCAATTAAACACAAAACCAACAATAGCTGGCAACCCTATCGTGGCTTTTCAACCAAATTTGGCCTGAATAATGTTTATGACAGGTTTCATTAATTGTATGAAATTCGTATTGATTTCATGACTGCACTGGAAGTTATAGTGCAAAAAGTTTTATTTTCTTGAGCGAATTTTCAAAACCAAAGACACAAAAATTACCATAGCTGGTAGCACCAATCAAATTTTTCAACCAAATTTCCACCAAACAGAGATTAGAGTTAGGTTTAGCTACTGTGTCAATTTCATGAAAATCTGGTAATTTATTCACATTTCATAGGGCAAAAAGCAGTTTTTCTTCTTTGTAATTTTTCAAGATGGCACCACTGGCACAGACTTGCCCACAATTCAAAATCGCTTCTATCAAATCTGGTCTTACTTAAGTCCAATGCATTCTGTAAATTTTAGCTGTATCTGATTATTGGTTCGTGAGTTTCCGTGAACAGAAGTTTTTGATGCTAAAAATATAGGTTAACTGGGAGAGGGTTACCGTTCTTGTCCGACATGAAATTTCCAAAGTTTTATTTTGAACGTGTAGATAAAACATAAGATTAATAAACAGATTAGTTTTATTGTAAGAAACGGACATTTTTTTGAATATTCGATGGTTTGAATGTTTTCACTTCCAAATTTTTTTTTTCAAAATGAAGACACCAAAATTATCATAGCTGGCAACTCCAACCGAATTTTTCAACGAAATTTCTACCAAACGTGGCTTAAAGTAAGGTCCAGCAGTTGTGTGAGTTTCGTCAAAATCGAACGATTCAGTCAGAATTTATAGGGCTAAAAACAGTTATCTTTTTTAGTGGTTTTTCAAGATGGCACCACTGGCACAGAATTGCCCGCATTTCAAAATCACTTCTATCAGACCTGGTCCTATTTAAGACCAATACATTCTGCAAATTTCAATTCATTCTGCTCATCGGATCGTGAGTTTCCGTGAACAGAAGTTTTTGATGCTTAAAATATAGGTAAATTGGGCAAGGGTTACCAGGCGTGCCCGTTATACCATATCTTTTTTTTTTTTTGGTTATGTAAACAAAGCACAAGATTTACATATGAGTGGCTTTTTTTTGAAGAAACGGCATTTTTTCAAGAGAGACGATGATTTGGAGGTTTTCACTTTCAGTGCCTGCCCTAGCTACAGGGTTGCCAGCACGCTCATTAAAAGCTACACAAATCTACAACTAAATAATATCAATATGTCCTGAAAATTTCGTAATGATTGAATAGCTCTGTCAAAAGTTATCGCAATTTAAAAATTTTCAAATTTTCCCGTCCTCTTTTTAGGCACCCAGCGCACACATAGGGTTAAAAAATTCCAAAGCATTATCCGATTCATATGTAAAAAAACGTTTGAAATTTATTTCGTTAACTTTATTTTTGCGAAAATTATTTGTGCACGAAATAATAGGTATATTAAAAATATCACTTAAATGGCCGCCGGCGCCAAAAGGTTAACAATAACTGACATTTAAAGAGACCTGGACCTATTCTGCATATACACCAATGTATCCTGAAAGTTTCAGCTCAATCGGATGGCGCGTTCCCGAGATTATCTCACTGAAATTTTTTGATGATATATATATATATATATATAGAAATATGAATTTTTGGCCGAATCGATTTTAATACTAATGTTCTTCGAACATTAGTAAAAAGTCTTTGCAACTTCCATTACCTTAGAAATGCTCTTTAGTGCTCTTTAGTTTGCAAACATGTCCGGTTATCTTTGTATTCCAGCTTAAGGGCTACGCTTAGGGTTCTGTCTGGTCCCAAGGTTTATAATCGCCAATTTTACTGCACAGTTCTTTCAGTTCCTTCTTAGTTACTGGTGGCGTTTCCTCCACTATAGGTGTTGTTCTTATGCCCTCAGTTGCAACACTTGTACGATGTTGCGAAAAAAGTGTCGTGATGATGTTATCGGAGGGGAATTATTAACCCTCAGTTTCTTCATGACTACCCAGTAATCAGTGCTCCAGCGATGGGTATCAGCTTTGCCATAGGGCCGATAAAGGCTCCTCTTTTTCGCATTTTTGATTGCGCCCTTTAACGATTTACGAAGGTTCCTGAGCTCGGTCAGCTTATCTTGAATTTTGATCTACCTCTTGGTACTTCGTCAGACGTTTCTTGGTCAAAAGATGTTGCTTGCCACCTAGGACCAGAGGTTTTTCCTGCCGCTGCCTTCTTCTGCCGTTATGATGCTTGATACCAAGCTTTACCACTTGATGATCGCTCTGGGTGTAGTATTCGCTGACGAAGTGACGCTTGCTAGACTTGAGCTTGCAATGGTTATTTTTGAAAGTATTTTCCCTTTCGTTATTGAGAGGCACCTAATTTTGAAGTGCAAAAGTTTCCACAAGCATTCGTCTTCTCGCGTGCACAGTTCGGCTACTCCACTCGGCTGACCATGCATTAAAATCACCACTGATTAGGACATAAGGTGACTTTGCCGGTGCTGAAGGACGATGTTCACCAGGACGTTCAAAGCTCAAGGTTGTCTCCTGATTGGATTCCGTCGGCTTACCATTGGGTTCGGTGGAACAGTTGTAGGCCATTATCGGACCGGATAAGTTTACTTATTTCAAATGCCTACAGCGATTGAAAAGGAAATATCCAGAATCTCCATTTCAAGTTGATTTTTCTTTCCTCTCAGTGTTTGGAGTTGATAAAATTTACTAGTAATAACCTCAATAAGTATATTGGTAAAAATATGGAGTTTTGGTGCCTACATTTCACGGAAATTTTATGTAATGGCTTATAACTGAGAACTTCGTCACCTGTTTCTTAAATGACCAAAGTGGCAAGGAAGAATTTCCGTTGATGTTTTGAAGTGAAGGATATAATCGACAATTCCGCTAAGCACACCAGACTCTTATGTAAACCTTGCAAGACATTTTGACACAATCGTTTCATTTCATAACAACTATTATCAGTATGACTATTTGAAAGAAATTCTCTTAGAGATTTTTTGCAAAATGGTGACTACTGTGTATTTCAACTCAAAAAATAATTTTATATCCAAATCACACTCTTCACCGAAAATCATTTTAACGTTTTCGCGAACATAATTTTTAGGCACTTCTTGGAATTTTCACCACCGCACTAGCCAGACCAGACGTCAGTCATGGCTACACATACGAACGAGGTGGTGGAATAAGTGATAATTTCGTCGGTGCTGCTCCTTTTCAGACCAACCAAATCGCAGACCAAGGTTTGAATTTATTTTCCCAAAGCAGAGGAGGATCAGTTTTGACAACTTCCGATTTTTCCGGTCCATCGTTTGGAGGATCTTTTGGCGGGTCTTTTGGAGATTACAATAGCGGACGGCAGCAACAAATCTTAACACCAATTGTAACGAAAAACTTTTACATTCACTCCGCTCCAGAGGAAACAGATGAGCAACAAGAGGTCAAAACTGTTCAACTCGGTCGACCTCAAAAAACGTATCGTGTTGTTTTCATCAAAGCACCAGCTGCCAACAGTCGATCAGCACAAATTCAAGCAATATATCCTAAGAATGAAGAAAAGACAGTTATTTATGTACTTACTCAGAAGGCAGATGGTATAAATATTGGCGATATTGCTACACCAGCGCCATCGGTTGCCAGTAAACCTGAAGTATTCTTTATTAAGTATAAGACTGCAGAGGAGGCCGCCCAGGCGCAGCAAACAATTAAAGGTAGCTCATCTATAAGTATATCGGTGAAAAGAAAAAAAAATATCACTAACAAATCAAGTAAAACAATTTGACTTCATTAACATCTTGCTGCTTTAAAAAAAAAGAATACCGGTGAACAATTCAATTCAAAAACCCAAAATTAATCTTTTAGATTTTACATTAATTATATTCAATAACTTTTCAAGCACAATACGATAAATTGGGTGGAACTAGTCAAGTGTCCGATGAAGGTGTCGCACCAGTTCAATCTGTCATAGGATCAGTGTCATCGTCATCTTCTTCTTCAAGTTCATCGATCTCAAACTCAAATTTCATACACACTGGCGATTCTGGATCAGTGACCGTTTCCCCGGGGGTTACTAGAGGCACTTACTTACCACCGTCGAAATAAATGTAATGCCTGTGCGAATAATGAACGCAGGATCATCAATGTGTATATTTTGTTTCGGTGCTTAGTAAAGTATTATATATTCGTAAAAATAATATTTTTAATAAAAATGCATTTCCGAAAATTTGTTACGTGTTTAAAACCAATATAACCATTATCTTTCACATAAGTTTTGGCAATGGTAGTTTTTATTGAGGTTAAATCCAAACTAAAAGATAATTGACATGGAGACTTTGTATTATCTAAAATGTTGTCAGAGTTGTATAGCTTACACCTAAAGCAATAATTGAGTTTCAGAATTTGGAAATCCTGACGCAATCTGAAATACAATTTCATGCGAAACGCAAACATGAAGGCCAATTAGAGCCTTAGAGCTAACTGTAATAAGATAATTATATTGAAATATAAATTACGTCAATATCGATTCTGCAAGAAACAGATTTTCCGTCATGAGCTACTTGACAGGCAAATTTACATTTTGTCAGTGAAAATAACATACTTGACGGTGAAAACACTGCAAACAAATTGTTTTCCTTGTCGAAACTACGACCAAAAATTATTTTCGATGCATTCATTATTTCAATTGGAAGTTGGTGTTCCGTCATTGGCGAATTGTAAAATGTTAGTACAATTTGATAGTGAAAAGCATACAAACAAACAAAAATTAGGTATGACGAAACGCCTAGGTACACAGCTACCTAAATTGCTCATTTTTCAAAAAACAAAAAAAAAATAATAATCATTTATTTTAGTGTAGCAAATGCACAATTAAAGTTGCTGTGTTTGAAAGCCTTAAGTTGGGTAAGCCAAAAATAAGTTTAGAATCTAGTCGCTTTATGACGCGGTAGCGACAGAGCTCCGGGGTAACATTATCATCCTTGTTACAATAAAAGCGTGACAGGCCTCAGAAAAGGCTCTTATTTTCGTAGTTGGCCGTACAGGTTCAGTTGAGTTGGACTTCTGATTAGTACCAACGCGGCTTTGAATGCTTGTTCCCATAATAGCTTGCGCGAACCCTCACGTGGCCTACCCGCTTTGCATAAATACACATGGGATAATTTTGCCGAATTTATTTCGAGCTTAAATAACGAATCAGAATTTTAGCCCAACAGCAACAATGTTCCCCCAAAAAAAACTCACACATCAAAACGCTTGCTCCACTGTCAACTGGAGGAGAAATAAAAACCTGCTCCGAACGTCTGTCCACAGATTCGGGAGCGGACCACTGGAAAAACATTTCCTCGTAGTACCAAGGCAACAAAAGTGAGCACCGAGAAGAGAAAGATGCACTTACCCACTGAGCGAAAGTCACGAGAAATGACAACTAAGCTGGCTCGGACACACGCTACAGATACGTCATATGCCATTTCCACCTCAGAAACTCGATCTAGCTTTGAATCTATTCAGGCGTATTGAATACGAAGGAATGCATATCGGATTTTAAGAAGATTCGTGTGACACGACACCACAGCCATCTCGGGTCTCTGTCCGCAATAGATACGAAAAATCTTATACGTGCAAAACTATTTGAAGGAACTTATTCGGTAAACCAGGTTTCGATAGCACTGGTCATAAAGGTCAGCTGAGCAGCCAGGTCAGTATTGCCAGTAGGAGCTTGAAAAAACGTAAGACTGTCCCGAACGGAATAACTTGACCATCGATAAAAGGGCAGTCATCGATAACAGTAAAAGCAACGGCATCATCTCACCAGTCAACTGAAAATTAATACAAAAACCGCTTTTAGTGGACTTTAATGATTTGTTATTGTTTGAACCGAGATGCGTTGTTGCCCGGTCTCATCAAGGCTGAATCCAGCTGATAACTTGTCAAAATCAATGGTCTCGGGAACTTTACAAACGTTCACTCAAACGTTTACCACGAGGACCTATAAATCTCCAGGCTGAAGTATTTAGCCCCTACGGAAGGTGGACATAAGCGGGAAACCTCGCTTCATGCTACATGAGGAAGGTTTACCGCCTCCCAGTAACCATGCAAGGGAGTTTTTTCTGCTAATAATAGGTTCAGATAATCAGTTATGAGCAGCTCGGATCCAACAAAAGATGTCTAACAATATAGCCATTGTAAACATAGCTAATGAATCTACCTTCTGAACCTCCAACAAATGTGAGGTTCTAGTAGTTCTCATGAAATGGAGAGTTTTGCCGAAGTGTGATATGTGATAAAAACTCTGTAGTGGAATAGTGAAATTGACTTCGAAGTTTTTTCGAAACGCATGCAGAAAAGAGTTTACGATTGGTTAAATTGCAAAATCAAATTAAGGCTTTTCAAATACGCCATGTGTAAGGCGGAAAAAGCTTCACGGGATTCTTTGTGTGCAAATATTCAAGGCATTAACGAAGCCAGTCGCCTCCGAAAACTTTAAAGTGTAAATAAAATTGTATGAAAATGTCCGCTGATAGTTGGGCCCAAAGCAACTATGAGATGCTTAGTGCTTTGCAGCGGGGAGACATCTTCAACAATACCGTTAGATTGAAATTGTTTTTGCTGGATGATTAAAATTGAAAAAAATTTTATTTACATAGAAAATATTATTTGACAAAGTCAATAACCTTTATGAATACCGTTAGAATAATACAGTAATGCAAGTTCGATTCCTGTTACCTATACCGCACACATAAGATAGTCTATTAATTGTTTGCTTTCTTCCAGGCCCGGATACTACCCATCCAAGCCCGGATGCTATCATCCTGATTGATATTCAGCAGACATTAGAGGGCACTACGTTTTTGCTCATGGGCATTTCCACAACCTGCTACATATATATATATATATATATATATATATATATATATATATATATATATATATATATATATATATATATATATATATATATATATATATATATATATATATATATAAATATATATATATATATATGTATATATATAAGAAATAGCGGGAAATTGCTTACCGTAGTCGAGCATTTTGGAAGATCACTTGCTTGCAAGGAGTACACGCGGGCTGCATTTCTGGGCATCGAAGTAGAAGAATCCTGATTATCACCTCGCACGAATATCAATACTTATAAATCAGCCAATCGGAAATCGAGTAAAATACTCGTGATTGGGTAGTTCAACCAATGGTACCAAGAATTTAGCCTAAATGCTTACCCTAACAAAGTGAAACTATTGCTCTTCACGGTTAAATAGAGGGTCCAAAGCTCAATGTTAACCCTATAGCCCTCAAAAACCAAGCAAAGTATCTGGGATTTACTCTGGAACTCAGGCTTCTATGGTGAAAAAATACAGCAGAAAGAACTCCTAAGGCACTGTGTGTTCTATACTGTTGTAAAAGAGCCATTGAAGCGATTTGGGGGCTGCAACCTCGCATCGTCTCCTGGATTAACTTTAGCAGCAGTCAATTGATGGCCAAGCATACTTAAGGCTGTGAGTCAGAAGATGATAGAAGAGGCTCCTAGGTAAACAGACCTTCTTATATCGAGGATGCTCCGTACTACCTCATCAAGATCACCCTTATGGATACTTTATTGGTTTCCTACTTATCTGTTTGTCCTACAACACGCGATGTGTGCAGCGGCAAGACTATGCTGTGGAACCCTGGACGAGGACAAAACCTAGACTAGTGTTGTGAATACTAAAATGTAAACACACATAAATGTCAAAACATATTAAATATGTCCACTTTGCGATTTTAGCGATATTCCACGAAAGTGGTGAACACTAAAATTAAAGTAGACTTGACTTAGCAAAGACAAGAACACATACACTTAATATTAAAAGCAACATTAAAAACCAAATCCATACATTTTAGTATATTTTTCATTGGCTAAATATTTTACTATATAAGAGTGGTATATGAGTGAATAAAGTCAGTCTGTTTCGGGATGCTAAATCGCTCGGCAACCAATCAGACTAATTCCAAATTTAACAGATTAGTTTTATTTTGAAAGGTAACTTGCTAAGGAGGCGGTTAAATTCGCCATGCAAGTATCACATGCATAGTGACCAGTTAGGGAAGTAACCGTATTTTTATAATATTACATGGCGATCCTTTGACCTAACGTTCCTGTGAATCACAATATTGTGATTAAGAGAATGTGCAGAATGGACCTTATAAATCTTGGTGCAGGATGGACCTATCACGGATTTGGACCGAATAGCTGCATTTTCGTTGAGAGCTCAGCAGCTATACAGTCCCTTGCTGATTTGTACACCTTCCCGAAGCTAGCCCTAAAATACCGTAAGTCTCTTAACACGATGTCGAGACATTCGATGGTGCAGCTGTTTGAGGTGCTAGGACATGGTGAACTGCGAACCAGATGAACTTATAACGCGGCTGATCGTTTTTTGCCGGAGGTTTCCTGAAGTTTCACAATCGGCACTCCAATGGCTTCAATGAAACTGACCATCGGGCAAGAATACGAAAGACGCAATGAAGTTGTGGATGGAAGACTCTTTCTGCTTGATTACAAGACAATTTTGTAAATCTTTTGAAATTGGCCACAATAGGAAACTACTTGAACTAGAAAGGTCTTAACTGGACTTGTATGTTTGGCAAGCATGCAGCACGGCAGGGTGCCCCTTACGACGATTTCTGCCAGAGTTCTAGTTACGAGGGGTAGGGAAGGGGAAAACACTTCTTCACCTTTTGTGCTAATCTCGCTAAGAGGCAGTTCTTTGACTTACACTTCTTCGTTAGCGTCAGTGTTCTTAAAGAGGATCACCCAGTTTAAGAGTCGAGATGGCTGTCTACCCAATAGTGGTTATGCGCTAAGCAATGTAGTTTACTTTGGAATCTTCGTAAAGGACAGCCTCAGAACCTACCAAATAATTCTTATTTTCTTTATTACTGAGAAGTCATACGTTTTTAGTGTGTGTGCATGCAATAACATTCGTAAGATACACAGCACTGAGAGCTTTTAACAGACAAAATATTAATCTTGTTAGTATCCTGAAATATTTGAAAAGCCCAAATGACTATGTCAGCAGCTGATTTCTAAGCCTGAAATCGCTATATGAATAATGCAAAGCACTTACGGTTCGTGACAAACCTATCAGTTATGGAAGAAGTTGGGACTATGAGCGTCGATCAGTGGGAAGGGTCGTGAAAGTGCTGATATCAGTATCCTAAGGTAAACGAATTTTTATCAATGCAATTCTTACAACGTGCGGAGAGTGACGTGCAAGTAAATGGACGATCCATGTGAAATGACTCCTCTCACCTCTCCTCTTCGTCCTATCTACTCGCCTTCCAGTGGCGGTGCTGTTAATCTTGACCAGAGATCGGGTAACTATATACTAGCGATATTAAACCCCCTGTGGAAGGGAAAGAAACTAAGTGGCAGATAGTCCGGTCCTCCAGGCTTGGGGGTTGGAGCGATGGACCGACAATGCGTCCTCCACAAAATTTTAAACCGTTCCGGAACTTACGGAGATGCCTCGAATAGGATTGGACGAACGGAAACGACCCGGCAAACGAAACATGGACTACGCATTTGGATCCTGGAATGTCAGATCACTAAATAAACCGGGTGCTGTAAAAGAATTATTATTACAGGTCACTCAGTACAAATTGAACATGCTGGCAGTCCAAGAAACGAAATGGATTGATAGCGAGATTCAAGAAACGAAATGGATTGGTAGCGAAATTCAAGCCTGCAGGAAGCCGTGAATTTGGAGTGGCATTCATTGTGGATAGGAAGTTCAAGCCACACATTATGGACTTCAAGGCAGTAAGCGAACGATTGTGTGCGATCCGCATCAAAGCAAAATTCTTTGAAATATGACTGATAAACGTTCACGCCCTGACAGAAGAAAAAGACGAGGAAACGAAAGACGCTTTCTATAACCACTTGGAAAGGCTATTCGACTCATTTCCCTCAAACGACGTCAAAATAATACTCGGCGACTTCAATGCTAAAGTCGGGAATGAAGAAGTACATCGGGGAACAACTGGATTGCACAGTCTCCACGATGCAACTAACGACAACGGCCAACGCCTGATTGACTTTCCATGTTGTAGGGATATAGTCATAAGTTCGACATGCTTCCCACATCGACGCATCCACAAAAGAACATGGGCATCACCAGATGGCAGTACCTTTAATCAAATTGACCATGTCCTTATTCAGCGGAGATGGACTTCCAGCATACTTGACGCTCAGACGTTTCGAGGAGCAAATTGTGACTCGGACCACTACTTGGTCAAATCCAAATATCGACGTCGCATGTCAAAGGCGTAGGGGACGAAGACCAGTCCCCTTCGTAAGTTTGACATCAAAAAGCTCCAAACGGCGTCAGTAGCAGAAAGCTTCTCAAAAACTCTTGAGACTAAGCTAACCCCCATCCTACAAAGTAACACAGTGAGGCCGGTTGACGAGGTCTGGATGGAGATAAAGACAGCAATCAAGGCCGCTGCAGAACAAGTGGGTGGGTATGAAGCTCAGCGGAAAAGAAACAACTGGTTTGACAACGAATGCCAGGATGCGCTGTTCCTTGAAAGGAACACCAGGACGAATAGAGAAAAATATGAAAACCTCCGACGAGTAGCCATTAAGATCATAAGATGTAAGAAACGAAAATATGATGATGAGTAATTAAAGAGCATTGACGAAAATCTGGCGAGCAATAAAACTAGGCAAGCTTACAAGGTAGTGAAATGTTTAAGACGCGGATATCAGCCCAAGACGACAATCTGTAAAGACAAAATCGGCAATATCATATCCGAAGATAGCCAGATTAAGGAGAGGTGGGCCTACTATTTCAAAGAACTCCTTAATCCTACACAGGGCTCAATAATATCAGAGATAGACGTCTCTGACGAAGTTCCGATCGTACTTCCAACGCTGGAAGAAGTCAATTCTGCCATAAAAAGCCAGAAAAACAATAAAGCGCCGGGCATTGACGAGATTCCGGTTGAGCTAATCAAGTACGGTGGAAGCTGCCCCATAAAAGCCATCCATAAATTGATCCAGCACATCTATGGTCAAGAAAAAATACCGCAGGAGTGGTGCAAATCCGTCATATGCCCTATCCACAAAAAAAGAGACAAACTTCGGTGCGAGCACTACAGAGGCATATCGCTACTTTGTACGCCCTATAAGATACTGACGAAAATATTAAAAAATAAAATAAATGTAAACGCTAAAAATGACTTTGGGGAGTACCAAGGAGTCTTTAGGTCTGGTCGATCAACTACAGATCAGCTCTTCACAGTCAAGCAAGTGCTCGAAAAATGCTGGGAATTTTACATCGACGTCCACTAGATTTTCGTGGATTTTAAACAAGCACATGACAGTATTGACCGAAACGTACTGTACAAAATAATGCTATACTTCGGCATCCCAGCAAAATTAGTCTGACTGACCAAAATGACGATAACGTCGGCAGCATCACAAGTCAGAATCAACAACAGTCTGACTGGCGCCTTTGACACAAATGTCGGACTAAAGCAAGGCGATGGTTTGGCCCCTCTGCTGTTCAACCTAGCACTTGAGTACGTGATAAGGAAGATTCCTGCCGACACAGGGGGTACGCTTCTGTACAAGTCGAACCAATTAGTGGCCTACGCGGATGACATTAACATCTTGTCACGTTCCTTCACATCCGCCAAAGAACTCCTGTTGAAACTTGACCAGGAAGCCGAAGAGGTAGGCCTGAAGATCAATCAGACGAAAACAAAAATCATGACGTAAACAAGAAAGAAGACCTCCATTAGACGAAATATAATTCTGGACGAATATAATTTAGAGAATGTGGACGAATTTATATACTTCGGCTCGAAATTGACAACGAAAGGCAGTGAAACTGGTGAAATTAAACGGAGAATACAGCTCGCTAATAAAACGTTCTACTCCGTTTTGGCCCTACTGAAGACCAGCTGCATACACAGGAAGACGAAGCTCCAAGTCTACAAATCAATAATCAGGCCTGTGTTGTGCTACGGATGTGAAATTTGGACCCTTACCCAAGCATCCGCAAATATGCCGAACGCCTTCGAAAGACGAATCCTCAGGCATATAATTGGAGCTAAACAAGAGTGCGGCCAATGGCGGATAAGGTACAACCACGAGTTGTACGAGGTTTTTGATGAGCCAGAGGTTGCTACAATAATCAAACTGCGGAAGCTGCAATGGGCTGGTCACGTACCTAAGAAGGTATTCGACGGAAGGGCTGAGAGTCGAAGACCAGTGGGAAAATCCAGAAAACGCTGGTCTGACTCTGTCGACGAAGACTGCGAAAAGCTGCTCGGTTTTCGAAATTGGAGGACGCGGTCATTAGACCGAGAGAACTGAAGGCTTCACCTGCGAGAAGCCAAGGCCCGAGAGGGGCTGTAGTGCTACAACGACTCAATTATAGACTAGCGGAGTTTAACGAGACTCCATTCGGCATATAATCCCCAACAAAAACTTTTAAACATCCAACCATAGAGATATAATTAGAAAACAGAAACATTGATTTTAGATTTAGATCTAGATTTATTTATTCAACCATACATTAAATATACTACAATTTGTACAAAATATTCCAGTAGGTGAATCGAGCTTTGGCTCTTGCAATCCTAAACAACTGTATTAACATGCATCTTAGCAGAATGAATTTTTGTGTAATTACATTGGATATGTAAAAGGAAACGGGGAAAACCTTTTATTTGAATGCATTGTAATATAAAACTTACTTTAATATCTTAATGCTAACTACATACTAACTTAAGCAAAGAAACAAAAGAGCAGCATTGTTGCTGATTTAAGTTTGTCGGATTTAAATGAGAGTCATTTATAATGTGGATGCTCTTAAAGTTGAAGTTCATTACACTAGAGCTCGAACCATAGGATTGTTTGATGCAACACAAGAGTTTAAAAATTTGGTATTAATGCGGTTAATGCTGCTTGAAATAAGGGACTGCTTTGAAACCGAATGTAAAGAGTTGGTCGAATAGAAAAACGGGAGATTCAGGAGCATTTTCAGAATTTTGTTCTGTTTAATTTGTAACTTTTTGATGTGAGTAGCAGCACAGCGCCCCCAAACCGGAGCACCATAGAGCATGACAGGCTGAAAAACTGTTTTGAATAAAATCAATTTGTTTGCTATAGACAGCTGCGAGCGCCTATTTACTAACGGATACAAGGATTTGACCAAAACGTCGCATTTTTTTATGGTAAGCCCGATATGGGCTTTGAAGGTAAGCTTTTTGTCGAGGTAAATTCCTAGATATTTTATATATTCCGGGTTCCAGCCGACAATGTTACCATCTACATTAAGAGAACTGGGAAGTAGGCATTGCTTGCGTTTCCAAGTAAAGAATATTGCCTCGGTTTTGGTAGGGTTTATTCTCAATTTCCATCTGTTGAAATAATTTGACAGAGTTGCGAACCCATTTTCTAGTGAGGTTTTTACAGATACCGGACAGTGATTTGATGACAAAAGGGCTGTGTCGTCAGCGAATAGACTAATAGTGCAATTGGCTGGTAGTGGTATGTCATATAAGAAGATGTTAAATAATATGGGGCTTAGTGCCGAGCCTTGTGGAACACCAGCTGGTATCGGGAACTTAATTGATTCCGAGCCATTGATATCAACGTAAAAGTATCGATCGCGCAGGAAGTCCATGATTATTTTAGTAAGGTACAGAGGAAAATTAAGTAATCGCATTTTATGGATTAACCCTTGATGCCAGACGCAGTCAAATGCCTTTTCCAAGTCGAGAGTAAGCAAACCAGTTGACTTTTTTAGTCCAAAGTTCGTAGTGATTATATTGGTTATCCTTCGAACTTGATGAATTGTGCTGAAATAATTTCAAATCTCATGTCCACATTTGTCGTGAATAAATCTCCATACATAAATAGGGAATAGTTAACATATCGACCCTTCATCGAAATTATTTATTTTTCTAGCCGTAACGCGAAAAACAAATTTGGACAACATTCTCATTAATTATGCTTAATCACCGGTTAAATACTCTTGCTTGTTAGTAAGATTAATTTAGAACTGGTTTACTCTTATTTTTCTAATTTAATCCAATAACTTTACTCTAATTTATTACCAATAGACTCAAAATTTTTGTTTTAATGCCACAGTTTGTGTTATCTCGTTCGCGTAATAACATGAATGTCACCTGTGTTACAACCAATGCCAAAACTATTTGACTAGTCAAATATATTTTATCGATATTGTCTGCATTAAATATGCACCGGAACATTTAAAAATTATGGTCAGGACAACTACTGTTCGGACACTGGAATCTAACCACCTACTCAACATAGAAAATGGCCATTTTCTAAACAAAGTCATATGCAGTCGATTTCGAGTTCACACAAGCGTACCGTTATAAATCACTATTAGTCATAGAAAGGCATAGGAAATCCGCCACCAAAAGCTTATTACGAATAAAGTTCCCCGAAAAGATAAGCATAGCAGCAAACTGATTTAACAATATTTTCTCGCTGAAATATCTTAGACAGTATGCATGCATGCATATTCATAATTAAGGAAAACCGTTCACAAAGATCAAGGTGACGATCATAGGCGTGCCGTGGCCTAAAATCTGGCAGGGGCCAGGGACCGAAAGGTTCAAAACATGCGATGATTTTTTCTTACGTAAGGTACACGTACTGTTCATACAACTAATATAATTTACTAATACATTATATGTTTATTAATTTATTCTTTGTTATTTGCTAATGCATAATACATTATCAAATAAACTTCATGTCTGTGAATACGTATGAGCTACTACCACATGCATATAATGTGAATGGTATGTATGAACTACAAAGAATTATCTATGACCGCTAAGAAAAAACGCTTGTTTGAATTATACGGGAATAGAATGGAAAAAATTAGAAATAAAAGACTATTTTTTCGTTTAGAAGCTAAATAAATTTCAATTTATACTTGAAGAAGAGGATAGCTTAGTTTCAAAATATCTTTGAAGAAATTGGAATATATTAAGCTTAGAAGGAAGAAATTGATCTCTTGCTTCAAACTTTCATTACTTACAAAAACCTAGAAGAGGCAAAAATAATTAGACAAGATGAAGAGTACTGTAGCTTACTCTTTTCGAGCCATTAGGTTTGCAGGGATATCTTTGTAGCCCTAACTGCGTGTCCAAATCTAGATGAAACAGCAAAACCTTTAACACTAGTGGTTTTTGCTGTTTTTCGTTTTCGTGATCCTCTGGGAAACGTGAAATCCAGACAGTGCTTCTCTGCGAATGATTTAATTTTTTCCCAAACTACATACAAGTTTTCTCGCTTACTTAGTAGTGTTTTAACTGTTCCATTCACAAGATTTATCCCATCCCTAAGAGTTGCATTTTTAGTTTGGAAATATGTGCTTAACATGTTCGTTATAGAAAGAACATAATGAAAAATTAAAAGATTTACTACAAACTTAGGATAACTGATTGAATAAAAGATCTCCAATGAATAAACTGAGTCATTGTATTTTCCCTCATTCATTTCTTTTTCTTAAGCCTCTTTCATAGTCCCATAGCTATCGACCACATATTTGCAATTGTGAAATCTCATTGACTAACGATTCGAGCTTAAACTTCTCATTCTGCGCCTTGAATTTAGACCAACTGCCTCTTCAAGCTGCTTCAACAATTCGTGTTGTGATGGCTTCGAAAAGTGTAGTTAAAGGGATTTGATGGCATTGAAAAAGGATGTACACGTTTCGATTGTGAAAAATGTGTCCATCACAACAAGGATAATTTTACGAGCTACAAATGTGGCTGCAGGGTGTTTCATTTTAATTTAGATTTGTACACCACTTTTTTGTCCTGACATGACACTAGCACTATCATAAGACTGTCCAACAACAGGCAATTCGCTAAATCTGTAGCTGTCTAACAGGCTCAAAATTATATCTGCTAATACGAGGCATTTCTAGCTCCTGAACAATCTAGAAAGCTTAAGAACCTTTCTTCGACTGCTAGTTCTTTAGCAAATCTGACAACCAGGGAAAGTTGTTCCTTTTTGTGGGCCCTTGCTTGTTCTGCCATAATGGATATCAGTCCGCACTCTTTTATTTCAGCTGTATTGTCCTCTCGAACGATCTCAGCAATTATTTTTATTAATTCATTTTGTGTTTTATCACAACAGTAGTTCGCAACCTTGTTTTTAAAATTATTCTCAAAAGTTGAATCATGCTTCGCCAATAATACACAAAATTCACAATAATACACAAAATTCGCCAATAATACACACGGTTATCACTGGCACCTGGCACATTTCCTCTGAAAGCACGTTCTTGGCGACTGAGACACGTCGTAAGGTCGATAGCCTTTTCCAAATAATTTCGGTTCATCTTGACAATATTCCAAGACTGTTCAAGCACCATATCACTTACTTTCTTCCAAGCACTATTAGAGTTTTATTATTGTAGAGTTTTTATTATTGTATGCAATATGTCCTTGAACGCATTGTGCATGAATTTTACTATCCGGATAATTCATCCGGATCGCGAAGTTTGGCCGAGCTGAAATTTTGGTGTATTTTTGGCGACAATGGAAGTTTTATAGATAATTTCGCATTGTGATAACTTCACACCGAGTCATCAGATCATCACAAGACTCATCAATGGGCATAAAAAATAAGCTTCTGTCATTTTTAAATAATGTCTGGGCAACCTTGTAGCTACCATAAGTACGTAAACACAAATCTTTCACACCATTGACTCTCTAGTATTTTTTTCGGCTTTTAGAATAAAATGCAAATGACTGATGAAATTACTATATTTATACAGTCAAATCTAAACCTGTAAAATTTCCAATCGCACAAAAATCGCACCGAATTATTTATATTTTTAGCGCCTGGAACTTGCGACCGGATACAATTCTAGGATAGGATTTACTGGTCTTGAGTAGATACAGGTCTGACAAAAGTTTAATGAATATGATAAAAACCATGTGGCGGCTGTGTCACTGTGAAAAAACGCTCGGTGCAATTGAAGTGCTATGCCTTTTAACTTCCGATGCAGTTATCAAAATATAATGAAAAGTAGGTCATATATAGCATAAAAGTGGCTGTGATGCCATTTTTATTCTCCAAATGACTTCGAAAATTGTATTCTACGTTAATTACCTTATTGCCTACCATTTTAATACTCAGACTATGTTTTGTGAAAAACATAATTGCATAAAACACCAGTTTATAAAAGTGTTTTTATCCAAATACCTCTTTATTGCCTAGTAGGAATAAACAGATAATCTTAATAAAAAAAAGGATGATTGGCCAAGCGCTTTTCGTCTTTTTCTTAACGTATAACTTGTCGAAATTAAATATTGCCGTCCATTTCTCGAGATAAGTCCCATAACATCGTAATTAATACCGCAAATAACACAGCCTCTATATTATAAGTAGTGTGTATGCTTTGGTATAGGCTTACACTACTGCACAACACAATTCTCGCTGTAAACACAAAAACCTAAGACGCGAAAACTTAAGTGTCCGCTGTTGGTAATATTTATTTTTCTGGAAGGGGCCAACCTAGGGTCTGGGGGGGTCCCGGCCCCCCCTGGCCCCCCCTACGGCGCGCCTATGGTGACGATAAAATGACGCGTTTCGAAAAGTGATCAAAAAACTTTTTTCGAACCTTGTTTGGTATGCAATGGATAAAATGGGCGTATTTTTATTATTGCCATTATGATTTCGCGGTAAATGGACTGAATCTTTGTAATAAGGTGTATTCTAGTGTTCCGATTGACATAACAAAAGAGCTCTTATTAAATCCATGACATCATTTCTTTCACTATCATATGTTTGATTGTGATATGAACATTATATTTTCTGTTCAGGAGATTTTGATTGTTTTTGCTCATAGTTATGCAAATTAAAAATAAATATACATACATTGATAGACGAGACATGAAACTGTGCAAAAAATGGACATATTCGTATTTTTCCAATCACATACATATATCGTTAACAAGATAGCCTAGAAAGATTATCTCTGAATCGAATGAAGTCAATAAATTTAAGTTTGTTTTGTTTCTGTCATTCGATTAACTACTGGCTTCGAGAGTTTTCTCAAATTTTCGCTAAGCAGTTTTATAGAGTTTTTCTGCCAGCTAATAAAATAAATATATAAGACACAAGAGAGACAGGTGAGTGATGTCCTTCAAAATGACGACAGCACCTCTGATGTATTTTAGGTGCAGTTCTAAGTATCCTGCTAGCAGTTTGAATTTGACTTCCGAAATTAATAAGAAACATGGTTCGTAGCAAGATATCCGTTTCAACGGATCCTTTTGAAATTGTTTTCTACAATACAGTCCCAACTGCTAAAAACCATAACGTTTTTCTTATCACCTTCAAAACATTTCGTATTTAGTATTCACGCGGTAAATATTGTAGTTTTCAAAATCAACACAGTATATAACCTTTACGATAGTCGATATATTTCTTCGACTTCACCGTTTCTTTCGCAACACAACATATCATCTTTCTATGTATGCATTTACGCACAATGAAAGCCGTCTACCATATCGTATAAATGTAAAGTTCGTCTGCCTTAAGATAGTTTTTCACAAATATTTAGAGGTCAGTAGGCTGTATGTATGGTACCTTATGAATACATTTTCCCCAAGTTGATATCATTGAGTGACAATAACTACCTGATCTGATCTATGATTGCCAAATTTAAGTCAGTGAACTAATAAACTGGAAACGGTGTGTTTTGATAAACGTACTTGAACGGTGTTATCACTTTTAGGATAAACTAGATTTTCCACGTTAGCTATTAGTAACATATTTTAGCTATTGCATGAGTTCGTTAACATATTTGTTCTAATCTCAAGGTGGTGATGCTTCGAAATGACCTTGAGACTCAAAAGGTTGCGTACGTGTGAGTCGACTTAACCAATTACAATCATTTACAATTTAATTACAAGAGTAAATGGCTCAAAATGTGCAAATAGGGCATTTATAAGGCTGTTGAAATTTTAACCATGTGAAATGCTGTTTTTCCAAATCAGACAAATTTTTCCACTTAAATAGTTGTAATAGAGTCAATAGCCAGGATATCATATTCTAACAGCCCCTGCGACCGACATCAAAGGAGTATGCAACTTCAAATAGGCGAAATACGATTCGCTCGTTAATTTGTGAAACGAGATTATTCTGACAGAAAATGGAGAGGTTATACGTACAAATATACTACCTTCCACTCCAATAAATTTTGGATGGGCTTGACTTCTCCGTATCTACTATCTCAGTGGTTTTTGTAAATTAATTGTGGCGTTTTCCGTTTCGCTTGGAAATTCTTCCAACATAATCCAGTACAGTACCGTTCGATAGTGATCTCTTGTGGAAGTCTGGAGAATACCTGAACTAGTCCTTACTTGTGTTGACGATCGCAAGCTGCTACACGTGGTTTTTTAGAACGGTGATTTTTCTCTATAATTGAGCGTTTGTAACTCGAAATTAATTAATAAGTAAGCTTTTGGTGGATGCCTGCTAGTCAGGACATCAGATCTTGTTTCTACAAGAGTCACTCAAGTGTGTAGCAAAAACCAAGTACAGTTTTCCAAAAAGAGGCCTTTCTGCGCATAATATTGTAAAACAAAAAAAAAACCCTAGCGCATCAGAACCACTAGAAACACTAATGTTCGAAGAACAGTAGAGGATTTGTGCAGATTTTGAGTGTATATTGTACCAATAGCTACTTAAGGCCACTACCACTAGCTACTTCTCCCACTTAAGACCAATACACCCTAAGTAATAATAGACCCTAAGCCAATTTAATTTCGATGACTTCATCGAAAGTTATAGCGATAGAAAGGTGTTTGGGGTTGCCATTCGAAAAATGTGCAGACCTTAGAAAATTTAAACATTGTTTACTTATTTTCATTGTAAATGTTCGCGATGTGATAAATTAATATTAGCATTTATTGGTACGAAAATAATAAAAACGCCTCGTGCTGGCAGCCTTTTGCTAGCACCGAAGCCAAAAATATGTCACATCTGTTTCACGTTGAAGTCAACCTACTCTGCGCATTTCGTATTAATCCGATGACTACATTGGAAGTTATAGGGATACAAAGAAGTTTAAGCTAACCACCCGCGAAAGTTTTCAAACTTCAAAGGTCGTATTATTTGTTGTTTATTTTCAATACGAGATCACTCTGATTTGAAAATTTTATAATAAAAGTGCTTACTAAAGATATGCAAAAAAAAATACAAAACCCACCATAGCTGGAAACCCTTTCATTGTTTTTACAATTAGATTTTTGCTTAGTATTGCCTACAATAAGTTTAATTTGCCATATAAATTTCGTTATGATTTCATCACTGCAATGGAATCTATAGGGCAAAGAACTTTATTTTCCTGAGCGAATTTTCAAAATTTAAGACACCAAAAGTAGTATAGCTGGCAGCTCCAACCTAATTTTCAACCAAATTCAACCAACCGGTTTAGAGTAAGATTCAGCTACATCAAAATCTGGGGACTGAACCAGAATCTATAGGGCCAAAAGCTGTAGTTTTTCGTAGTGATTTTTGATACTGGGACAGAATTGCCCAAATTTCAAAATCGCTTCTATCACACCTGGTCCATTCATTCTAATACATTCCAATACATTCTGTAAGTTTCAACCGTATTGTATCGTGAGTTCCCGTGAACGGAAGTTTTTGATGCTAAAAATGTAGGTAAAATGGGGAAGGGTTGCCGTTCTTGTCCGACATGGAATTTCCAAAGTTTTACTTTAACTGAGTAGACAAAGCATAAGATTTGTATATGCATTGCTTTATTTCTTAAAAGCGAAAATATTAGCTACAGGGTTGTCGGCACTTTCATTCAAAACTACACAAGTATACAACTTAATAACATTAATAGGCTCTGTAAGTTTTGTAATGATTCAATAGCTTTGTCAAACGTTATCGCGATTCAAAAAATTTCAAATTTTCCCGATTTCATTTTAGGCACCTAGCCTATACAAAGGGTCAAAAATTTCCCAAACCTTATATAATCTTTTTCAAGAACACGTTCGCAATTCATTTCACAAACTAAGTTAAAGATAATTAACTTAGTTTGCGAAAAGGTTAAAGATAATTGATAATTAAATAATAATTAATTAAGGGTTAACTGGACCTATTCTGCATATACACATATGTATCCTGGAAGTTTCAGTTTAATCGGATGGCGCGTTCCTAAGAAATAGTATATATATATATATATATATATATATATATATATATATATATATATATATATATATATATATATATAAATATATATATATTTGGAAATATGAATTTTTTGCTTAATCGATTAAGTCTCTTGCATCTTCATTATTTATTCCTTTGCTTGTTTTATTTAACTTGAGTTTTTCCGAAGTTATTTTCTCTTCCAGCTAAAAAGTTGCCTATGTTTTTACAATTTTAAAGTCAGAGGACATTGGTTATATTGCTTACTATTGTGCTACATTACTATTATGCTATATTCGTCCTCATTTGTTTTCGCTCGAGCGAATCGTTTATGAAAGAGTTCACAGTGCTTTTAGTCAGCCTCAAAAGCAACATGGATTAGTTAAAGGGCGTTCGTCGCCTGTTCCTTGGAAAATAGTCTGGAAGCCGATATGATCTACGTGACTTCGCAAAAGCCTTTAAAAAAAATTTCAATTCATACAGGCTTTACAAAATCTGTGCCCTGATTTTGCTGTACAAACGTATATTTTCAACTTTCTAAACTTCTTCATTGTTGGTTTATCTCAATATTCGAACCAAATCCAGTGTGTTTTTGCTGAAGCGCTCTGGAGGCATAAATTGATGTTGTATCGGGTTTTCCTCGATAAAGTCACCTGTGGCTTTTGGTTTTTCTTTGACATAACCTCTATAAAAAAAAGTTTGTCTATACGTTATGCAGATAATACCAATATTTATATAAAGGCATAAAATACTAAGGATTGATTTGGACTTCAAGCTGATCTTTGTATAATTCTCTTGAAAGCATTTTTCTAAACTGGAGATGGACGGCCCCACAAAGGATATGATATTTTTGACTCTGTATGAGAGAGGTTTTAATATAAGGTGTGTTTTTTGCGTCTCGATCAATGGCAGGTTAGCGAAACCAGCACTAAAAACAATAATAACCGAGGTAGGATAGTTGATGTTTTCAATGCTACCTACTCTAACCTGCTATCTACGCACCAATAGTTTAAACTTTCATCTAGATCTTACCCATTATTGACATCGGTATTCGTTGACGCATCATTCGGAATCGCTTCTTGGCAACCATCGAATAAGTTCATATTTTTTAAAGCTACCAATCATGATCGCCGCCTACTATATAATATTATACTATTATACCGTAAGAAAATCTTCATTCATATGGAAAATCAATTACAACCAATTTCGGTACATGAGAACCACAGTAAAGATTGATTTCGAATAAACTCACATTGAATTATGTGCAATTATAAATCGGAAAGCAAAAATAACGTGCATTTTGATCGACATGTTCATATTGGATGGAGCAGTTAAACCTCTATCAATTGCAGTCAATTTTTCATTTTTGAATATCTCTCATTTATAGACTCCGTTCAAAGCAAGAACAACTATTAAGCATATAGAAGATGATAAAGTCATTTACTCAAAAAACAACAAAAACTCATCTTACTTATTAGTAACAAATAATCAAATTGCGAAATTTTCCACATGTTACGTTTCTGGTGACACAGTAGATCCGATTCATTCTTGACCTTGCTTAAATCCGCATTTGAAATGGAGCCATCACCTTCGATTTCACTCACAACTTTACTGGAGTTACATCTTACACGCGATGGATAACGATTAACCAAACACACTACTGCTTTTATCTCTTGAAAACTTAACAACATTAAAAGTAAACAATAAAATTCCCATATGCTTGCTTATAAACCTGAAACTTTACATGAAGAACAAGTTTCAAACATAATTTTAGAAAAGCAATCGCAGCTTTTAGATTTTTATAGGGATGGCTTGGAAATTCTTACCAATTAAATTTTATCAGACCTGCTTCGGTAATCTGTTTCATTTCATGTCAACTTGACGACCTTGCATCTTCCAGATCCGTCTTGTTTTCAGGCCCGCGACAAAACGCGTGGGACATTGGCTGCAACATGATTGTTGATTTAATATGTTTGCGTTGTGAGACAGACACTCGTTAAGGTGCTAAATGGACCACGTCTTGAACTTCTAGTAAATGTTAATCTAATCCAATCTGTTTTTCCGAATTTTCGAATAACTGTATGATTTTTATTCAGCGTTTGTTTTCTATTTCAGATGGTTGGCGAGCACTGCGCGACAGCAAGAGGCTACAAATGTGGGATTACAAAAAAGCTCTCATTCACCTACAAGCGATTTATGGATCGTTTCCGTTTTTCAAAGTTTCAGTTGAAAATAGGTAAGTTTTTTGTTTTGATTTTTTTCATGCACCAATATATTAGACAGTTGATAGTTTTTATAAATTCAAATTGTGTCCCTGATAGTTTCTTTTGCGATTTATTAGGTTTATTGGAATTATTGACTTTTTTAAGCAAATCGAAAAAAAAATAAAATATTCCCGCATATAATTATTGAATGTTTTTTAGGCGTGGCAAAAATATGTTGAAAAAGATGCACTACATTTAATAAATTAGGTACACCATTTTCATAGACAAGCCTCCTAAAAACGCTGCTGCATTTTTTACAAATCAGGCCATGTAAATGCGGGTGTAGAAGGCGAAGTGTGAAATAGGAAATTTCACATTCAAAGACAGAATTGGTTATTTCACATACTATCTTCACTATTTCATCCTATAAAAGGTCTTTTTATTTCTTGCAGCTCATGATCTGTGTCAAATAAAATCTTTATGTTCAAGTTAATATTGCTTCAAGTTAATATATATTTAATATTTGCCTCTTTATATTATCATCACAGAAAGCAGAACATTTTAAGATCTATAATTTCTTGCACATTCAACAGCTGCTCAATGTCATTAGTTATTCCCATTGGATCTGAACAGTTTTTAAAAATTGAAACTTGTCTGTATTTAATTTTTGTATAAATGAGGTTTACAATTTGCATTTGAGGAAAGGAATTAATTAATATTTCTAAATTCCACAAAATCCCGAAAAGAATCCGCCACAAAGATAAAAATAAGCCACTCTACTCAAACGTTATTTGAATTTAAGATTTTTGTTAATAAGTTCTACTCTGCAGTTATTATGTCATTCACTGGGATCAGTGCATAGATTCTGGAAGTCACCTTTTCATTGTGATCGAAAAACCAGATTTTGAATTTTTATTTGATTGTTGAGTGAAACGATTAGTTTTTGTGAAACATTAACAACTAATTATATGTGCCGGTCATAGACTAGATTTGTTCAGCCCGACTGGGATGGTAGGGGTAACCTGAACGTACCAACCAAATTATCATTGCGAAAAAGCCACCTAAAAATAATTTGCATAAAAAATTTCGGCCCATAATAATTAATGTTGAGCACTTTTTACGGATATCTACCTCATTCAATCTTTATTTTATCATAGTAACTTTACACAAGCTAATTCGCTTGACTGAAAATCTACTTCAGTAAATGCATGCTTCGTAATTCAACTAAACGCTTTCCTTAATATGCCATTCACATGGAAGATGAAAGCTAAATTTGTAAGCACATATGAGAGAAGTAAACATACTATTCTCCAAACATATTGGCACCTAAAGTAAATTCCATAGATGCACATTTATACTAACATCTATCTTTTCATAATACAATACATACAAAAATAAAAATAACATACAAAATACAAACAAAAATAAATAACACATACAAAAATAAAAATAACATATAAATGAAATAAAAAACCCAGCGCATCAGAACCCCTAGAAACACTAATGGTCGAAGAACCGTAGCGGATTTGTGCAGATTTTGAGTGTGTATTCTAGCACTAGTGTAGAGTGTGTATTCTATGACACCCTAAGTAATAATAGACCCTACACCAATTTAATTTCGATGACTTCATCGAAAGTTACAGCGATAGAAAGGTGTTTGGGGCTGCCATCCAAAAAAATGTCCAGACCTCACAACATTTAAACATTGGTAGGATTTGCAGCGGTTGGACCAAATGTGACTTGAACAATAGCTCGGACTAAGTAAATTTAGTCTTATTTACATCGACCTGACCTAAAATTTTGTCAGGTCGAATTTAGTCCTCGTTTGTACATTTGTACATTCTGTAAATTTCAGCTGCATCTGATTATTGGGTCGTGATTCCCGTGAACAGAAGTTTTTGATGCTAAAAATATAGGTAAATTGGGGAAGGATTGCCGTTCTTGCCCGTTGTAAAATTTCAAATGATTTACTTTGGCTATGTAGATAAAGCATAAGATTTATATATGAGTACCTTTTTTTAAAAAAGCGACAATTTTTTAGGAGAGTCGATGATTTGAAGGTTTTCACGTTCAGCGCCTGCCCTAGCTACAGGGTTGCTAACACGCTCATCAAAAGCAATACAAATTTACAAATGAATAATACCAATATGTCCTGAAAGTTTCATAATGATTTGATAGCTCTGTCGAAAGTAATCGGAATTTAAAAATTTTCAAATTTTCCGATCTTTTTAGGCACCTAGCGCACACATAGGGCAAAAAAAATTCTAAAATATTATTCGATTCACATTTGAAACACGTTCAAAATTAATTTGGCTAACTTAATTTTTGCAAAAGTTATTTGTGGACAGAATAATAGGTATATTAAAAATATCACTAAAATGGCCGCTAGCGCCAAAGGGTTTAAGACAATTGACGTTTGGTGAGACTTGGACCTATTCTGCATTTACACCAATGTATGAAAGTTTTAGCTTAATCGGATGGCGTGTTCCCGAGAAATAGTCACTGAATTTTTATGTATATATATATATATATATATATATATATATATATATATATATATATATATATATATATATATATATATATACATGGAAATATGAATTTTCGACCAAATCGATTTTAATAATAATGTTCTTCGAACATTAGTAATAACACCTAAATACCATGTAGGACACAATACTGAGCACGCAAAATTATTAAACAAATTAGTGCAAAATAAAATAATAAAAACGAAGTTGAATAATTACCTAGTCATAAAAAAGCAAACGTTGCATTAACATACAATCTAGGTACATAAAAAGAATACTAGATCGGTAGACTAAAAAGTGTAGGATAAGAGATCCTTGGTAATAATGTTTGTAAAGGACGCTTTGGCTGGGGGAAAAGTGTTGGCTCATGCTGTTGAATTTCTTGCAGCATCTATTTATTGGCTCATTATTAGCATATGCGGTGCTATGCTTATATTCAACTAGCAGTCGTCGGGATTTAGTGACTTCTACAAGCTAATTAAGGTCAAACCTTTCCTGTATGTAGTCGACATTAACAGCGTCTTTAATGACATCGAAACTGAAGCAGACAGATAACATTAATCTTCTGCATGCAAGATTACAAGTCTGAGGTAAGATTCACATGACGGCAAACTGCTAAAATCATGAGGATGGTAAAGATCTCTAAGAGCGCATAGCAAGAATTGCTTCTAAACAGATTCAAATATTTGGCTGTGAATTTCGAAACCCAGGTTCCAGATAGTGCAAGCATACTCAAAAATAGGGCAAGCAAGCGCAGTGTATAGTGATTTCATAGCCTAAAGACTCTGAAATTCCTTGGCTTGTCACCTAATGGAGCCAAGTCGTTTACTTGCTTGAGAAATCGTGTTTTCAGAATGAAAATTAAAGTGAAGCTTTTCATCGAGCACCACGCCGAGGTCTAATATATTGTCAACCCTACTAAGTGCAGTATTGCTTAAAAGGTAAATATAATGTACGAGTGCACTTTTTCGAGTGTACGTTTTTCGTACTTTTTCGTCCGCATAGAGTAGATGAGGTGCATCAGATAAAACCTCCGACAAATCTGATATAAAAATGTTAAAAAGCAGAGTGCCAAGATTGCTGCCTTGAGGCACACCTTAGTTGACATGAATTTTTTTAGAGATACGGCCTTGGAATCTTACATGTTGTGAGCGGTTGTAGAGGTAAGAGCTAGGCTATCTTAGTGGAGATTCTGCATTTCCGAATTGCTGCAACTTGGAAATTAAAATTTACCGGTCAACGCTTTGATGAAGTCAATGTTGACTGCCTCAATTTGATCATGATTCTCGATTTTGCATAGAACATGGAAACCACCAGCACTATCAGGTTGGTAGTTGAACGACCGTTCCCAAAACCATGCTACTACTCGTTACGTCGAGCATCGACCAGAGGAGATAGTTTATCACACATGATTTTTCAAACAGGAATAGGAATAGTGGATAAAATGGCGATGCCTCTATAATTTCGAATTGGTCTTCTATCGCCATTTTTGAATATTGGTCTAACGTTGGAGGATTTCTAATACGATGAAAAGTGCCCAGAAGAAAGAAATGTATTAAATATGATATGAAGAGAAGAAATTTACTGTGCAGCACATTTAATAAGAAAAGTTGAAGGAAGAAGATCAGGTCCAGGGCCTTTGTTACTATCAAGCTCCAAGATAGCTTTAACAATATCATCACTAGAAATGGTTATAGCCTCAGCGAAAATTGTTGTAGTTACTCTTGGGAAATGACAAGATGCTACAGTACTGGCTTGTCTAAAACCCTCTTGAAAGTTATCTGCGAAAAATATGCAATTTTCTTGAGGGGAAGGAGACATTGAGTTTTTTTTGATAAATAGAAGAGGTTGCCGCTTCATATTCACAAAGTCAAAAAACTTTTTAGGATTTCCGCCAATACCAGCATAAAATATATCTCCTTAGGTTCAACGTTTCAGGTCTCAGTGGCCTTCTCTAATGTAACTTTGAAAATCGAGTCTTAATAGCTCAGATGTGGCGGATTACACAATTGACGCAAAGGCTTTTGCAAGGCTGACGGTGTGCGAAATGCATAGAATGCTGGCGAACAGGGGGAATTTTTGAATGACTGCTGTGTATAATCTGAAAAAGGAGATATGGCGGATACCGGAGGGAACCTATACATCAATAGAGACCAATATGCATCTCAGAAGAGTAGTGCTTTTCTATTCTCACAAGGAAATTGCTGGTATGAAGGAAAGATCCAATTATTCGAGTAAAATAGAATGGAAAAAAGGTTGTCCTGCATACCTTCACAGTAATTCGCAGAAAATTACGGAAAATATGTGTCGAACTCTGATACTACTTCGAAATCCTTTGCGCGCCTATGCATATATTTTATAAAAATGTTGGCTTTTATGCTATTTTTACCGGTATCGTCTGGTGCTGTCAGAAGTCAGATCCTAAGTAGTAAGTAATAAGTCTCAGATCTTATTGTTTTATGTGAACTATTTTTAATATTAAAAATATTCTAGCGCATTAGAACCGCTAGAATATTGATTTTCGAAGAAACTATCTTTGAGTAGCTTAAAAATGTGTGAAGACGTAATACACTTCTTTGTAGTATCATATCAATTTGTAGTATCATATCCAAACTCTTTGCGAAGCTAACTTATGAGAAACTTGCTCACATGATCGTTCACTTCTTAAGGGGGGAAATACATGTAAAATCGAAAAAAAATTTGCTAATTTCAGATTGAATTAATTTATATATATTGTTCATACAGAAAAAGTTTTAATATTAAATCCTTAAAATACATGTTTCACAGTAAATGAAAATCTTTTTTTAATAATT
Source organism: Nemotelus nigrinus (assembly GCA_947369275.1). Taxonomy (NCBI): domain Eukaryota; kingdom Metazoa; phylum Arthropoda; class Insecta; order Diptera; family Stratiomyidae; genus Nemotelus; species Nemotelus nigrinus. The sequence continues at coordinate 175,275,274 of OX376372.1, forward strand.
TTTCAACACAAAATGGCGGCGATGCGAGCAAATGAAAAAAACACACCAAAAACTGCCTCGTACAACTTAACGCCTTTTCCGGGGAACTTGCAACATTCAGAGAAACAAAAATATGCTAATGAAATATGTAATTCATAGGTGAACCAATAAAATTTATAAAAATATTTTAAATTTTTACATTAATTTTAGATTAAACATAAAATTCGATTATTTTTCAAAAAATCACACTTTAAACATTAATAAACAAACTATTTCTCTGAAATTACGATAAGATTTAGGTTCAACGAGGAGATAATACTCTTTTGTAGATGTGGTATAAATTTGAGCCGGATCGATTCAATATTTTTTGAGATATCTTGTACGGCAGTTGAAAAAGTACTACTTTGAGAAAAACGCGTTTAAAGTTTTAAAGCTCCACCGACCTGGGGAACGCCGCGCTGCGTTTAACTGACTGTAACTCGAGAACTAATACGAATATCGCTTCAAAACTTGTTTTGGTATATTTTAAGAGCATTTCAAACATTTTGATGTAATAAAAAAAATCGATTTTTTTTCTAGCAGTTACATGTATTTTCCCCCTTAATGAGCAACAATCTGGATTTTGTATGGGTTGATCGACTTCTTCCAATCCCATGATCCTAGTTTCTGATGCGGTTCGCAACCATTCTTAATTGGCTCCAGTCTTACGTTTTCTGTAAAACTGAACTTGTAAACTTCCAAGGCCACTTATCTAAAAGTGTTTTCGCATTTTCTGGAGTACCACAGAGAAGTCATCTAGGCCCCTTGCTTTTTGGTATCTTCATTTCCGATGTATGTGAGATATTATTTGGTGTACCCCATCTCTTCTATGCAGACAGCTTAAAAATCTGCCATATCATAAACACGTAATCTGACGTAACCATTCTTCAATCTCTCGAACTGTGATGCATAGAGAATAGTCTCTATCCTAACATTAACATTCGCCATATGATAAGTATTTCCCGTAAGAATACAATCACAGTGGATTTTTACTATATTAACAACATCGCATTGAATAGGAAACATCTTCCCTTTTACAAATGCGGTCTGAGTCATTTAAATTTAATGTCTCTTACATCCAGAAGAACACTGTTAAGCGCTAAGATCTATCTAATTAAATTCTTTTAATTGCCGACCAAGACGCACTAGGCGTTCAACTCTGGCCAAGGAATACAACCATCACAATACCTGTGCTCATAACGAGCGGATAAATAGGTGTTGTAGGATATTCGATGCCGAAAGCAGTCACTACACTTCGAGGAACTCTAAATCCTCTTATAAAAATAACTTTTCCTAGGTCTTTCCAACATCCTAAATCGCTTAATTCCCATCAAAACTAGCCTAAAGTCAAATAAAATGAAGTATCTACTACAAATTTATGATGTATTATTTTTTAAGTGTGTGTCCAGATGTAGAATAATTTATGTTTTGTTATACTGTATTGCCAATGTTTTTTTTTCTTACTGTGTATGATGTCTTGTTTGGTAAATAAAGAAATAAAATAAAATAAAATGAACAACAAGGCAAAATTGAAACGAACCAAAGAGAAAGAAAGGCAAAAACGAGTACAAAATGACGAAGAGAACAAAAAACCATATATTTGGCACAATGTTAAAAATTATGGTATCTTTACTCGTCACAAAACTAAGTAAGCTTGTATATCGGCATGTAAAAATAAAAAAGGACTTTTTCAAGGCTGAACAATCCATTACCATATTGATACCAGTTGCTTCATTTGAATTATTCAACCAAATTTCGTCCACTTCTTGTTTTTTTTTATTTCTTAGTCATATATGTAGTTCTTCACAAAACCAGTATGCATCTGTTTATAGCTATTATTATAGCCTATTAAGAAAGAATACTTCGAATACCTGCAAGAAAAGCAAGAAAGAGCATTTTCCAGAATCATTTTAATCGTGATTTTCAAAAATCGGATTTATAACATTTGAGGTTATTAGCCCCCATGAACTCCTTTGCAGAGCAATATACTCCACATGCTTAGGGCATTCATTCACCAAAACCAAAGCGATTCACATCCGCTTCGAAATGCAATCGCATGCCATCACCATAAAAGAATATTCGCTATTTATTGTGCTCCCAGAACGTCACCGGTAATAAATTTTGAAAACCGATATTAATATTGTATACACAAAAAATTTGCATGTATCTTCGATCTTCCCGAAATGAAAACGAGTTTCTACGAAAAACCCCAGCTTATGAACCCAGCTATTGTGAAGAAACGAAAGTTAAATGACTCGTCAGTGCAAGACCTGATATAAGACCAATGCGGGAGACACATTTAATACATTAACCTGCCTTATGTAATACATAGAATGTGCTATAAATATTACGTAACATTCGATAGAATCAAGACGATGAAAATAACCGGATCTTAAATTAGGTACCATCATTCTAATCGCAAACTCATCGATATCTGCCGTATGCTAGACGAATCTGTTTTTAGAGAGCAACAGGAGCCTGACGAATTATTAATTCACTACTGTAAAATTTCAACGCAACGAATCGCATCGTTTAAGCTTGCCATTATTCTCAAATATCAGATAACAATCAACTGTGTTTTTTATTAAAAGAGGATCCTTGAACCTCACACCAACCATAAAACACACGAAATTTAAACAAAACCACGTTACTGAATGAGTAGCATCTCCACAAAGACCAATATAGATTTATTTTAAATATTTTAAGTTTTTCATAAGCACTATAATTTATATGTCTCCATGTGCATATGTGTGTATAAAGACATACGTGCGAACTAGTTTTGTATTGAGTTTAACATATTTGCAGACAAGTTCTGGTTTCGTGAATCAATGTAGGAAAAAGCTGTTTTTTATTGCACAAACACCACTCGAAAAGATATCGACAGATGCGTTGATGATATAGGCTTAAGTATTAGATGTTATTTTCCAAAAAAAAAACAATTTGGCAAGGATAACAAGAAAACTAGAAACGGCTTTTAGAATTGTTTTGCGATCAAGTTCGAGATTTAAACAAAAAAGCAACCAAAACAAAAACAAACTTTTGAAACAAACATGTATGCACTATTAATGCGCTGTAGGGGCTGTGCGCTTTTTATTTTGCTGTTTCTGAATGCATACAAATAAATACATATAAACATTTTTTATATCTGGAGCGGATGTTTCCGACCTCATGCTTGCTATTCGTTTTCTTGCTATGTTGGTGCTTTAAAAGCTTTGTTTCCTTCTTACTGGAAAACAGGCTAACTTCGTTAGCGAATTCGCATACGAAAGCAAAAAGTGAATAATGGCAAGTGCACAGCAAATATTCTATGTGAGTCATTCGAGGAGAGATCTAGGGAGTTAGTCCTTTTCAAAAGATTAAAATTTTAATAGGTTAATAGGATGCTCAACAAGAAGTGCCATAGATTTTTGTAATCGTTTCGATTTGTTGTTCTTTGTGGAGACTTGCGTTTCGAAAGTTTTACGAGGCTCCAACGGTGTATATTAGATTCCATGGTTTGGTCTTCTGAATGATGATTGTGTTGGAAAGACGAGCGGCTCCTAAGAGTTGTAAACCAAAAGCTCGAATTAGCTACTTCGGAATCCAGAAAGAAAGAGCATCCATTTGAAAATGTTGAATTTGAGCTTCAGTTATAGCTTTTCAGCTTCAGTATGATGTATCCAGTTATTTTACTCTGTCACTTTGAGATTTTGGAGTTTGCTGCAACAATCGTAATAAACAGATTCATCTTCATAAGCGCTATAATCGAGATTCGGTTCTGACTTTTTCAGAAAATTTTTTCATTTATACCAATCGCGCGCCGATATCATCCAATTATCCAGCCCTAAGCTCCGAGCGTCTTGGTCAACGCCATCACTCCAGCGCAAGGTTCGCAAGGATAGCGAACAAGACCATATTCTTGTACAGCAGAGACTTTGATGTTCGTGTGAGATTTCGGACCTTGACAGAGTGTATTAGGCTTTGTGGGATTTGAGCAGCCGGCCGCGTATTTCTTCCTCCATATTACTACAATCGAGCCAAGGTTGTTGAACGATTGCACTACCTCGAATTCATACTCCCCTACCTCGATGATTGGACCAGCTCTAGGTGTTCTTCCTGCCGATATTGCCGCCATGTACTTCGTCTTTCCTTCATTTATGTGCAGCCCCAGTTTTTGTGTCACTCGCTCGATCTGGATGAAAATGTTTTTTTTTTGCTGGTTTAGATTTCCCAATGATGTCAATATCATCTGCATAAGCCAGTACCTGGCTGGACTTGGTGACAATAGTCCATCTCGTTGACGTGCCAGATTCTCGGATTGTTTTCTCCAACGTTAGGTTGAAGAGGAGATAGGCCAGACCATCCCCTTATCGGAGCCCATTGTATATATTCCGAATAATCTAGCTAAGTCTTTATCTTTTTCCTCGTGTTTTCTTCTTTCAATTATCTTCAAACTAAGTATTACTTTGCGTACAGCCCCTGACCTATGGAAAACGGTAATCGTTTTTGCCATACACAAAGCTGGTAACCCTGTTTATATCTATAATTATCAGCCCATTATCCTCCTTTCCTGCTTCAGTAACTTGCTTGTAAGGATGTATTACAATAGAGTCTACCTTTCCGCCCAATTTTTTCTTGTTCCAGAGCAGCTTGGGCCCATAAAAGGCAAATCTACATTGATCAACTTGCTTTCTTTCACTAATGCTGTTGCATTTGCCTACGATCAGCAAAAGCAGGTAAATGTAATTTATACAGATTTCCCTAAAAATTTTGAATCTGCGAATCATGATCTTCTTTTTCTGAAGCTTAAAAATCATGGTATCTCTGGTCCTCTACTCTCTTGATTCACTTCTATGTTGTTGATCGTACTTGTGTCGTAGCTGTCAATTCTTGAACCTCTGTTTCATTTTTTCCTATCTTATGAGCTCTACAAGGTTCAATTCTCGACCCCTTGTTGTTTCTGTTGTTTATCAATGACCTGCCATCCTGTATACGGTCTCTTTGCTTTTTATATGCTGATGACTTTAAGATGTTAAAAGTAATCGAGACATTTGACGATTTTTATCGGTTACAAAATGATCTCTGCGTTAAATAACAGATGCATGGCTAATGCACTTACTCTGAATGTCGCGAAATATCACCAAATGTGCTATACGCATAAAATTACATCTACTACCTTCTCTTATTGTGTTTTAAATTCCTGTCTTATCGTTGCTGCCAATTTCAAGGATTTTGATTTGATATTTGATTCGAAATTCAAATCTGATCAATGTACATCACTGCCAGGGCTTTTAAATAGTCCGACTTTATCCTTAGATCCTCCAAACCCTTTGTTAACCTCCTCACATGCTTGCATCTTTTCCTTTCATTTATCCGTAGTTTTCTAGAAAATTTGCATTCCTTAAAATGCATCCAACGTAGGTTTACAATCATCGACTATCGATATTGCAGACTTTTTCCCTTGAATCACGCAGTCCTTTCCGAGTGTCTCCTCTTGAAACTGCATTACCGTCGTGTTTATTCTGCTCTATGCAACCGGGTTTTCATTCGGGAATCTTGTCGATTTCAAAGATCCTTTTTCATGTTTCTTTTGCACAAAGTGGTCTTTACTTTTATTCATCGTTGTTACGTCTAGTTAGACAACATAACAAGACACAAAAGCCCTTTTAAAAAATAAGGTCCTAAATTATCATGCCAATATTTGAACTTGCTGATTATTTAATTTTTTAAACATAAACTTGATAGCAAATAACAATGAATCGTGAACTACGAAATTCTAATGGATTTTGTTGAAGTGGATTTTTTAGTGTATGGGTTATCCATTTAATGCTTGAGAAAGTAAAACCCTGCATACCAACATCTATCAAATCTGTCACAAACATCTGTCATTTATTTAATTGAAGGCCGTGCCGTTGAATTGACTGGACAGGTTCAGTTGAGTTGCACTCCTGATTAGCGCTGATCCGGCTCTGCGCAGACGAACCAATAAGAGCGTCTCGCAACCTTGACGTGGACCATCCGGACCTAGAAAGCGGCTCTGAGCCGTAAAATATGATTAAAAATACAAAAAACTATAGCGCACCTGAGCCGCTCGAAATACTAATGTTCGATGAACAATAGAAGAATCGTGCAGATTTTGAGCGCATATTCTACCAAACGTGCTCCAACCTGTTTCGAGGGCAAAGCCACTTTGATCTTAACAATGCATTTAAACTCATAATGTGGAAGGGATTTCAGGATTTCGGATCACCATCCGGAAAATTCCCAGAACTTAGAAAATTTAAACATTGGTAACTTATTTTGATTGTAAATGTTCGCACTATGGATATAGTCCAGGAAAATTTAACATGGTGCTTCGAATTTTGAATTTTGGTGTGAACCTTGGCACTGGCGTGCTGAGCAAAATGTCAAAAGTCCCCATCGATCCGATTGCTGCGTTACTTTTTATACGGGAGGGTAGGCTTCAGGGAGTCCATTCCCGATATAACTTTTGTTTTGCAAACTGTTCTATGATGGCAAGGGACTGGAGAATGATGGAGGAGTACAATGGAAGTGACCACGACCATATTACCTTATGGTTGTCGGAAGAAAGCCCGGCCTTTCAAAACTCTAGACGAAAGATACTAGGGGTGGAATATTTCGAAATTGGTCAGGAGGAAGCTATTGCAGTCACTTGAGGACAGCTTTGCTAAGGAAGTCACCTCAGAACAAGCAGGGGTAGCAATGGACCCCAGCGATATAGGTGCCATTGTAAATTTCACCATGTGCAAAATTCGGCGATCGTGTGATGCGTCGATATCACTTCGAAAGTCACTACCGGGCAAATAAAAAGCTTATTGGTGGACTGAGGAGATAGCGGAACTAAGGCGAAGAGCTTTAGCATGCAGGCGTATGACACAGCAGTCTATTGGACGACCAAAGCGTTGCTACTTGCCGCGACAAACAAAAATTCAAAAAATAACTGAGAATAGCCATAAAGCGGAGGAAAAAGCAAATGTGTGGCTACAAAATAATATCAGGGCTCGGCCAAATGGGTCCCGTCCCTCACACGGATGCGAATGTCCTGAAGAATATTGTAGATTCGCTGTTCACAGCGCTTGAAATGAGAGCAGAAATAGATCATATAGTCCGCCAGGAAGATATCCCTTTTTTCACTGAGGAAGAACTACGAAGCACGAGTGTCAGAATGAAGAACCAAAAAGCCTCAGGCCCGGACAATATTCCAGTAGAAGTTCTAAAAGTAGTGGTGGAGCGAAACCCGTCAACATTACTACGTATGTATAATGAATGCTTAATAGCGGCTGTCTTTCCGTCACCCTAGAAAGTGGCACGACTTGCTCTAATTGCAAAATGAAAGGGAGATCTTAACACAACCTTAGCGTCCAGACCTCTTTGCATGCTTGATACTGCGGGGAAACTTTTAGAAGAGTTGCTGAAAGGCGGCTATACGAAGAGCTGGTGACCTTTCGAAAAGCCAACATGGATTCCGCAGTGGCCACTCAACAATAAGTTCCATTTATGAAGTTATTAGCGCAGTAGATCTCGCAGACGCCGCTTGTCATCGGGCTAGACCCATCGTGATTTTGGTAACGCTTTTAACTCGGCGAGATGGACAGACATATTGAATTACCCTCAGCGACATTTTCAGATAAAGAAATACTTGCTGGCAATGATACGAGACTACTTGAAGGATCGCCATTTGATTTATGAAACGAATCAGGGAACTGTACGCAAAATAATTCCAGCTGGAGTAGCACACGGATCTCTTGGTCCAGACCTATAGAATATTGCTTATGATGGTCTCGAAATGCCGGAAGACGTGCTGTTGGGGGGATATGCAGATGATGTAGCCACTGTAATCATATCTAGAAATCCTCATCTCGCCTAACTCAAACTTAATCAAGTAATGAGAAGGGTTGAGGGCTGGATGGAAAGCCATGGGCTTCAGCTGGCGATCGTAAAAACTGAGATTGTCATGCTCACGAACAGGAGGATGCCAACCATTACACCCATGACGGTTGGTTCTGAAGTACTTAAGACCAGAAAATCAACTAAGTATCTTGGAGTGATGTTGGACTCGAAGCTGGCTTATGGAGAGCACATCCGAAAAGTATGCGAAAGAGCGCTACTGGCTGTTATCTCGCTTGGTAGACTCATGGCAAACGTTCGCGATCCTATTTTGAGAAGCTCCTTATGACGGTGGCTCATTCAATGCTGCTGTATGGCGGTAGGGGAGCGCTGCGAATTGCAAGCAGCGAACGCAGGGATGTGTTTCTGAACGGAACAGAAGTGGAAAGAGAAATGTTGGCTGCTCAAGCACGATTTTTTTGGGGGTACGCAAAATATCGTGTTAGTGCAAACAATCTCCAAACTGTGGACGAACTGAAAGCCAATATTCGTGAAGTCATGGCCGAGATATTGCCCGAAATGTGCCGGAAAGTCATTGAAAATTACCTCAAAAGGATTGAATCGTGTAAGAAATCCTGTGGATGATGTTTGAGCAATATTGTGCTTCACATATAATGGCAAGGATCAATCTTTGCAATAAAATAAAAATTACATCACTTTCCGAATATTTCGTGTGTTTTTTGTTTCAAGTTTACTTCCTCAAGCATGAAATGGATAGCCCATTTCATATTTGTGGATTTTGTTATTATGGAGACCAAAAAAATGGATTGTAGATATCGTGGATTTTTAAAAATTTATTGATTTTTTATAGTTGGATTTTGTTTTTATGAGTTCCATAGTGTTCCCTGAATCACTCTTTCAATTACTTTACTCGTAACACTTTTCACGGCTATTAGGCGATAATTTGAAGGATCTGTTGGTACACTTTCTTTGTAGATAAGTGTTAGTTTTGTTATTTCTCTTATTTTTAATTTTTGTTATTGTTTAATTTTTATTTCGAATTTAATTTGACGTGATATGAGTGGAGACAAAAAAATTTCATGTTAAATTTGGTGTGAAAACCTCACGTGTGAAACCGAAGCCAATATTATACTTAACGCAGAAAAACTCACTTGGGGGATTTTTCATACATTGCTGTAGCTTTTGGGGTATTTTAAAATTTTTTTGGTGGATATAGCGAGAGGTAGCCTGGCAACCCTGCTGCCTTCATCTCCGAGCAAAAGTCCAGTGAAGAAGGTAACCTTTACGCTATATGTCTCTCGCGCTGGCCAAACCACAAATGTGCCTTAACTCAAAGTCTCGCGGTTGAAAGAGTCACTCTGGTAGGGGAATATTGTGGATACCCTTACACTTCCATTCCACGCAATTCAATACTCTCCACAAACACTGCACTTCCTACACCAATATAATCAAAACAACAGCAGGCTTAAGAAATTCTTTTCAGGAGTTGTCAATATTTTAGATCTTATCGAAAACGACGACTGATGGCTAAGAGTGAACAGCTCCTTGATCAAGTGGACTTTTGTATCGAAAAAAGTCAACATTTCAAAACAAATATAGAATGTTATTGACGATTCGTTCTTTGTTCAGGCTGAAAAGGATCTAGCATCGACGCAAAAGTCACTCTCTGCTCGATTATTTTCGAAAGATTTCCGTTCCGGTGATTACTGTAAGTTATAAGATCGGACTTTGGAAGGATTCACTTTTCTGAAATTCGGAATAGCTTATGTTACGACAGTAGGCATTTGTGTTCACAGGATGCCGACAAACTCGAATAACTAGAAAAAGTTACGGCACCAATATTATGTATTGCCCCGGAGTAAAAAAATCTTCACTTTGCTAAGGAGATAAATGTGAATTCTTTTAAATATATACATTTCTAATTCGTTTTCGGTTGTAAAAGCTTTCAATGACTGTAAAAGTTTTCAATTACATTGCCGATAGTTTAAAGTTAATTCAAAATAACAAAAAAAAACATTGAGAAAATGGTACAATTAATATTATTTAGAATAAGATTTCAAGACCAATTTAACTACCACTTAGAAAGTTAAAATATGTAGTAGTAATAAGGAATAAAAATACATATTTCTGTTGTGAAAAATAAATTTCAAATTATTTGCAGAGTATCTTATCCATACGGTAAAATAATAACAATTGATGAAGGTCAAGTAGGTCTACCACACAAAACGTTCTACAATTTGGACAATAGCCATAAGGTCAGTATTTTCCTTTATTTTTAATGCGATGCAATGCTCGAAAATAAAATAATTTATTCAACTTCCAGATTGTAAATGCTTACATACTTCTTCTAAGAGATTTTGCAATTAATATGGGTAAGTAGTATTCATTGTCGAATAATTTATCGTAATTTTTTTTTTAAATTTTTTTACATTTATATGAATTGTTTTAAATCAAATCAGGCATGGTTGTGGAAGATGCGAAATTGTTTGCAAATGAAATATTCCACTACGAACAGCGTATTGTTAATGAAATTCAACTCAGGCTGGAAACGACTGATAACGAACAAAACCAAATACTAACCCTGGGCGAAATTAAAAAGATCGCACCATCTGTAAGTATCAGACAGCAATATAAGAATAGCAAAATTTTTATAAAATACATATTTTTTAAACTTTAGCTACCAATTTTCGAATCAGTGCAAGCTATATTCAGTAAAACGAAAATAACTGAGAAAACAGAAGTTCTTGTACGCAACGTTGACACTCTTGAGGCCATGTCAATCATAGTCTCAACATCTGATAAACAGTAAGAATGTTAGCTTATGTTTTATTGGTAAATTATTGATTATTTGTTTCAGACCACTAAATGATTTTATTATATGGTCACTGGCTAGAAAGTTTACACCATATATGTCCAGAGAGTATCGAGCGTCAGTGGAAGACTTTGAAAAAGTTTTATATGGTATGTAAAATTGATACTATAAGGAGTGTTCTAGAGAAATTTCTGAATTACGATTGTTCTGATATAAAGTCAAGGTCACTTGTAATTTAGATTTATGAAATGCTGAACATTTTTGAAATCGAATACTAAGTAGGACCCACATAGTATTGTAGTACACTAGGGTTCTGTGTGCCACTTTCTATTGGTATATTGACTAAATGATTGTAAAATATGAGATTGTATCCGAAAAACAACAAAAAACAACGTTGGAAAAGAAATACCAGCCATAGTTCAGTCATACTTGAGAGAAAGTGTGCTCCAAGTGAGGACATTCTTCTTCTCGCTAGAGCGAGCCGGACACTGGTCCATGAGTCAGTTAATGAAGTAGAACAGTAAACAGGTGTACCGTTCATGTATTTGTTTTTTTCAAGAGTCAGGTGGTAGACGGCCTTAAGAGAAGCTTGCTCCCAAAAAGTTTCCCAATGTAGAAGGATAAGCTCATCCATAGCGGTATAAAGCCATTCTGTAATACGAGGCTTCAATCCCTAATTCGGTCATTTGGGTCTTTTGCGGCAGTAAAGTGCGCTGAAAGCCTTCCACACCCTTTTTACTATGTTTTTATGCCATATGCTTCTTACTTTAAACTCTTTTGTCAATAGTATTAGGTCGGTTATACTGGGACTCCACCTTGTGATGCGTCCGTGTTGACGCCTCGTCGTAAGCCAGCCAAGGAAGAGGTCGCCACTTTATTTCCAAAGAACTACGTGATAAAGACGATGAGCCGTATATTTGTAGTCAGTGCCGCAAGTGCTTCCACGATTGCTTCTTGCTTCCTAAAAGCAACCTCGATGTCCACAGAATGCATGCATACCTTAAGAGAAAGACAATTTTCAATATGTCCAGTGGGGATGCGAAGAACAGCTTCAGCAGGCTTACTTTTGATGTAAGCGGAACGTGACTGCGAGATTCACGTAGAATCGATTGACTTTTTGATGTAGTCTCTAACGATCCTTTCCAAAATCCTGAGCAAGTCAGAGCTAATACATATTGGACGATACTTCTAAGGTTTGACGTGCAAAACTTTTCCTGGTTTAGAAAAAAACATGAAACTTGTTTTTCGTCAGCTGACGGCAGCATATGAGAAGCGCAATCATGCATTATATATCTCCTCCAGCCATAGTAGCGTTACTTCTACAGATTGAAGGATGGCACCGAGAAGGGCTCGAAAATTTGAACTTCTCGTTGGAGTTTATTGTTCAACTCAATTGGTAGTAAGATATCCTGCTCCATTTGATGAACTGCATCTATTGGAGAAATATGATATCGTGGGAAATGTGAGTCCATAAAGACAGTTAGAGTATTGGTACACGAGTTAATCCAAATCTCAGGGGGCCGGGAGCTCTGCTCGCTAAGGCGTCAGGCCGACAAGCGGCGTGCTACGGGGCCTGCGGGTTTGAATCCCACCAGTGCCATGGCTGTAAGTGTGAATGCGTGTGATTGCCCATGAGGGTGGCAAATGGGCCCAAACTGGTGGCCTAATGCTGGCCGCGTTTCCGGCAGCCCTCTGCACTAACCTAACTAACCTAATCCAAATGTCGTTAGAGTTCTGAGTGCACTTCATAACCTTCAGTGCCTAAGCTTAAAACCTTACGCAGCTGATTTGACTCAGTTAGACATTTTATGTTGCCACAGATGGATCTCTATAAGAATATCTTATATCCTTCAGTTTCGTTTTATACAGATACCACTAATTATATCTTCTTGCGAAGCTGAGATTCCACTACAGGAACTTTGAATTCTTTTTGGCTTTGGAAGGGTTGCACATTGCCCTAGCTGCAAAGTTGAGAGCACTGGTGAGAATGTTGACCGCCTGATTCAAATCCTGGTACGAACCGATAAACCCCGGAGGAGTCTCTAGAAATGATCTGGCCAAGGAATGGAATTTTTTCCCAATCCATTCTTTTTCTGTAAATAAAGGCTCCCTGCCCGATTAAGAACCTGCTACCCAAATTCAAGGATATTTACCCATGATCATAGAACAAAACCTGGATAACTCTCCAGTCATGCAGGAGATGCATGTACTGCCCACTAAATAAAGTATTGCCAAGAACCTCCCTTCAAATCGAAATGAGAAAGGTTGGTCCGTTGCCAGCATTTGCAATGACCATGTCCTAGGCCAAGATAAAGTCAAAAAGTACCTCATTTCGACTATTTCTTTCGGATCTGTCCCACACTTGACGATGAACGTTATAGCCCGTCCAGACTACGGATACTTATGTATCCGGATACATAAGTATTGTCCTCACTGCAGCGACATCTGCAGATACATTTTACCCTTGCCATGAAAATCAATGAAAAGTGTGGACGATACTTATGTATGCGGATACTTAAGTATCCGTAGTCTGGACGGGCTATTAGAGTCAGTTCCCAGAATAAGAGGAAATTGGATGTCGCCAGCATATCCTTGGCGATTTTTCAAGGAGAATTTGAACTGTGATTGTGTGCCATGTATAAGAAAACAAAACATCAAGACCTTCAATCGATTTCCGCTGCAATAGTTATGTTATCCTTGTCACAGAAATTGTGAAAAACATTAATGATGTTTTTGACAAAAATACCCAGTCGTTGCTTCTTGAAACAGTCGGGTATTATTTGCTTTCATCCATTGATGCGAAGCCCGCGAACCCAATTGTTTATTGACCATGGTTTTTGAATCAAAATTGGCAGTCTACGGAAATGGCTCAATCGCCATAGCTTCATTTGTTGCGGTTTTGGGTGCTCCCGACGACTCACCCGTCCAGTACCTTTCTTGACGTCGGAGGATATGTTGAGATTGACGCCTGACGAGTTGCGAATTCTTGTTAATTTTAATTTCAGTTTTATATAGAAATATTTTTGACATTTACTCTCGGAGCCGCTATCGCAGTCCGATAGTATAGATACCTTAATGGTCCCAGGGTTATCTCAGCAAGCAAAGAGGCCATGCGAGTGTTGGTACAAGCCCTTATGGAGACATATTCTCAGAGCCAGATCGGTGCTAATCAAGAGTCCTACTCAACTGAATCTGCACCACCATCTTAATGGCGATGAGACTCAGAACGTACGCTGAAGCCTGCCAGGGTTTTAACGAGACGTAGATAGTTGTATTAACCCGATTAGATTTTTTTTTACCCTGCCGCTACCGTGCTTGAAGATGACTAGGTCCGGAATTGACATCAAAAAAAATTCGTGAAGCAAGAAAGGTCCAAGGATAAAAGCGGTTGTTGTAAAGAGGGGAGAGTCTAGGTCATTAACATCATCCACGATGCATCACGAAAAGGCGATTTAGGTTCTCAATTTGACAAATTTCAAAAAAGGAAAATAATTTGAAGTCAAATTTAGTAGAGCAAAGGAGCATTAGAGTATCTGCCAATCCGTCAGTAAATTCTTTAACAAATGGAACATATTTCTACTATTGAACTATTTTGAAATCGTTGTTTGATCTTTGAGTTCTTGATTCATCTCTGGTCGTATTTTTTATTAATTTTTTTTTTTTTTTTTTTTTTTTTTTTTTTAGCTCTTAAAGAAACCGTCAAATGAAAACCTTAACACAGTGTTATTTGCTTTTATCCACCAGTGGAACAACTTCATCATAATCAAAAATACATTATTAAGATTCGTTTATTAGTCGCGTTTTTGCGTTTTTGATAGTAACATGGCTAGGATAGTAATAATGGTTAGAATAGTAACATTGAAAACAACAAAAAATCAAGTCTAATTTGTTGTTATTTCCAATGCTACTATCCTAACCATCTCTTGATTCAATATTCTAAACATTTGTATTTCGAATATAAAAACTAACCATTTTAAAACTCTGTGTGAAAGATTAGGCTTTCTCCGGCGATAAGATTCACATTATTGGTAAGAACAGGAATAATTTTCGATACTATTTGGCATAGTATACATTTAGGATTGTCGTCAGACCGAAATTCATAGATACCGTTAATCATCGGTATCAAATATACCGTTAATCTCTGTAATACTCGGTACAAATTTTACTTAAAATATTTAACTCTCAAAATTAGGTCTTATTATTAAAACTTGGAATCACATAGATCCTACTTTCAATAAGTAATATAAAATAGCTATTAAACCGCTTAATTTTTTTTCAGGTCATACTTCTACTCCACCAAAATGGTATTTCTGCTCCAAAACCATTAAAGATTGGGTTCCTTTTGCAATCGATGTATTAAAACAAAACCCATCATTAATATTTGTAAGTCATATATTTCTAAATATACTAGCCACATTAGTTATTTAATTTGTTTTCATTTGTAGCAACCTCTTTCAGCTGCCAACATTGATCAACCCAAGTCAAACTACGCTCATGAGACTGACAATAACAAAAATGAAGAACTGTTTATGTTAATGTTTTATCACATCCGAAATGTCTTACAAAAATCAATAGAAAACGCAGAATGGATCAAGCCGGATGGTCGCCATTTTCTTAGTGAAAAGGTAATACATTTATTTTTTGCCGAACATACAATCATATGTTAGCTCAACTTATTAATGAACTATGAAGTCATCATAAATATAAATTGCCACGCGATTTAACAACACCATCTGAGCATCTTTTTCTTTCGATGCACTCCATTACTGTATGTTTGTGATCGACTCACAAAAGTTGCCCCGATCTAGTACATAAGTCAACAATGTTTCTTACACAAGCTCAATTTTTCGTATTTCGTAGTTTGTTCATTTCAAATAATCCAGTATTACAAATTATACACTAAACTAAACTTTGGCTAACCACTTCATCAGCAGCATGTGCCGAAAGCAGCACATTTGGAAGGCTTTCAGTTTGTTTAATTCTAACATTTTCAATACTGAGGGCATATAATACTGAAAAACCACCGTTTATCGTGTACGTGTCATCGTATTGAGCTGAAATTTTTAGATACATGTGGATTAGGTCCGGTCCCACGAAGAGTTATTAATATTTAAACATTTGGCGCCGGAATAGTATAGCCGCTAGATTCTAAGCCTTTTTATTGTTAATTTAACTCTGAGTTAGGCTAAGTACCATAATATATATCATTGTATTTCCTTTGTTGGAGAAGTAACTCCATTTTAGTAAACAGAAGTGGTAATAGAAATCATCACCTTGGGGCTCCGACTTCAACCCTTTCACATCCAAGCAGCGCAGCTTATACCCACACTGAAGTAAATTTTTCACGTATTTTAGATGAAGGCCTGATAAAATGTTTTTCACTGGCCTTTGTTGAGTGAAAAAATTTATTTTTTGACGGTTATATGTTTTCGAACTATTTCAAAATCTCCAATTGATTTAAGGAACATTCTCTATTAAAAACTCTATTAAAAACATAAAAACTTGCTATTTTAGGATTTGCCGTCATAGCCATGATGGAGCGTCTCTATCAGTCGACGAATGTATTTAAAGGGATTCTCACCTTTCTGGTAATCTGGACTGGCATTGTGATTGGTTAAGTCAGCTAGCCGCTGAAACTGGTTCGTTATTTTCACGTTATAACCGGACGTTGTAACATCGATACCATCAAGTCCTTCAAGCACCCAGCTCCGAATGCTGTTTTTTTACCTGTCACGCTCTAGAAGACAGGAATACTCACCATGCCCTAGCTTACACCAAGTAATAAAGATTGCATAGTTCTAAGTCATGTACCTGCAGCCTGGGAGACTGCTGAGGTTGTATTTGACAAATACAATTTTAAAGAGGTTAGATAGCAGGGGACTCACACTTGAAACCTAAGCCGATGGCATTGTGATTATAGTGTTATGCCTGTTTTATGCCGGATTTATACATTGGAACGAGCGTCTCGTGTACAAGAGTAAACAAGACTGAACAAGACATTGGACGAGACTCAACAAGACAAAGGGTGAATTGTTTATTTAGGATACTGCACCACGCAACACGGACCATGCACTATGCACCTTTCATAGGGTGAATTGTTTACTTAGGATATTGCACCATGCATCTTTCGACATTTGTGAGCTGTTTTGTTCAGTTCAGTGAACGATGGCTGAGGTACAGGCTGTGGCTATTGCAACTGCCTGGTGTGCGTTGAGTGATTTCAATCTGGGACACGCAAAGACATGTTTGAAGTCCCAGCGAAAAATTCGAAAATGTGAATGAGCACATGCTACCCTCTCGAATCCCTTTGACTCGGTACATAAAACCGACTTCGCTTCGAGCGGCTTCGAACTAGGACGAGACGGTCATAAACACTCAGGCACAGCAATAAAAGGATCATTATCCCTTCGTAAAACAAACAAGAGCCGACGAGCAAACCATTTACACACGCGTGCTTGCCATGAAAAAAACAGCCGAGAATAGACAAGGAGACCATTTACACACAGACCTTGTCTTCATTTGGCATTCCTCGGCGAGAATGTAAATCCGGCTTTACACATATGGCAAACGTTTCGTCGAGGAACTTGTGAAATTACTTCCCTCCATATCTTCGCATGTAAAAAAAACAGCCGAAAGTAAACAAGGGGACCATTTACACACTCGGCTTGCCAATATTTGCCATGTGTGTAAACGCGGCATTAGGTATGTTCCCACATACCCTTGGTCAGCTCATTGAGTATGCTCTATGGTTGAGCAATGAGTGTGGGCAAATTTTGGCGAGCTGAGAGTGTAAATGGTCTATTCACCCCTGTTTTTTCACATGCCAAAACATGGAGGGAAGTAATCGCTAATGGTTATCAAACTTTGGTAATTTATTCTTAAATGATGTAGAGTTGCCCGATATAATACACCAAGTTGCGCTCTGAAACATTCGGGGAGAGTGTAATTGCGGCTTAAGAAATGTTGCCACAAAAAATGCTGTCAGCATAAGGAAGAAGGACCCGACTTGTGCAGCTCCTCTAGCCACTGCATTATTGAGCAGAGGCACGCAGGCTGCTCTAATTTTTTTTTCTTATTATTTATTTACATATATGTGCAAATAATTTTACAATATTATACATATATTCATAATTTAACTGCACTACTCCCCCTTGTAAGGTATAGCACCTTGAATTAGAGGTGAGGAGCCTTCAAATGTGCTATCTGTGTTGACAGATAATTAATTTAATATGTAGATATTAGTGTTACCATTAAATTTTTATTTTTTAGTTTAAATACAGAATATGTTTCATCAATGAGTGAACTTATATGATGTTAATTTGTAGATAGTTTGCATCAATTAAAAATAATACAATAAGCCAATAAGAATTCAATACGAACAACAGTAGAGTACAAGAAGAAAGTAAAAATTTGATCTTAAGTTTATTAACTTTTAAAGTTAGCATATATGTATATTACTTCAAATCAGTTGTCAATAAAATCATAATATATCATGCTTAAAATATGTAAATTCATCCTTACAAAAATTTAGCTATAGTATAATTGTCTCAATTTTTTCTTGAAATCATTTGTATTCTCGAATTTTCTGATTGCTTGCGGTAGAGCATTGAATAGATTGATCCCTGCATATGAATAGTGACTTTGTCCTAATTGTCTAGTACGATTTGGTAGCAGAAGTACCCTTTCTGTGCCGCCTCTTGTAATATTTGTATTGGTTTGTATTTTATTAGCTGCAAGATCTTTGAAAATTTGGATTGTCGTATGCAATTTGTATATTTGATCAAGTGGTAGTACTTTCAAACAACGAAATAGTTGTTCAGTATCGTATAGTCTCAGTTTCTTAAGCAGGATTTTTAGTAGTGATCTATGTATAACATTAAACGGGTTTAAGGTTGTCTGTGATACACAGCCCCACGTTATTATTCCATACTGTAATATATTGTGTATTAATGCGAAGTAAAAAGTTCTGATTGTATGTACCGGCAGAAAAGACCGAATTTCCAAACAAGCAGATATAATTTTTCTTAATTTACTGGTGACATTTGGACTTGTTGATTCCATCTTAAATGTTGGTCAAATATCACCCCTAGATATTTAGTTTGAGTGACTCTCATAAGTGGATCATAGAGGCAGTCGGTATTACAGTCATTGGAGTGGATGGTAATGTTCAGGCTCCCAGGTAGTCCACGCTACTTGGCTGCGAAGGTCGTATAGTTCGTTTTCTGATAGTTGAGTGTAAGGGAATTAACATCAAGCCATTCTTTTAGAATACCTAGACTGTACTCTGTTTTTACTTTTACCTCACTCCATTCGCTATCTTCAACATAAAGTACAGTATCATCTGCAAATGATATCAATTTGCCTTTGATTTGCTGTGCGAAAATATCATTGACGAAAATTAAGAAAACAACTGGGCCTAATACTGTTCCCTGCGGAATACCGTATTCAAAAGTAAGTTCCATACTTAGTTTCCCAGACATTTTTACCGATTGCTTTCGTGTTTGTAAATAGTTTTGTATCCATGCAATCCACATTGAGCTAAAGGTAATTTTTCTCAATTTATCCACAATCATTCTGTGCGGAACAGAGTCAAACGCTTTCGCTAAGTCGAGAAAAACAGCCAATGGTTTATGTCCTATTTCTAGTGATTCAATAATCAACGTGCTTGATTTCGCTATGGCATCTTGGGTGCTACGTCCAGCTCTGAATCCGAATTGGCTCTCATTCATGAATTTATGCGCAGCTAAATATGCCACTATGCGTTTTTTTGCTAGTTTCTCTATGACTTTTGCAATATTGGAAATTAACGAGATGGGACGGTAGTTATTAACATCTAATTTATTTTTATTTTTGTGTTTTGGAGCTATAATACTAGTTTTGTAAATTTGTGGAAATACTCCTGTTTGAAAACTAAGATTACATAAATAAGTTAGGGGTTTGCTAACATAAGCTTTTATTTTTTTTAAGCAATCCACTGAAATACAATCAAATCCTGGGCATAGCATAAGAACTAATAAATAGCACTGAAAGAACGTGATTTATTGATGAGAGAGATTGGCAGGGAGTGAAGGATTTACCATCAGCTGGCACGTAAAAAGAGACAAAACCAAAATAAGTTCAGTTTATCACATCCGAAAGTAAGAAAAGCATACTGACAAACGACAGGTGAGAATGTATATATCCGTGTGACCTGATAGGTGAGAGTGTGTTGGCGTGCGTATTATCCCATCAAGAAACAGTAAGCGCTGCGAACATTCGTTGGCGACAAACGAAATTCTCTGTATTGGGTTGCATAAAAGTGTCGGAGATATTCCTTTTACTCGCCAAATGGTATCAAAAGTAGTATTCCGCACTAACTACTTTTTCGCGTACCATTCTAATACTGAGAAAATGTTTTGAGAAAATCAATATTGCATAAATCGCCATTCGTTAAAATAGTCTATTTGGCAAAGCACATGTATATTGCCTAGTGGGAATGAGAAACGTATTTGACCGTAACAGGGTTGCTTGGCGGGGTACTTTGTGTCTTTTTCCAACTTGGACTTGGATATTGCTATCTACTTCTCGCAATTGTATTGCGATTCACGTACTTTCCGAGCTATATATAGTTCTTAAGCTATGTCCTGGGCTTGAACCGTCTTTCAAATTTTCTATTATCTTAATAACTTCCCCTTCCGTAACGGTTTCAATATCGTTGAAAATATCTCTATCACTTATTTGTGAACCAATAGTAGTAGAGTTGGTATTGGCGTTGATCTGAGCTGCCATATTTTTTCCAACGTTCCAAAAATGTTGGTTAAAAGTGTTGGCAATTTGTTCTGCGTTCTCTTCGATTGTCAGTATCGTAGTACCAACTTCAAGGGCTTGCATAGCCTCAAAAATGCGATTTCCTCCTGTCGCCAGATTTATCGCCTTCCAAACTCCATCATTTTTAGCGCAGTGTATCATTCTTTCAAAGTAGTTAACCTTTGTCAGGAATATTAGTTGGTTTAATTTGTTACGATATTTTTGATAGTATTTTCTCAATTTTTCATTGCCTGGATTGTTTTTAAGCGCTTTAGATAATTTATGTTTCTTTCTAACTGAATTCACTATTCCTATGGCAATCTAAGGTTTCAGCTTTCGATTTTTACTACCGATGTTATTAGAGACACTGCATTCTCTTACGAAATTATTAAGTGTAAAATGAAAGGCTCTAGCACATTCATCAACATTATTATTGCATAGAACCTGGTCCCAAGTTTCATTGGTTAACTTGTTAATTAGATGTTGATAATTAATTTTTTTTACAGTTTCAGGCTTAGTATGTATCCGGCTACTGGTTTCTGTTTGTTTCTCCACCAATAGCACTACAGTACTTTTGTGGTCTGAGATATCTGAATCTAATACAGCTGAAACAATTTTATTGCAAAATGATGATCTTATGTTAGAAAATATGTGGTCTAAACAACTATCTCCTCTCGTTCATTGGTTGATGTAAGAACTAAAACCTAGTTCGTTTAATAGGCTCAAGTAGTCCTGCTGGCTGTCAATCAATATATTCACATTAAAATCTCCCATTAGCACTACATTCTCATTTTTAATTTCTTTTAAAACTGCTTCTAATTCTACGTAGAATGTGTCCATGCTAAAATTCAACGATTTATATACAGCCAAAATTTTTAATGGAGTTTTGTTTTTTAGAAAAACGTTGATTGCTAGAGCAGTTGCGCCTGTGAAAGTGTGTTCCTCTACTCTAGTTACATTGAAAGTATTTTTACGTACACGACAACTCCGCTGTTTTGATTGATAGTATTTTCACTTCTGTAGCATGGATAATCTCAAAACATTGGAGATTTGGAATGTTCCAACATTCGGTTAAAATCAAAACATCAAATTGATATTTTATTGTTGATAGTGTAAGAATTAGGTTATTAAAATGTTTGATGATGCTGCGAATGTTCGTGTGGTATATGCTGAAACGGCAAGTATTTGGGTCGATTTGTCTAATAAGGTCATTGAGACTAGTGCATGAAAGCTTGTTACAAGAGGACGAGTAATTTAAATATTCCATCAGATCATCACTACCCATTGCAGCGAGCAGTGAAGTTGATCGAAATATTTCGTGAACTCTGGCTGGTGGACCTCACGCTTCTGGCAGGGCAGATATTGAAGAACACTCTACAATTCGCAAAAAGTTATGTCGCCTTCGATGACCACTTGGACTAAGCCTTTAGCCTCCATGTATTTTTATTTGGTATCGGTACGTTAATAGGTATATGCGTGACCCTGTGTCGCCCAGAAAAATCTAACCTAACTCAAGGGTCTTTCCGGGGATTTTAGTTGATTAGTTTGCACCTGGATTCTTGGAATCTTCAACCGCAACTTCACTTCACTTTGATTAAAATGCACAGCTTCAATTTACCGATGAAGATTTTAAATTTATAGAGAACACTGTTTTTCACGACTACTATTTCCCTTATGCGCTTTGAATGCCAAGGCCAGTTTTTAAAAAAAGATTAAAAATTAACCCTACTAATTCTCAACAAGTTTTGCTAAAAAAAATTATACGAACATATTGAAAATTATTGTTTTTTTTTTGCAGCTTTCCAGTATTAAACTTCAAGTTGGTATTCCAAAGACAATACTTGAAACAAATACGTACATCAATGAATACTATGAAGATCTTTTACTGCAAAATTTATTTTTCGTTGAGCATTTAGAACCGTTTTGGTCCTTTGAAAAAAGTCAGATGGAGAAAAAATTGAGGCAATCTCCAAACGCGATTGATGTGTAAGTAACTTATTTTAATTACTTAAACTACTGTTTGAAATACACTACTGAGTGGTATCACTATTTCACAGAATCGTACAGGAACTATACCCAGGATATGGACATGATTCAAAGCTATTTGCATTCAACGCACTGCAACATTTAGCAATAGTATCGAAAAGAGCTTTAGACAAACCATACTTTCATTATCAATACCCCATGTAAGTAATAATAGTAATATTCAATTTCTTTCATTATTATAACCTTGTGTAAGGACAAACATTTGAATATCTCTTAAAGAAGATTATTGCACTTCATTATTAACAGTCATTTCACATTTTAGAGCACTAAACTTTGCTCGCATCGGTACTGATATTGCTGAGCTCCTTCTACAAACAGTATTTTTGAATGCTGATCAATATAACGACAAACAAAAGTCAAACAATACTTTGGTAAATTCGATTAATGTTGTTGGAGACAGTATAGAATGTATAAATCGAAATATTGACGACAAATCTATGCCAAACAAAATCATTACAAAACTGTATCGTCGAATTTCCTCCATTAATCTGGCATTCAAATCATTAAAGTCATTCCTCAAGAAAGTGAAAAACTTAGACCCGATCGAAGGCTCACCTGGAATAGAAAAAATCAGCTATCATGATTTAAAACTGGGCCGAAACGAACGACAGCCTGGAATGCGGAAATTCGAAAGTGAGCAGATTTTCGCACTGAATGAATTGCAACGATACTGTTCAGTATCCATTGAATCATATTCGAGATTTAAACCGTATATCGAAGAAGACATAGCAGACAGTGAAAGGTATATATTTTTGCCGTAAATATTGTATGTGTATAAAACATTAATATAATAATTTATTAGTTTATCGATGATGTGGAATCACCTTGAATTCCTCCCAAAATCACTCTCATGTTCTCCAGAGGCACAAACGTGCAGTGATATTCTGTAACTTTTAATATAAGGTAATAATAAGTACAGTGTAATTTATAATGCATTATTATCGAACTGTATATTTTTTTGCAGACTTCTTATAGACTTTAAGCGAAAATGTTCATGCCTTTAAGTGAGTAGCAAACCGTTTTAAAAATTGAGCCACAAATTTACTTTGTAAATTGAGTTTTTTATTAGTATATATATTGTAACGATTAATGTATTATGAGAATATTTTATACACATATAAAGCAAAACTAGACTGTTCATTGTGTTTTAATAGTATGTTTAGTGTGGATTAAATAAAGGTAGCTTCAGTCATTTAAGTCTGTAAGCAGAAAAACATCCGTTGTAATTGCGTTCAATTCACCTGATAGCTTAAGCATGATATTCAATCGTCGACTTTCTATGATAATAGTCCACTCTGGTAGCCTTTTATGAATATTATGATTCCGATATTGGAATTCCTAAACTTTTACGGCTCACCTTATTATGAACTATATTCTGTGATATTTGTGTCTTGATATTTGTATCTTCAAAATATCAGATTAAGTTCCAGCAAGTGAAATCGCTTTGTGGAAAATATATTCAATAGAAGGTTCTCTAAGTTTCAAGTGCTTAGTGAACCACTATTGATTCAATAAAAACATTTGATTATTTGGTAGGCAGGCTATGCAGTGATTATAGGCGCTTTATTTTTTGCTCCCCTTATCCACAACAGAACAATGCTAACCAGTACAGACGCATTGGAAACAACAACTACTCCAGTTATGGAAAGGGGGAGTTGTTGTTCCCAATGCGTCAGCATTGTTCTGTTATAGATAGGGGGAGCCAAAAAACACGTCTAATATATGCGGTAATGTTAATTGTATAGTAATTTAACATAATTATAGTAATTTGTATAGTAATTTAACAAATGTAATTGTATAGTAATTTAACATTGAATCTAGTGTGCTTGATAAAGAAATCAAACAAAATTATAAAGTCTTCAAGTTTTGAAAATACCCCCATCCCTGTAATATCCGATGCAGTCATCAGATAAAAATGTGAAGCAGATTTGATGTGTCAGTGTTAGCCAAGGGTTGCCAGAACCGGTCATTTTGTCGTTATTGTACAAAGAGATGCTTCCATTAAATTTCTAAAATCAAAGTGGTTTGAAAACCATAATCATAGCTTCACCGATTATTGAAAATCACGACATTGTCCAACATTACTTTTTAGGGGTTCCTATGCGCTAGAGTTTTGATTGAATATAAAAAAAACTCTAGCGCACCTGAACCGGTAGAAACACTAATGTTCGAAAAACTGTAGAAGAATTGCAGGTTTTGAGTGCATATTCCACCACATGAGCTGCTTATTACGGCCAAACTGTTTCAAATGCCACGTTTTACTTTGGTCTGAATGCATTATAACTCATATGGTAGAAGGTTTCAGATATTACCACTGGCATGAATTTCAACGTTTATGAGAGCAAAACATGGGTTAATTATATTCGTTATCAGTTGCTTATTTCACCAAACTTTGAAAGCAGCATCTCATATAACATCAATGAAGAAAATGCTCAGTGCCTGCAGCACTGTAACTGGAGTTGGTGTTTGGGGCTGCGATCCGAAAAATTTGCAGAACTGGGAATTGAAACATCGGTTATTTATTTTCATTGTAAATGTTTCCGGTATGAATACTAACTGTAAGCATTTATTGATACAAAAGTAGCACAACCGACTCGTGCTGGCAACCTTTTGCCAGTATCAAAGCCAAGAATATATCACATCTGCTTCACGTTGTTATATTACATTCGAAGTTATAGGAGTATAAAGAAATTTAGGGTTACCTGCAGCGAGTTTTTTCAAATAATCGAAAGCTTAATATTTGCTGTTTATTGTCACTACAATACCATTACCAATTGAAAATTCTACGATAAAACCGCTTAATAAAGATATTGCAATTAAACACAAAACCAACAATAGCTGGCAACCCTATCGTGGCTTTTCAACCAAATTTGGCCCGAATAATGTTTATAATAGGTTCTATTAATTGCATGAAATTTGTATTGATTTCATGACTGCACTGGAAGTAATAGGGCAAAAGTTTTATTTTACTGAGTAAATTTTTTTATTTTTTCAAATTCAAGACACCAAAATTATCATAGCTGGCAGCTCCAACCGAATTTTTCAACCAAATTTCTACCAAACGTGGTATGACTGACAGCTACTGTGTGAATTTCGTTAAAATCGAACGATTCAATCAGAATTTATAGGGCTAAAAGCAGTTCAATTTCAATTAATTTTGCTCATCGGATCGTGAGTTTCCGTGAACAGAAGTTTTATAGGTAAATTGGGCAAGGGTTACCAGGCGTGCCCGTTATACCATATCAAATTTTTTTTATTGTCTATGTAAACATAGCACAAGATTTACATATGAGTGGCTTTTTTTGAAGAAGCGGCATTTTTTCAAGAGAGACGATGATTTGGAGGTTTTCACTTTCAGTGCCTGCCCTAACTACAGGGTTGCCAGCACGCTCATTAAAAGCTACACGAATCTACAACTAAATAATACCAATATGTCCTGAAAATTTCGTAATGATTGAATAGCTGTGTCAAAGGTTATCGCAATTTAAAAATTTTCAAGTTTTCCCGTTCTCTTTTTAGGCACCCAGCGCACACATGGGGTTAAAAAAACTCCAAAACATTATCCGATTCACATGTAAAATACGTTTGAAATTTATTTCGTCAACTTTATTTTTGCAAAAATTATTTGTGTACGGAATAATAGGTATATTAAAAATATCACTAAAATGGCCGCCGGCGCCAAAGGGTTAAAGATTTTCAACTTTTTGTGAGACCTGGCACTATTCTGCATATACACCAATGTGTCCTGAAAATTTCAGCTCAATCGGATGGCGCGTTCCTGAGATTTTTTCACTGAAATTTTTTGATGATATATATATATATATATATATATATATATATATATATATATATATATATATATATATATATATACAGGGTGTTTGGTACTAAATGAACACTATTTTAAGGAGGCATTCTTTGACATATTTTGAGTAAAAAATCGTTGCACAGGATGGTCCGGATTTCAAAACCTACGGAGTTAAAGGGTGTTCAAAAAAACTTGTTCGGACCGGTACGCTGACTCACTTGAATCGTTATATCCTGAAAACTAATTATCACAACTCAAAGTTTTATACCGCGTTTATTAGACAATTAAAATACCTTTTATTAAATGTATTATACTTGATTGCAGTTGTACCGAGTTTTGAGATATTTTCTTCGAAAAACAAAATTTTTTAATTTTAACCCCGAAAATTCTGTGTTCCAGGTCGTTTTGCTTAGAAAACCTCATTATAATGTGCCATATTCATTTAAATATTTTGATAAGCCATATTACTGGCTACAGAAGTTGCATACATTTTAATGGCTTAGATTCTACCATTTCGCAAGTATTGAGCGAAAATAAATATTGCTTAAAAACTAAATATGTCATAAAACGGTCCTCCTTGAAAAAACAAAGTTTAATATGCTAGTCGTACTAAAGTAATTTAGAACCCATTTATTGCTATGTAAAGTATCAATAAACTTTACTATATTTTAATTAGTTTCAACATAATTGATGCAACTTCCTAGATGTGACAGGTAAAAGCATGTCCAGTTCTTCGCCTTTATTAGTGGGATACTTAAAAAATTGAAAACGCATAAAAACAGAACCACTTTCAAATTCTTGTAAGTTTTAATGCATTACTCGAACAACAAGATCTACATAAAATTTACGAAAATACATGGAAAATGCCTCGCTACACTAACGAAGAATATGGAGATATTTTGTACGTCCATGGGGAGTGCCGGGGAAATTCAGCAGCGGCGCAATCTTTGTATCATCAGAGATACCCCCATCGACGGATTCCTGGAAGGAGAGTGTTTCAACAACTTTACGCAATGATTCGGGAAACAAGTAACGTCAGAACGAGCCGAGTAAACGCAAATCCTACAACTGCAACCGCTGTACGGACCGAAGAAGAAATATTGCATGCAGTGGAATCTGACCCATCAACCAGTATTCGACGCTTAGCGTTACGGTTTAACTTGTCTAGCTGGAAAGTTTCGAGTATTTTGAAAGCAGCCCGTCTACATCCTTACCATTACACACCAGTTCAGGAGCTCCTACCCATCGATTTGCCCAAAAGCATGGAATTCTGCAATTGGCCCCTTGAGAGACAATTAGACGACGAAAATTTTGTCAAGAGCATTCTTTGGACAGATGAGTCTTTATTTACGAGGGACGGTATCACAAACTTCCACAATTTACTCACGTGGCTGAGAACAATCCAAACACTGCAAGAACGTCATCATTTCAGCATAGATTCAGCGTAAATTTATGGGCAGGAGTGATTGGCAATAATTTGATTGGGCCTTTTAGGCTTCCGCCTACCCTAAATAGTACCAGCTACTTGCATTTTTTAGCACATGATCTGCAGGACTTATTGGAAGATATTCCTCTGCAACGATTGGTTTCCATGTTTTACCAACACGATGGTGCTCCAGCTCATTACGGCCGACCAGTAATAGATTGGATGAATTCCAACTATCCCAATCGCTGGATCGGTAGAAATGGACCAGTACACTGGCCTGCGAGGTCTCCTGATTTAACTGTAATGGATTTTTTTTGTATGGGGACGGATGAAATACCTTGTGTACGCAATGGAAAAATCCACTTTAGAAGAACTAAATACCAGGATCGATGATGCTGCAACAGAAGTGAGGCAACAGCTGAGAGACATGAATATGAAAAGAACGCTTGCCAAACGAGCTTTGGCATGTATTCAAAATAAAGGTGGCAATTTTGAACACTTACTGTAGATTAAAATTTTTGAAATAAAGCATAAAAACCATTATTAAATACTTTCAGTTCAAGAAAAAAGTGTAGATCGACAACGAGGGCCACTTTATGGCATATTTAGTTTTTCAGCAATATTCATTTTCGCTTAATACTTGTGAAATGGTAGAATCTAAGTCATTGGAATGTATGCAACTTTTGTAGCCAGTAATATGGCTTATCAAAATATTTAAATGAAAGTGGCACATTATAATGAGGTTTTCTAAGGAAAAAGACCTGGAACACAGAATTTTCGGGGTTAAAATTAAAAAATTTTGTTTTTCCAAGAAAATATCTCAAAACTCGGTACAACTGCAATCAAGTGCAATACATTAAATAAAAAGTAATTTAATTGTCTAATAAACGCGGTATAAAACTTTGAGTTTTAATAATTAGTTTTCAAGATATAACGATTCAAGTGAGTCAGGGTACCGGTCCGAACAAGTTTTTTTGAATACCCTGTAACTCCGTAGGTTTTGAAATCCGGACCATCCTGTGAAACGATTTTTTACTCAAAATATATCAAAGAACGCCCCCTTAAAATAGTGTTCATTTAGTACCAAACACCCTGTATATATATATATATATATATATATATATATATATATATATATATATATATATATATATATATATATATATATATATATATATATATATATATATATATATGTAGAAATATGAATTTTTGGCCAAAGTGATTTTAATACTAATGTTCTTCTTCGAACATTAGTAAAAAAACTTTAACTTGTGCCTAGAGTCTATTCACAATTAATTGCATATACGGTAGCACCGAACTTTTTTCATTTTTTATCTAACCAGATATAATTTCTTCCCAACCCTGAGCGCTTTGCTTCAATTCACAGTCAACATTGTGTTCATTTGGATATTCTGAAGATTCTACTCATTCTAAACTAAATTGCAACTTTTTACATAAACTTTTCGCCCAACCATAAGATAGATAAGAATGAATTACCATGCGGTTATGCATTTCCTGCAGATCTTGGCCATGCGTTGTATAAAAGTGCAACAGCTAATGCACTCGCATGCACAGTACACGTAGTGTTTTCGCGAAAATCTATTCATTCAACCCATTTGCCACAATGTCGTCTCACTCAACATATAAGCGAAACTTCCTGATGATATTTCAGCGCCCGTTTGAGCCAATTTTCTCGCGTAAAGGCCCCAATGGTGAACGTTTCGATATTCCGAAAAAATTCTTCGGGCCGAAATATCAAGACATCAGCGATAAGTTGATCGAGCTGCATAAGAAAGTTAGTGGACAAGTTATACCCGTCAAAGATATAAATGTGCCGGATCTTAAGTTCGCATCGCAGCTTAGTCCACTCGACATGTTCTCGCCTTGCATCCCGTTCCATCAGAAAATCGCGGATAAGTTGGTCGATTTGCTGATGGGGTGTCGCGATGTCGACGAATTGCAATCAATGGCTATTTATATGCGTGACCGTGTTAATCCCTATTGCTTCCACTTTGCACTGACCATTGCGATTCTCCATCGAAACGATGTGAAATTTTTAAACATACCTTACCATTATCAAATTTTCCCGGAGAAATTCATAACGGCTGAGATGTTCACAAAGATTCGGGAGGAGGCAGGTGCCATTCCGCTAGGATCTCGGGTAATTGTTTTGAATTTCAATACGTTTTCCATTAAATTATATTTGTTGAGTCATGTTTAATAAGACCTTTTATATAATTAAATATTTTGTGGTATGAATTTGTTTAAAACTAATTAAATTATATGGCAAGCACTAAACGAATTGATCACTGCGATTTACACAGGTAGATTTGTCATTGCACCTTTTGATAGGTAAAACAAAAAGAAAAAGCAGGGAATTGTCTGAATGAATCAGAATAATTATGGTTCTCTTGAAAAACATTCTGACTCCTTCCTTATATTTTGTACTTTTCTATTCATGTCTTAAAGAGGCAATCAAGCTAATCAATCACAGAAGAAAACATTTCTTTTTTATTGCATATTTTAATTTCATATACAACAATCCAACCTCATTTGAACAATGGCAAATCTTCTAATGTGATTAAAATAGTAATAACATAGTGAATTCTCATAACAAAATAGCACTTGAGCTATGGAGTAATGCTTTAAAGTGTCAAAACCAAATAAGAGCAAAAGTGTGTTTGAATTTTAGATATTCTTGCATAATTCTAACAATAATTCAATCTGGAAATTTTCTCAAAAAGTAAGAACGGATGGTACTCACTCATTCACTTACCAAATAGCAAAAGTAGCTATGGCATTCGGCACCAGTACACTCGTTTTGGAACCGAAACTCACGCAATAGGCATTTGGCTCACATTTCGCCATATGCATTCACCAGAATCCTGGAAAAAACAAGTTGGAAATTTCAGAAGCTCCTAGTCCAAGTTGAGCAATTGTTTTTATTTTGAAGCCGATTTTTCCTTTATAAGCCGATTTTTCCTTTAATTCCTTTATAAAAGCTTGAGTAGCCTAGTGGGTAGAGCACTGGCTTCTTGTGTGTGGGGTCCCTGGTTCGAATCCAGGTGCGGACGAGGGTCCGCGCACCAAGCTTTGAGTTCACCTAGCTCTGATTAGGTACCTGATTTAAATCAGGGGTAAAGTGAGTCGTGGAACTAATCACTCCACACTCGTATTCAAAATGATTAAAAAATTGTAATGAAGCTCTCTACCAGCTTCAACCCCTAGACCCGTACGAGGATTGTTGTGGGATTACTTTACTTTTCCTTTATAAACTAGATACATTTAATTTTCTTGACAGATATCGATATTTCAAGGGTAATATTCTCTTCTCTTCTTCAGTGTCCGATAGACTCTGCAGAAGACGACAGATTACCCTCGAAATATCGATATCTGCCAAGAAATTTTTATATATTCCTAGTTTCTAATCGACTTTAAAACAAAAATATGTTTTACAAACTAAGAAAAAAATTGATTATCATTAAAAAACAGTTGAACAATTGGTTTTTATTTTTCAAGTCTTTTAAGCTAATTTTATGTAACTTTTCTGAGTATTTTTCAGATTTTGTAGACACAGTTTTGGTTTTCTCATTTTTCACTACTTCCTTATGTAATACCGCTCTCTTTTTTCGAATCTCCTTCCCATTTGCATTATAACTTTATTGCATAAGTAACTTTTTTGCGCGGTGGAAAAAATGAGCATAATTTATTTAGCTGGTCATGCCAATATAGTACCTACAAGGTTCCCCGACGGCTTGCTTTCAGTCTGTAAGACTTTGAAGAGTCTAAGAGTTCACGTTTTCGCGCTTTTTAATCATATCACTGACTATGCTTATAACGAAGCAGCTACCTAGACGGCTTGTGACTACTGAAGCGGACACTGTTAAAGAAATTGTGGAATGCATCATCACTTTCGTCAGCACAGTATTCTGAAAGCTCCATCTGAACTTTTACTATTCTATGAAGATTTTTCTAAATGGACCGTTGTCCAATGAGATCTGCGTCAGGTGAATATTTAATTCAACTAAGCACTAAGCCCAGGCTTTATAGCTCAAGTTAGGTTGGGTTAGGTTAGGTTCCACAGCTAACTCCTTCAGGTAGACTCCGAAGATAGCACACAAGTGCATATTGTGATACCGCATTGCGGAGTGCACAACCCTTACTAAGTGAAGAGCCACTGTGAGACCTTGAGGAACTGGTCTTCTATATTGAACGCCTACTTTCCCAATCAATGGGGAAATCGCCCTCTCTCTCTCTCTCTCTCTCTCTCTCTATTGTGCTGAAATTCTCCTACAAGGTCTCAAGTTTCATTCAAATGTTGCATTCAAATGCATTCAAAAGTAAACAAAACCGGTATGCTTAGCTGAAAGTTAAAATTATTTTTTCAAAAACCACTTGTGATCTTAAATACATTTAACCTGTAGACTGAGATCAGTTTCTACGTTTAACTGACCTCAACAGGATTATCAGCAGTTTGCGTCTAGTCAGTTTTGGGCCTCTTGTGTTTGCTAATATCCGGGCGATTGTTGATTGTATCTTATATTTGTCAAATTCGTACTAACATAGTTTGTGTGCTCTTTAAAGTTCAGTCTGTTGCCCAAAGTAGTTGAGTAATGTCGTCGAAATGATAGCTTGAATAAATGTGTTTCTCATGAAGTCAACTAGCTTCCAATCTGATAGTTTTCAAGCTGGAACCTTTCAGCGGCTATCTTGCAGTACCGAGAAAATGACAGGCTGGAACGTACGATTGTCTCCTAAGTTGCTTTTCTTTTGGCTCCTTACTCTAGCTGCCAAAATAGGAGCTGATGGGCCTGGTCCAGTACGCTGAATCGGAGCACACCAAATGGAGCAGCCATAAATATAATGCCAGAGGGGACAAATCCTTTCATTTTATAAATTTTACGAGGCCAGTGACTTTAAACATTGCGCTTTCTCTTACTTTTGCCACCCCAGCAAAAGGGTGGTTATTAATGTATCACTATGTTTATCTGGAATAGTTGGGTCAATCATTGAAAGGCACGTATTGGATGAAGTCTCACTCTCCGATCACCGCTACTTGGTGTTTTCTTTAGCTACGGATTCAACACCCTTGTTGAAGAAAAAAATCCAAAACTTCCTATTAAGCTAAGTTCAATGGACTGCAGAAAAAACGTGCCTTAGTCAATAGAATCCCCGCTAAGCACTCTTAGTAAAGACAAAATAAGTCGCTAAAAAGAGGCCTGCTCGATCAGTAGGTTCCCGGTTTCACCAGGAACCTTGTTGTGTCTTCATTTAATAAATTGAAATTAAGACTTTTATTTTTGGATCACATTATAATTCACTGATTTATTTCTTAATCCAAACTTAACGTGTACGCTTACAAACTGGTTTCAAAACTTAGCAACTAGTTACAAAAAACGATAGAGAGGAAGTATTATTTACGATTGTGTGTGTAACTTGGTAACTTGGTTGTAGAGACATCTATCAATTCACTTAAACCAAATTAAATATATTACAACTTTCCCCCTCTGCATTTGGAGTTGGCTCTTCATTCCGACTACGCAGTCTACCGGACCAAATATTATGCTGATTATTAACAGTATTTACCTCAAGTTTACTTGACTCATCATCAAATGTTTCAGAATTTGGAAAAACTTCATCATTTAATTCATCACATTTTTCTTGTTCATCTTGCAATAAAACGCAGTCCTGATTCTTAGATTCTGTAGCCACGGCCTTCATTTTAAACCCCCAATCCCCTGAACACTCATTGTTAGTAGTATACTGGGAATGTAGAAAAAACGTGAGTGCTAAGTCTTAATTGGTCAATGTGTCTTTTACATACCTGATCAGAATTGTCAGGTTTGACTAAATAGGTAGTTCGACCCAAGACTCTAACAATGTTACCATGACTCCAGTATTTCTTCCCATTTTTATACTGTCTAAACCAAACGTTACTACCTTCGCACAAAAACCTTAATTCCTTTTGATCGGGTATTCTAATTTTCTTTCCTTGCGGACTAAAAGCTCCATTGCGGACACAACTACGTTCACAAGAATTCAAATTCACTGGCCGGAGCAAATCAAATTTTGTCCTAGCTTCTCTACCAAGTAGGAGTGATGCGGGTGTTACCACTGTTGTACTATGTGGAGTAGTTCGATAGTCAAATAAATATCTTAAAAGAGAAATGTCTAAGTTATCACTTCCTTCTTTAACTATTTTCTTTAAAGAGTTTTTCACAAACTTGACTGTATTCTCAGCTTGCCCATTCGATGCTGGATGATAAGGTGGTGTCGTTATGTGTTTCAGCCCATTTGCTCTACAAAATTCTTGAAAAACTTCTGAAGTGAAAGCGGTTTCTTCAAAAAGTAAGGCTTTAATTCAACTTCA
Source organism: Nemotelus nigrinus (assembly GCA_947369275.1). Lineage (NCBI taxonomy): Eukaryota > Metazoa > Arthropoda > Insecta > Diptera > Stratiomyidae > Nemotelus > Nemotelus nigrinus. The sequence continues at coordinate 175,309,391 of OX376372.1, forward strand.
ACTTTATGTGGCCACCCATGCTGAATGAACTCCTTAACCTTACACAATATTTCATCTTCGTGTGTTTCGTCTGAAATTCTTTTTGCATCAATGGGTAACATTTCATCATTTGTAATGTAATTTATGTATACTTCTTCATCTGGAAAATCATCAGTATTGCCCTGCATAACGGGAAGGCGAGAGAAGAAATCTGCTCTGTTTTCATTTGATTTGACATATTTAATTTTAAATACATATCCTGACAAAAATAATGCATAACGCTGCAGTTTGCTTGCAGCCGTTTGTGGTATGCCATGTTTTTCCCCAAATATAGATGTAAGCGGCTTTGAATCGGTACATAACACAAATTCTCTGCCGAAGAGATACTGGTGGAAATAACGCACTGCCCAATAAATTGCTAATGCCTCCTTTTCAATTTGGCTATATCTCTTCTCTGCTTCACTTAAAACACGAGAAGCGTAGGCAATAGGTTTATTGAAAGCGTGTGACTTAATACCGCCCCTAGACCATGACAAACTAGCATCCGTAACCAACTGCAATGGCAAGTTAATATCATAATGCATTAATACCTCAGGTTTTACAAAAAATTGTTTAATTTCATTAAAGGCAGATTGACATTTTTGTGTCCAAATCCATTTCGTTTCTTTCTTTAGCAAATTGTATAAAGGACTTAATCGTTCTGTACAAAAGGAACGAACTTCCGATAATAATTGATTGTTCCTAAACACGATTGCAACTCTTGAACATTTTTGGGTACTAGTAATTGCAAAATTGCTTGCAACTTTTCTGGAGAGGGACGAATGCCATACTGGTCAATGACAAATCCTAAATAATTCACTGAATCCTTGAAAAATGCACATTTAGACTTCTTAACGGTCAATCCGCTATTTTGTAATCGCTTTAGAACTGATTCTAATTTTTTGTATAAATCGCTACTGCTTTTACCGTATACTAAAATGTCATCCTGAAAAACTGAAATGCCCTCGATCCCTAACAAAACTTGTTCAATTCTTTTTTGAAAGATAGTTGGACAAGTGCTAATACCAAAAGGCAACCTCGTATATTTGAACAACCCTTTGTGTGTACAGATCGTGGTAAGTATTTGACTTTCCTTATCAAGCTCCATTTGCTGATAAGCATGTGCTAAGTCAATTTTCGCAAAAATTCTTGCACCTGATAATGATCTTAATAAATCTTCAGCTCTTGGAAGAACGAATCTTTCTATTTTAATATGCGGATTAAGAGTAATTTTATAATCGCCGCATATTCTCACAGATCCATCAGATTTGATGATGGGTACTATTGGCGTGGCCCAGTCCGAAAATTCCACCGGTTCAAGAATTTTCATGTTAACCAGCCTTCAGACTAAAAGGCAAAGGTCGGGGCGAAAAATAACGTGGAGAAACATTGTCACCTAATTTCAATTTAATTTTACCTTTGTTAAAAGTTCCTAAAGAATCACTACTGTAAACACTTCGGAATATTTCTCCACTAGCTTTTGCATTTCAACACACATCTCGAGTTTCTTTACGCTGAATTCAATATTAAACTTTTGCATAAAATCACGACCTAACAATGGTGCACACTTACTATCAACAATATATAGCTTCAAATTATTACACGCACGTTTAAATTCCATTTGCACATCTATTTCACCAATCGGAAAAAATTTCGAACCATTGTAATTAATTAAACAAATATAATCAAACAAAAAATTGTTTGGCGAGCGTTTAGGTAGAAATTATACAATAAAATGAAAAGTCCAACTCGTTTCCTTTATTTCTACCAATTTATTTTTCAAAAATCCGTATACTTTTTGAAAAATAAATTGGTAGAAATAAAGGAAACGAGTTCGACTTTTCATTTTATTGTAATTAATTAATTTCACGCTTGTTCCTTTGAATGGAATATTAGAAAATCACTTGATGTAATCACTGTTGCTAATGCAGCTTATCGCCGCGCCACTGTCTAATTCCGCTTTTATGGAAATCTTGTTTACAACAACTGTCAATAATATCGGATCTATACTATTAACGCGTTCGAATGCAAATAATTTTTCCTCTCTCTCGTCTACTTTAATACAGTTCTGCTTAACAGGTTTTTGAAATTTTGATTTAGCATTTACAGCTGATTTACATACTTTGACTAAATAACCTATTTTACCACAATATAAACATCTTAAATTTCTATACCTGCAGGTTGTTGATTTATGACCGGTAGTTCCACAACAATAGCACTTATCACTCGTAGACGGCAATTTGTGATCCATTCGTTGTTGTTGTTTCTTAATTTTGTTGATGGATTCGGTTTTGATTATATGGGAATTTATGACGTCTATCGATGCTTCCATTTCCAATGCTATTTGCACGGCTTTATCAAAAGTCAACTCTGTGCCGTGGGAAAACAACTTTTCTTTAATTCGCTTCGACGCAATTCCCAGTATGAAAATGTGTCGTAAGACTTCGCTCAATATAGACCCAAAATCACACGTTGTGGACAATTTTTTAATTCACCTTGCCCATTCTTGAATTTGCTCAGATGTATCCATTCGAGCTGCATAAAATTTTTCACGCTCAACAAAGGCGGAGATCACTGGCTGGAAATGCTGGTTCAAGATTTCAACAATTTCACCATATGTTCTGCTCTGAGGTTCCACAGGAAAACCTAAATTAGTCAACAGCTTATATGATTCTTCCGAAATCATAGTTAACAAAATGGCCCTGTGCCGATTTGCATCCGTAATGTTGTTTGCCATAAAAAAATTGCTCTAAGCGCTTTACATACACTTTCCATTCCATCGTTGAATGATGGAACTCACGCAATGTGCCAATCCCCAGACTCACTGTTGTCTCCGTCATCTTCCTTTTCAAATTTTACAGCAAAATTTATATATTACCTCCAAAAGTCTTTCGTTTTCCTCGTCGCCAATGTTGTGTCTTCATTTAATAAATTGAAATTAAGACTTTTATTTTTGGATCACATTATAATTCACTGATTTATTTCTTAATCCAAACTTAACGTGTACGCTTACAAACTGGTTTCAAAACTTAGCAACTAGTTACAAAAAACGATAGAGAGGAAGTATTATTTACGATTGTGTGTGTAACTTGGTAACTTGGTTGTAGAGACATCTATCAATTCACTTAAACCAAATTAAATATATTACAAACCTGATAGTGCAGAACCCCAGGAAAAATAACACGAACTCCTCAACCGAGCTTACAAGAGCAACACTGATGATTACTGGATTGCAAACAGAACCTCCTAGAGACCTTATAAAATGTTGGTGACTGGATGGTGCACGAGAGACGTTGAGGCTATGCAAGGTCCTGCAAGCTACACTCTGTAAAACGCTAGAATGATAATTTTACCAAGTCTAAAAAGGAGTATCTGCAAAATTTACTTAAGACTCACTTTCCTGGCGCTCCGGTGATTGAAACGCAGAGGAAATCTGTGCTTCTGACCAAACTTCCGGCTCTTCGTAGCAGTAGGAAATGCTGGTACACAGCTAGAACTGTGGTCACCAGCGAAAAGGTCACGGATGTAATAAGCCCTTTGAAAGTTTCAATTCGCCAGACCTGCATGGAATCTATCCAATTATGCTAAAGGAGGGAATTGACCACGTGGAAGCGGGTTTAAAAGAAATCGTTTAGGCATGCCTAGGCTTGGGATGTTTGGCGACACCTTGGCGACAGGTTAAGGTAGTTTTTATACCTAAACTGGAGAGATGACAATTTGGATCCAAGGAACTTTAGGCCGATTAGCTTAACTTCTTTTATGCTGAAAAAGTATATCTAAAAAAATCATGAGAGTCGGCCGTTCATTATCTAATTTCCAGAGTTGATGGCGTGATAGCATTAAAAGGGCTTTTGGCTGTGCGCTCTTTCGGGAGCTATGTGAAGCTGCAAAAACTTACGGCACGGACGGCGTCCTAGTTAAATGGATACATGCCATGCTGAGGTAGAGATTATTGCTGTCGATCCCTTGAACCGACTGCTACTTGAGAATGGTGGTGACAAATGGAGGCCCGCAAAGGGGTGTTCCATTATCGCTCCTGTGGAGTATGTTCGTTGTAAGTATCATGACTCTCTGCTAAACGAACTGCAACAAGAACGGCTGCAAGCGCATGCTTATGCTGAAGGCCTGGCCACATTAGCAGTCAGTAAGGATCCGAATGTGGTATCTAGAAATACACAATGCGTAGTGGATTTAATCGCGAAACCTGCTAAAAAATAATCTTGTTTCGTTTCAACTACAACAACTCTTCAACTTTCAGAAGAAATCCAATAGTCAGTAGTAATCTTGGACAAAAAAAAATTATCCAGAAGAATCTTGTGGAAGTGAAGCTTATTCGAGCTTCAAATACTTTCGGGCAGTGCAAGAGAGCTTTTGTCACCACATGAACCCGTTTTATCTGTTGAACAGCAAAAATAAAAATATTAAACGAGGTGATACGAGGTCGTACATGAAGCGATGGAAAAAGAATTTCAAAGTAATGTTTTGGCAGTCACGAACTAATACTGATAAATTTACTTTTCCATTTGGGCAGGGTTACAAAAATCTGGTTTTGATCCCCACGTTGGGCGCTCTTTGTAGCAGTTTGAAGACAGAAGTGTGGCAGGGAGCCTCAAGTGGACCGCCATCCACTGAAGATATCTGTCATCTGTGTGATATGGAACCATCAAAAAGGCAAAACAAAAAAGTAAGTTATAGTCCTGGAGCAGGATGCCTTGAACATTAGCCTGAACGTCCCTAGTCTGCATTAGCGGAGCAGCTTTTAATGGCTCATTCACAGAAAGAGTGGATTTTCCTCAAGATGAAAGGAGACGCTATGTGTTTTCATGTGTTACAGACTTAAATAAAAACCGCAACATATAGCACAAGGGAAGGCTATGCACAAGAAGGATCTCAAGGCTCTCAAGGCTCTCAGGCATCAGTTGGCAAGCCAGACTCAGACCGAGATATGACGAAGCGCGTAAATTGAAATTGAACGCAATGATATAGTGAGACCCAAGTTACGTACGGGCTGAGAAGAAACGTTTTTTTTTATTGTAATTAGGTTATTGTAATAATCAAACTGAAAAGCATAACAAATTTCAGGTTAAGAAATAAACTCCACGCAAAAAGTGGCATTATATGTCTTATTACCAAGTCAAACTCTAGTCTTTAAATGGAGTATATCCTATCGAATTTGATCATGCTCAAATATGACTTAGATTATTAGCGCTTCATCCAGTAAAAGTATATAAATGATTTTCTTGTAGGTCCCAGTTCATCAACCGCTTGCATTGACTGCTAACTTTTCCAACTTGGAACAGAAATGTGCTTATTTTCGAGAAGACCATCTTCTAAATATGTCATATTACAATTGGAATTTGATGTACCCTTCGTTCATTTCAAACCCAAAGGTTTTGGATAAAGACAGACGCGGTGAATTGTACTTTTACTATCATCACCAAATACTCGCACGCTATAATGCGGAACGCTGGTGCAACAAATTGCATCGTGTTGAGCCGATTAGCAATTTTCGAGATCCGATTGTGGAAGGATATTTCTCAAAGTTGGACTCACAAGTTGGTGGAAACGCATATCCTCCGCGTTTCAAGAACACCCATCTGAAAGATCTGCGACGCGAAACTGATGGGCTGCACATTGATCTCTACATGCTCGAAAGATGGATTGATCGGGTTACAGATGCTATCGATGTCGGTTTCGTCATCACCGTAAGTATCAGAAACTTTCGCATCTCGAGTGAATTTCATGAGTTTACTATTTGTTTTTGTGCAGGAAAATGGCGAGCGCGTAAGCTTGAGAAATGATAACGGCATTGACATCCTAGGCAATTTGATCCAATCGTCAGTAGCATCAGTTAATAGAGCATTCTATGGTGACCTTGGTAACGTTGGAAGACTTTTTATAGCTTTTAGTCACGATAGTCACAATAAGCATATGGAGTCCTTCGGAATTCTCGCTGACAACGCCGCTGCTTTACGAGACCCAGTTTTCTACAGATGGCAGACACGCCTGAATGAATTATTTTTGCGATATAAAAATACACTTCAACCCTATACAAAGTCAGAAGTTCGTATAGTAGATATATTGTTGTTTTGACAGCCCTTTTAAATTTTATTTGAATAGTTGGGCTTCCCCGGGATCATTCTAAATGGTTTGGAAATCGAAAAATTCTCAAACGATCATAAAGTAAATGAACTGCACACCCTTTGGAAGGAGATTGATGCCGATGCTGGTCCCGGTTTGAATTTCTCTGCCCCGGGAGGAGTGTTTATACGTTTTACGCATCTAGATCATAGACCTTTCAATATTAAGTTGAAAGTACGATATGTGCAGTATTTATATAAAAATTAAAACGTATTCTTTTGATTTCGTCATTAACAGATTAAAAATGAAACTAATTCTAATGCACTTGTGGCGGTGCGATTGTTTTTGGTGCCCGAATACAATGAATATGGTTTGAAAATGACTTATCAGGAAATGAGACAGTTTGTAATTGAAATTGACCGCTTCGTAACTGACGGTGAGATTTTGCTTCAAGAAATTTGCACTCTTAACCCTAATTATTTTAGTGAGACCTGGTTTGAGTGCAGTGATCAGAAAGTCCGAAGAGTCATCTATTGTGCGAATTAGAGGCAGGAAGGACGACATGAATGCGTTTTGCCGATCAGGTTGGCCTGCTCATTTGTTGCTACCTAGAGGAAGTATCGAAGGCATGAGTTTCATTTTGTTCGCCATGTTAACTGATTACACCAAGGAGGACGCTAACACAAGCACTGATGGCGAAGGCTGTCAAATCGGATCATTGTACTATGGACTATTCCGTGAGAAATTTCCCGATAAACGGCCAATGGGTTTTCCCTTCGATCGGAAATCACACTTTCATGTAGAACAACTTTCCGATTTTCTCTTGCCCAATATGAAATTCATAAATGTTACTATCAAAAACACTTATGAAGTGTTACCGCCTTCGAAGTAAACTATTATTTTCATAAATCTTAAAAATCGTGTGTGTAGTGTATAATTACCTGAATACATTTTTTGCTTGTGAATGTGTTATGTTGCGTTTTTACTTTAAAAACTAAAAATAAAATTAAATTTGCAAAACGATACCACTTGTAGCAATCGAAATCAGCAACGGCATATTTGAAATGAGCCCCACTGCTAATTATGTACTTAAGCTTAGTTCGCTGCTATCCTCTAAAACAGCAGTCGATCTGATCCTTAGCACTTTGCGAAATTACCGTCGCCGTACTGGGATAAAGAGTATCAGAATCCCGGAAATTCAATTTTTTCCTGTCAATAAAAGAAAGTAGTTCGCAGCCATTACCGACATGAAGCCGCAATTTTAAATTTGTCAAATTCTCATATGTGTGCATATATTGCAAGCGGAGGCTTTCCTTCCGTGCCCAGTGAAGCCTAATGCGGTACTGAAAGTAAACTGAATGAAATGTGCATAGAAATATTTTCAAAATTCAAAACATTTTGAGCTTGAACCTTTCCTTAATACAAAACATGAGACAACTAATAATAAATAGCAATGAGCAGAGCAGTAACAAGCATATTTTTCTCATTCTCAAAAATAACATCTCGTTCCCTCCTTGCAAAAGTACGTACTTCAAAAATTCAGGTTGAGCTCCTGTGTGTAAAAGCGCACTAAATGTATCCTATACGTTTGCATGCTGAAACAGTGTTTAAGCACTGCTGACCAAGCAAAAAGAACAAGAAGAAGCATTTATTTGACAGCGTTTGACAGCGTTCCTCTTTTGACTGACATAAACATAACCTGCAGCCGAATCGGCGTTCAGGAAAAAGAGTTTAGTTAAAGTGATTTCGCCATGGATATTCGACCAAACCAAACCATCTACATCAACAACCTTAACGAAAAAATTAAAAAAGATGAGCTCAAAAAGTCGCTTTACGCCATATTCTCACAGTTCGGGCAAATTCTCGACATAGTGGCGCTTAAAACATTGAAAATGAGAGGTCAAGCTTTCGTTATTTTCAAAGAAATCGCAAGCGCTTCTAACGCATTGCGCACAATGCAAGGATTCCCGTTCTACGATAAACCGATGCGAATAGCTTATTCGAAATCTGACAGCGATGTTGTAGCCCGAATTAAAGGTACTTACAAAGAGCGTCCAAAGAAAATCAAACCACCTAAGCCGGCTCCATCTGAGGAGAAAAAGTAAGACTACTAGCATTTTACCACTAGAATTTTTGTCTAAATATCTATCAAATTACATTTTACAGGGAAAGGAAAAAGAAAGCTTCGAACAATCCAGATTCTGGATCGTCTAATTCAACAGTTGAACAGCCTCCGAATCAAATCCTTTTCCTTACGAATTTGCCGGAAGAAACAAACGAAATGATGCTTTCAATGTTGTTCAATCAATTCCCCGGATTCAAAGAAGTACGTCTTGTGCCCAATCGGCATGACATTGCGTTTGTGGAATTTGCAACGGAACTGCAGAGCAGTGCTGCAAAGGAAGCACTGCAAGGCTTCAAGATAACACCGTCGCATGCTATGAAAATTACTTTTGCGAAAAAGTGAAACAATTCGTTTCATTCCACATGTATTGCTTTTGTCTGTAAAATAATAAATATTTAGCTTAAATATTTGAAAAGTGAAATAAAGTCAGCTTTTCACACTACTTTTAAAATAGTATTTTAGTCGTAATGGACTTTTGAGCGGACAACGCACTAAATCGTTTGTTCCTTTAAATTAGTCGAACAGATATTAACAGTTTTTAATTTTATTGGTCGTGCAATCTTCTAGCGGTGAGTATTCCGAAAGAGAATAACTTCAATCGTTGAATGTTACCCTCATGAAACTCGTGAGACTATAAGTTGTAGCATATTAATATGTGGGAGCTAACCTCCACCCGGTCATGGAGCACGTAGTTAATAAGCCACTTTTTGGCGCCTAGAGTAAAACGTAGTATTTGCATATGGAGAGAAAAGTTACATTTTTTGCACGATCTTTTGCATCCCTAAATGATGCGATCCATAAGAAAAGAACAGTACAATTTGACTTTGCAAACATATATGTTTCGACCAGAAAGTCAACCAATGTGAATTCATCGTAAACATATACAGTGGCTAAAAAAAGTTAAGGCACGAACTCTTAGTATGAATAAAAAATCTATTTTTAAAGCGACTTTAATAATAAATGATTATTTTTTCGCATATAAATAAAAGTTTTGCATGTGTACTTTAAGAACAATATAAAAAAAAACCCGGTCTTGAGGCAAATTTCACAACATTAACGTAACATTTTTCACTGAAGTACCAAAATAGCGCAAAAAAGTTAAGGCACAGCGCAGTTTTATCTGAAATTATTTGTAATTCCTGGAAAAAAATACCGTTAAATGTACTTTAAGTCATGAAAATATGATATTTCTATTTTATTGAGAGTGTTGTTAAAAATGCGAAAAGGAAATCGGTAGGTACAGAAATCCGTGAATGTTTTTTTGTGACGTTGGAAAACATGAATGGCGTATTCCGAGATTGGAATACTAATGGGAAAAGCAAGCTACACAGTGAGAAATGTAATAACAAAATATAAATCAACCAAATCGTTTGAAACAAAGCATCGGTCGGAAGGGACTAAAATCTTATCTGAGCGTAAAAAAAGTGGATTATCAGAAAAATTAATATAAACCCTAAAATAAGTGTCCCAGTTTTACAAATTAAAGTGAAAGAACGAGTTGAAACCAAAGTCGCTACTCAAACTATTCGAAATGTAATAAAGAAAGCGGGTTTTAAGGGCAGAATGTGCCTAAGTAAACCTTATATTAGTACAAAAAATGAAATTGTTAAATAACGTTTTGCTTAAGAGTTCGCAAAAAAGCCAAAATCATTCTGGAAGTCCACAATTTTTGTTGATGAAATAAAAGTTAATGTTTTTGGAGCTGATGGGCGGCGGTATGTTCGGCGAAAGCCTAATACAGAGTTTAGGAGGAATCATACTACTCCCACTGTAAAACACAGCGGAGAGAACATTATGCTATGGAACTGTATGGGCCCATCTGGTCCTGAAAATATAGATTTTGTGAACGCTATGATGGATCAAACCTGTTGCCTGGGTATTCTTAAAAGAAATATCAAACAAAATTGCTGAAAAATTAGGCACTTTATACAATTTTGACTATCTTTTGACTTAAAACTATCCGAAGCACAAATCAGAGCAATGTCGGCTTTGGGCTATTTGTAACTGTCCAAATGCTATTAAAACCCCGCCTCAGCCAACGAACTTAAACCCGATCGAGCATTTATGGCATAATCTCAAAACTAGAGTAGCATTGCGAAAGGTAAAGTATAACAAAGTGCTCCAAGATGTCATTATTGCTGAAGGGATCAAAATTTCACCCACTTTTTGTAAAAAAAATGCGAAAAAGATGCCGAAACGACTGCGAGAAGTGATAAAAATGCGTGGAATAGCCACAAAGTATTAGCGCTATGTTAGTTAATTTTTTTGAAATTGATCACTTTAACACAATTGAAATAATTTCAGATAAAATTGCGCTGTGCCTTAACTTTTTTAGCGCTATTTTGGTACTTCACTGAAAAATGTTACGTTGTGGAATTTGCTTCGTTACCGTTTTGTTTTATATTGTTCTTAAAGTAAACATGCAAAACTTTTAACTAAATGCAAAAACACAATCATTCATTATTTTAGTCGCATTAAAAATAGATTTTTTGTTCTTACCAAGTGTTCGTGCCTTAACTTTTTTTACCCACTGTATATAAATGGTTTGATCTCGTGACACTTTTTACTTTCACCAATCGGCGTTTATTGTATTAAAAAAAATCGCCATATCAGCATGCCAACAGAGGGTTTGGTTGCTCATTTCTTATTACAGAATTTTGTACTACTGGTTTGGCAAATAGAAGGAAAAAAAATAACAAGATAAACTTGGCAAAAAAGTTTTAAAAAAAATGCAGCAAAATCATTATACCCATATATTTTACCATTATACCCATATATTGTGTGGTGTAGACATTTCCTAAAAAAGGAAATGTCAGTCTAGTGCGTCTTATTTGATTGTTTAATGTAATTTTGCTGGATAGAGCTCCTACCCTTACGGTTCCATTAATGATGTCGATGGTTAGGCATGCAATGTTCTTTTTGATTAGAGAGTCATTGGATCTAAAAGATTAAGTCTGCATTCGTAAGGGCGTAGATTATGCAATTCCCCCCTTATGAATAAAAAAATTATAATACTACCCTACTAAGCATAAATGTTCTATCTACATTTTAGTACTTTCGAGATATTCAATGATTTGTGTTTTGATTTGTAGCCGAGATATATGGAGAGTGCATTTTTCAATATTGATTTTAACATACTTCCACAAAAAATAGGTTTTTCAAATTTTGTAGAATGATGTAATAGAGTGCGTAGTTTTGAAATCCGGTGTTAACTCAAAAATGAGAAAAATGCAGATAGAACGTTTATGCTTAGTAGGGCAGAATAGGTCCCTCAGCCAAAAAAAGTAAAAATTGTTTCTGCAATGATTCGAGTATATCACTACATAGCTCAAAAGCTGGGCTCCAGGCTATGCAAGCGTATTTTAGCAGAGGCCGTACCAGTAAATAGAAATTTGATCGATCCTGGACCGCATCAGCTTGGTTTCCCTTTTCCGTTCCACCGAGGACGTCAAAAATCAAGAACATGAGTTTGGTGGTAGTCGATCTGACTTTTGGAAACCCATGTTGTTTGTTAAGAAGACGGTCGCTGATAGAAGTTAGTTTATAGCAAACGAGCTTACTGGCAGAATGAAGTGAGAATACTGGCAATGTTGTCAACTGATCGTTGTCGCCACTTCTGAAAATAGGCGTAGAGTGAGAAAATTTCCAAAAGGACGGAAAGACTCCTAATGACAACGATTTATTGAATATTATGTACAGAGGAGTATTTACTGTGTCACAAAATCAAGAGGGAATTAGTCAGGACTAGGTCCTTTGTTGATATTTAATTCGTGGATAGCGTTGGCATTTGCGTCCCTTTGTTAGAACAATTCCGTCGATCAGATATGTTTATCCAGCTTGAACAGACGAGATTGTTGAATTTATTGTTGGGGTTAAAGAAGGGTAAGCAATATCCTGAAAATGATCCATAAATAAACTAGAAATGTCTTGTGCCGTGGAAGATATAGAGTAACCTCTGAACAAAGAATCGAGATAATCCTTCGTTTTTCGTTTCGTATGAATGGAATCAAAAACCATTCTCGTTAGGAACAAACTGTATTTCGGCTATCGCTTTTCTTTTGCAAAAGAAAAATATATTTCGAGTTTATATATGAGAGATAGGACTTAAGATCCTTTTTGACTTGCACCGGAGGCATTCACAGTTCAGCATAGTAACGGTCACGAAATATATATAAAATATTCCCTCGAGACAAATAGATTTGTTTCAGTAAGCATGTATGCAAAACAAAGGCGGACAATATAGTAGATTTTATAACCCCTAAACCCGGGTTACAGGCATCTACTATGTGAACCATCTTTAGTGTTTTTCGTTATTATTGGTGCCACGAGTAGGGCAATAAATTTTGGAATGAATTATTGAACGGTTTTGGAATGTGTGCTGAACCAGATTTTAATGGTGTCTGGTCGTCACCGCGTGCAAATCATCATATTTAGGAGTTGCGACAGTATCAGCGGCACATAGCTGCTTTGATGATACCAGAGACTCCCTACCATTGGCAGCTTTATTTGAAGAAGCAGTAGCTGCAAGTTAGTGAGACGTAGGTAATTTTGAGAAGGTTATGGATGATATAGATGTGAGTGAAGTAGTAAAGGACTTTGTTTTGATATTCATTATAATAGTTAATGCAGTTTGGGTGTTAAGAGGAGATTATTCTTGGAGATTATATCAAGAGAATTGCCTAAATACCTGTTTATGTTTTTTTGATTTTGATTGTTCGTGCGTCGTCTGAGATTGGTGGCTACTCATTTGGTGTTTTTGTTGTTACGATATTGACTGAATATCATTTTGTACGGCATCAGTATCTCTAATCTCAAGATTTGAAATGAGCTATCCGTATTTGGCTGGGAAGATTGTAGTGGTATTTGTGCTTATGTCGGGTGAACGGGCTGGTAATATTTCAAAACTGCAGTCTAAAATACATAAGTTGTTTTTCTATACTTTGCACCAACATAATCGACGAAGCTAGGACCTCCTTTCACACAGAAATTTTTGTTCTGAGGTTTGTCCAGAATGGTAATGCTTTCAGCTTGTTTGCGCGCTTCCTTGTTGGATTACCTGATCCTCCTGGGTCTGACGTTCCTTTCTTCTCGAAATCAAGATGTGCCAAATTTCAAAATTTCGAATTGGGCAGAGTTCTAAGCTGCTCCATCGGAGATGTTATTTTGTCCACCATAACTAGATCTTTTGGTATTTCTGTTACGTGACCCAGAACTTCAACTATAGTTAGTCTGGTGAGAAAAATACCTTTTCAAAATTAATGTTGAGGCGGCTAACGTCTATTTATCAAGAAGGTCCATTCCAGCATCAGTTTCCTCAGCTTAAGGTGATGGAGTGCGACCTTTAATTTAATTTTCTCGATAATCAACATAAAATAGTTAACAATACTCACTTCAGCTCTTTTGTTTGAAAACTAAGTAATGTGATTCGCCTACATTGATTTTTAGTTTGCTGTCAAGAAACCAACTGTAATACTGTTGTAAGTATTCGTTAACCATTTGCTCTAATTTTTTTGAGTCTCAACTTACATTGATGATAAGTGTATCATATATATAATCATATATCTGCTTTCTCAATACATCACGTTTTTCATACACGAGTCTGAAGCAATATCTTTTCGACAGAACTTATGTTCACAAAAGCGACTTTCCATGGCGGTCAAAATAATTTACTTGACATTCATGTTTTATATTCAAAATATTACAAGCATTAAATCAAGATCACATCAAGATCGAGTAGTCTAGTAGTTATAGCCCTTGTTCCTCAAAATTTGACGATCGGATGATTCAGAGGGAATTTCGAAGGCATTATCAGGCATCATCGTCATTTTAACGGAAAACAAACAATTAGACTGGCGTATCTGAACACTCACTAGGAGAGCGAAAGTAGAGAACTCCGCCTTTTTTTTTTGAAATTTTTTGAAATTGAAAACAAAGAAAGTTCGCTCATTCACACTCGATAATTTGCATTTATATCGAAAATATATTGCGATATGAAATCGTGGATTAAATTCCTATCTCAAATTCTTCCGGGAAAATAGTTAAATATTTTACATATTTTTAACTTTCCCTATTTTTATTGTGAATTTTTGAGGTATGTACATCTAGGTGATATTTTGTATAAAAACTTTTACTACAACTGTTGCATTTGAAACTTTTGCCAACAGTATGCCGCTTCATGTGATTTCTATAGCTAGTTCGACTTTGTAACATTTTCGAACAAACAGTACACTGGAAAATTTTTAAATATTTACTTGGCTTTGATGAATAATTGAATCGCAAACTTTACCTGGAATGTTTTTCCATTTATGTGAGCATCCATATGAGCTGCCCGCATACTAGCTGTTCTATAGGTTTTTGAGCAGATTGTACATTTAAAAGGACGTTCTCCTGTATGTATTCGCAGGTGTATAATCAATTCTCCATGTTGTGCAAAAGTTTTCCCACAATGCTGACATTCATACTTTTTACCACCAGCATGTTTCAGGTGTAATTGAAGGGCTTTATTCGAAAAGAATTTTTTGTCTGAAATTTCACGATAAGAATTTTTTTTTACTTTTTCTCTATTTTTATTTTTATCTTTTTATTTACATAATTGTGAATGTTTACTATTTAAATTTTACAATTATTTCTCTACTAACAATACGCACCACGCGCTCATAGAACTGACCAGCTGGTGTAGCAGCTAGGGGTTTCACATATATGCTTCAAAAACTACTTAAAGCCACGTCGTTTTTTTCCGCAACAACCATTTCGTGCTAGCGGCAAAATGATGGCGAATTATTAACATAATTCCTTTAATATTAAAATTATCAGTAACGAGTTTCAATTCTCTAAGCATGTTCGGACCTATTCTTATGTCAGTTGTTGTGCAAATTGTTCTCTGTGAAACTTGTGAACCATTTCTAAATAATTTTTGGAGGTAGTGGGTATTCTGCATAGGGCAGTACTTATGCTATTATTTTTTTTAGTATACTAAACCCGTAAAGGATTGGCAAAGAGGAACAAGGCATGAGATCGCACAGAATATTCAAAAGTGGACAGCCTGCTGGGAGCCGTGAATTTGGAGTGGCATTCATTGTGAATAAAGAGTTCAAAGCGTACGTGATGAACTTCAAAGCAATAAACGAATTATTGCTTGAGATCTTGAATTAAAGCCAAGTTCTTTAAAATATGGCTAGTAAGCGGCAATAGCTCGAGGGAAAAGACAAGTGAACGACAGATTTTTTTTATTCATTACCCTCAAATGACGCCAAAATACTTCAATACTAAAGTCGGGAATGAAGAAATACATGGGGAAACGACTGGAGAGTACAGTCTTCACGATGGAGCTAATGAAAATGGCCAGCGCCTGATAAATTTTGCGTGTGGTAAAGACATAGTCATAAGTTCGATATGCTTCCCATATCGACGCATCCACCAAACAGCATGGGCATCACCAGTTATCAATACTTTCAACCAAATTGACCATCTCTTTATTCCGTCAAGAAGAGCTTGTAACATAATTGACTTCTTTATATTTCCCAATGCAGATTGCGACTGGGGACACTACTTAATAAAATCCAAACATCGGAGTCGTATGATAAAGGTACATGCAACCATGATACAATGAAAACAAGGTAGTCTATTCCGAGTACCAAAATGCGTTCGTTCTGCGCTGGTGATAACTGTGAGTTATTTGCCTTTAAGCCAATGTAAAATTGGGCATCTTCAAGGAAAGCGTTTGAGGTGTTAATGGTGCAATATTTCGATTTTGATGATGAGGTTTGAATGGTTGGTCTGTGCTTTTAAATGTCCTAGAAACCCGCAAGGAAAAAGCTGTTGTACAAAGCACAATCGTGAAAAACTCAAAAGCTTATATTTCCGGAGAAGATATTAATTCCACTCACGACAACGAATAATTTAGAGTGTTCTTATGGGTACGATGCTAGTTGTATGTACGTGCGATGTTGGGTTGCAGATTCATCCATTGACACAGAAATAAGCACCGAAAGGAAATTGATCATGAGCGAAAAAATTAATAAAGTTGATGTATGCATGCGGATTTATCCAGCCCGAAAGCGAAAATTTCTTTCTAAAAAGTGAAAAGTGCGAAATTTTCGCAGTCTAGTGTGAAATTTTCGCATGCCATTGCGAAATTTTCTCATTCTAGTACGAAATTTTCTCATTCCAGTACGAAATTTTCGCAGTCCAGTGCGAAATTTTCTCACTGCGAAAATTCGCACTGTGAAAATTCGCACTGCGAAAATTTGCACTGCTAAAATTTGCAATGCGAAAATTCGCACTGAAAAAATTTCGCACTGGAATGAGAAAATTTCACAGTGGACTGCGAAAATTTCGTACTGGACTGCGAAAATTTCGCACTGGACTGCGAAAATTTCGCATTGGAATTCGAAAATTTCGCACTTTTCACTTTTTAGAAAGAAATTTTCGCTTTCCAGAGCGAAATTTCTATGTCGATCATGCATTTTCAAATTGTGCGGAGTTAATAACACAATACGTCTGTTCGCGTACCTGAATCTATTATAATATATTAAAATAGATCCGCAGAAAGTCAATTTCCTACTCTTGCTGCAAGCCAAATTTTGCAGCAAAAAGAAGCCAGCTGCCAAATTTTGTTACTGCTGCAGTTTGCTGAAGTACGCGAACAGACCTAATACAAATCTTGTTTCCAACTGTGCCGATATTTTCAAAACGCAGCTCACAAAGAACTTCAATCAACAGAATTATTATACATCAATTAAATCATATGTATACACTTTGCGCAAAATCGGCAATTATTCCATTGGCTTTGACCTATATGCATACGCACATATATCTCATTAAAGCATCATTTCTCAATGCATATTTACATCTATTACCTTATCGGGCTGGATAAATCCGCATCCTTACATCAACTTTATTCATTTTTTCGCTCATGATCAATTTCCTTTCGGTGCTTCAATAAAGCATTTTCATAATGGGCGGTGATAATAACAAAATACAAATCTTGTTTCCAACTGTTCTGACATTTTCAAAACGCAGCTCACAAAGAACCGCAATTAACAGAATTACTATATATCAATCACATCATAGTTTCTCAGTACATATTTGTATCTATTACCCTCTCGGGCTGGATGAATCTGCAACCCAACATCGCACGTACATACAACTAGCATCGTACCCATAAGAACACTCTAAATTATTCGTTGTCGTGAGTGGAATTAATATCTTCTCCGGAAATATAAGCTATTGAGTTTTTCATCAATGTGCTTTGTACAACAGCTTTTTCCTTGCGGGTTTCTAGGCGGGTGATCCAGTCGGGCCGGGCCCACCCTGACGAGCCGCCACTGAGTTAAAGTAAAGTAGATATTTCTTGTTGGTATCTGCGTATACCTTATAATAGTGTTTTTGTGTCGAGCGGGCCCAGTGGCGGCTCGTTAGGGTGAGCCAGGCGGGCCGGGCCCACCCTGACGAGCCGCCACTGTTTCTAGGACATTTAAAAGCACAGACCAACCATTCAAACTTCATCATCAAAATCGAAATATTGCACCATTAACACCCCAAACGCCCTCCTTGAAGATGCCCAATTTTACATTGGCTTAAAGGCTCTCACACTTGTCACCAGCGCGAGAATGGGATAGTGAGCGACATGCACAATGGATTACCTTGTTGTCATTGTATCATGCATGCAACAACACCAGTTCTCTTTGATTGTTCGGCATCGCAAATCTTCAATGGCGTCAGTAGCAAAAAACTTCACAAAAACCCTTGAGATTAAATTGACTTCCATCCTACAAACTAATACAGTAAGATCGATCAATTGAGGTTTGGCTGGAGATGAAGACAACAAGTGGCGTACAGACAGTTCTACGAAAGGAACAATAGGCGCGTTTTTTGGCTCCTCTCATCCATAACAGAACAATGCAGACGCATTGGAAACAATAACTCCTGTTATGGAAAGCGGGAGTTGTTGTTCCCAATTCGTCTGCATTGTTTTGCTATAGATAGGGGGAGGAAATAAACACACCTAATATGAATATCTCCGACGAGTACTGCATAAGGTTCATAAATGTAAGAAACGGAAATAAAAGCACTGACGAAAACTTAGCGAGTAATAAAACGAGACAAGCTTATAAAGTGCTAATAATTCTAAGACACAGTTATTAGCCTAAAACGATACTCTGCAAAGACGAATTCGGCAATATAATCGCTGAAGATAGCCAGATTATTGAGATGCGGACTCGCTATTTAAAAGAACTATTTAATCCTGCACATGATTCAATAATATCAAATCCGATAGATGTCTCTGATGATATGCTTCAATGGTGGAAGAAGTCGAGTTTGTCATAAGAACCCAGGAAAATGACAGTGCGCCGGGCATTGACGAAAATTCGGCTGGATTATCAAATGCGGTTTAAGCTGCACAATGAAAGCCATTCACAAAATCAAGATCAAGAGCGAACACCGTAGGAGTGGGTAAAATCCTTCATCCTTCACCTCGGCATCAAAGGAACGCTAGTCCGGCTGACCAATATGACGAGGGCATTGACAACATTTCAAGCTATCTGACGGACGCCTTTGATAAAGAAGCTGCTTTTTGAAACAAAGCGTACGCTTTTATACAAATCCAGCCAAGTAGTAGTCTACGCGGATGACATCAAAATTTTCTCATGTTCCACCACAACCACCGAAGAACTCCTAATAAAACTTGATCAGGAAGCAAAGTTACTTATGTTGCTTGCTGGAAATAAACCTGACCAAAACGAACATCATGACTCAAAAAATAAAAAGACAAGCTCTTTAGGCAAAATAGGCAAAATATAGCTCTTCACGATTATAATTTACAAAATGTGAACGAATTTACATACTTAGGTACAGAATTGGCAGCAAAGCGCAACGAAACTGGTGAAATAAAACGAAGTAAAATGAAAAATGAAAATCACTAAAAAGAGTCGATAAAACGCAATTCAGTGGGAAAGTTTAGGGTCGGAGGCTAGTAGGAAAGTCCAGGAAACACTGATCCGACTCAGCTAGTGAACACTGCGCATCGCCGCTCGGATTTCGTAACTGGAGGACGCTATCATTGAACCGAAACAATTGAAGGCGTCATCTGATGGAAGCCAAAGCCCGAGAGGGGTTGTAGTGCTACAGCGACGATGACCAAAAAGTCATCACTTAAATTTTTATATAAAAAAAATTTAGTATTTTAAAAGTTAAAACATGCAAATAAAGTCATTATAAATAAAACTTTGCATCCACGCGCGTTAAAAGGTATAAATTTAGCTGAACTGCCAGTACATTTCATAGCCAATAAAAAAGAATTGGCCTCATCAGCTATTTTTACAATATGGTTCAAAGAATGCTTCGTACCAGAAGTTGAAAAATGTCTGACAGAAACGGGTCTTCCTTAAGAGGAAGACCCGTTTCTGTCAGTTCTGTCACTTTAAAAAGTGTTGCTAATTCTTGACAATGCACCCGGTGACAATGCACCCCTGCTTTAGAACATCCCAATGGACACGTAGTGTTTTTACCACCCAATATGACTAGCTTTGTACAACCATTGGACCAGGCCATAATCGCAACTTTTTAGAAATACTTTGTGATATCAACTTTTAGCTTCATTTTGAAAAGACTAGAAAACGATGGAATAAGGCTGACTGAAGTTTGGAAAGAGTTTTCGATTTTAGACTGCATAAATCACGCTGCAGCAGCAATTTATCAAATAAAACAACACACTTTAAATTCGTGCTGGAAAGCGATTTGGGTTGAATGTGTTAATAATAGGAATGTTACCGAAAATACGTCCACGTTTTCATCAGAAACCATTGAACTAGCACATAGCACCTGCAGAGAAAGCTTTGACACTTTCAGCGAAAATCATGTTACCGAAATGTTTAAGGACAAAACAGTTATTGATAGTGACATTATCAACAACTTAACAGATTTTGCAGGCGGACAAGAAGAACCCGATTCTAAGACAGCGGATAAAATATTTTTATGCAGGAAACCAGCTTTGCAATAAATTAGAAAAGCATATTCTGAAAATTTCTAACAATTCGGAAAGGCGCAAGAGCTTTGATCATGTATGTCTGGCTTTCGTGGCGTTTACAAGCAGCAGGTCGAACGACCGTCGTCGCAAAAACTTATCACTGACTTAATGGTAACAAAAAATAAAGCAATAGTTCATCACAAGAAGTTGCGAGTCTTGGATTACGATGAATAGGGTTTAATAGTGTGAAAATGTACCCATGTTTCAACTGAGAGATTTTTTTTTTTTTTAAATATTTTCATGTGTAATGTAATTATTTATTCTGTTTGGAAAGCACTTTTCCGCTATTTTCTACATTTTTGACATATGTTTGCAGTCCCTTTCCATTGAATAAAAAACTATTTGTTTGAGCTATTTATGAAGTTTCTCAATATGTTTTCATTGTGTGATTTTAATTATGCGGTCCCTATCTACCGCACAAACACAGGTTTGAATGTATAATTTATCATTTAAGTGCAATACGTTCCCTTTAAATAACTTATTTTGGAAATTAAAATTTGATTCACAAATAAATGATCTCAAATTTAGCATGTAATTTTATCCACTTACCACAATGATAGCACGAAAATGATTTGGCCGGACAATTATGTCGTATGTGATTTTGCAAGTCATCAAATGTCGCAAATCTTTCTTTACGACAGTGTGTGCAAAAGTGTTCTTCCGCGTAAACATGCTTCTTTGTTATATGTAGACTTAGTCTCGAAAACGAGTCATATTCGCAACCGCAAAGGTGGAAAGGACATGAAAATGAGTCAAAGTGTATGATAATGTGTTGTCGCATTTCCTCCATGCTAGCATACGCTGTCTTGCAAAACCCACAAATGAACGAGATCGGAAGTTTTTCATCTTCCAAAAACTGATAATCCGTACATATTGCATCATCTGCCGAATTTCTAGTACCATCGTGCAAGCTCATATGTTCAGTCAAATCATCGTCTTTCAAATAAACTATATGACAATGACGGCATTCAAAGCAATCGAATTTATCCATAAGTGAGACATGTAATACATCGTGAAGCTTTTTGTGTTGATTCAGTTGCTCTGATGCACCCCAGCGTTTGTTACAAATTTTACATAAAAAAGAATTTCCAGAGTGCTTCTTAGTTTTAATCGGTGACTTCGCTTCCAGGTTTTTGTGCGTCGATTGTTGATGACCATTCAGTTCTTCTTTTGAATCGAAAACTACAAAACATTCTTCACACATACTATGACCGATACGGCAATGTTCTATCCACATATCCTTGGGAAATTCTTGTTGGCAAAGTTCGCATAAATACTCTTCAGCACTATTCTCATCGAGAATATCCACTAAACCCTCATCAATTAAAGTTTCTTCTTCGGGCAGGTCACTTTCAGGTGTGTTTGGATATTCGAATAATTTCTTGCGCGCAGTGTCATCGGCAATGTTTACTACGTATTCAACAGTTTTCTGACTGTCGTTTTCTTCATTGATCGGCTCTTCCGCTAGTACCATTGGCTCTTCTCCCATTAAACTTATGCCTTCTATTTCTTCGGCAATTACTGGATCGTCAACTGTTTTATTTAGGGCGAACTCGATGTCTGGGTCAAGATCCTGGTCTGTAGGTTTATCGTATCCATCCGTGAACATTACAAACTCACCCACATCTGCTATTTCAACCTTTTCTTTCTTAATATCATCGTTATTATCCTCCTGTACGTCATAATTCGATACTTCTTTGACTCTCTGAAGGCTTTCCAATAGAACTTTTTCAGTACGCTTACATCTTTCTTTAAACGTGAAATAGTTGAGGATAGTAGTTTTGCATGCTTCACATATAAGTTTTGGTAAAATATCATTTTCGCTAATCTGAAAATATAGATATAAGAATGATCTAGGTATGAGTCAAATCAAGTAAAGTAGATAATTCAAACTACAATTTGCCTGTGCTTAGAAAATGTTTTTGTCTGACTTAAACAATGAACAATCTAAGTTTAAGTAGATTGTGACAAACAGAAAATCGTGGAAATCTATACAATATACATGAAAACAATCAAGGTTAGGTTAGGTTAGGTTAGTAAAGGGGGCTGCCGGGAAACGCGGCTTGCATTAGGCCACCAGTTTGGGTCCATTTCCGCTGGCTATTTAGAGCTGCCAAGTGACCGCTTCGCCAAACTGGATCAGCTGACTCAGCGTGACGGTACTGGCCACCTCTGCTAACCCTTGAAAGTGGTATGCACCAAAAATTTTCAGGCGTTTATTTTTTTGGGCTGGACAATCGCAGAGAGTATGCTCGATGGTGTCCTCTTCCATCTCGCACCTCTTGCATAAACTGCTGGATGTCAGTCCCATTCTCTTCGCATGAGATGCGGTAAGGCAGTGCCCTGTGAGCAAGCCGACCGTGGCTCTCAAGCAATTTCTGCTGAGCTTGAGCAGTTTCCTGCTTTTGCTTGGATAATGTCCTGGCCACCCTGCAGTCCAGCCTGTTTTCCCATTCGGACTTTAGTTTGGCCCATATGGCGGCATCAAGTTTGTTTGTGGCGTCAGCGATTGACCGAGGTACAGTGATGCAGGGGCAATTGCTAGCTCCTGGACCTTTCCTCGCCAATTCATCAGCTTTTTCGTTGCCTATGACCCCACTATGCCCTGGCACCCACATAATCCGGATAGGAATCAATGTTACAATCAAGGTTACAACAGTAATTAATCATGCGGAATTCAGAAAAGTGGTCCGATTTTGAGGGATTGATAATAAATTCACCCGCCTGACACGTTTATCATTAGTATTAAGGTTAAGTAAAGTAATTTTCATAAGGCAGAAAAGGACCTGTTTTGAATGGACTCAATTTGGTTAGTATAAACTTTACGATACGGCACAATACAAGACTTGGGTATTTGTCAATAGGTATTAACATGAATAAGGAGACTATTATTGGAATACCAGCTGACAAATCTGGTCCAGATGACTACGTTGTGGATCTAATTTCAAATGTCAAGCCATCGCTTCCGCACCGATTTGTCAAATAATAGTCAACCTAGCTCAAAAACAAGTTAGGGAATTTAAATTAATGAAGCTTAGCTAAGAGTATAGAGTAATCAAGCATATCAAAGGCCAACTTCGATTGAATTGGTCACTTGATGAGAAAATTTTATAAGGTTGATTGCGGTTGAACAACCTCCCATGCAACCGTACTGGTGCAATGCCACAATAAATTTGCAGTTGAAGGCACGATATCGGTAATTATGTCTTCAACATTTTTAGCGACACCGGGGAGTTTTGCGATAGGTCGAAAGTTGCATGTGTCACTACGATTTCCCATCTTGAATATAGGAGTAACGGCCGAGTATTTTCACAAGTGAGGAAAGATTTTAAGGATGTATTGAAAGTATAAGATAGCGCAGTTATTAGAGATATTGTTAATATTTAAATCCTTCGACTTCAAAGAGATTCTGGAGTTAGGCTCCATACGATAAACTTTACGAAAAATAGAAGCAAATAAATCTGAAATATCAGAGGGATCATCAATTTCTGAGTCGTTAGATTTGAATGTAAGCGGATACCCATCTCTATATATCCTAGAATTAACAAAATGACAAAATCTTTATCTATGTTTCAGAATAAATTAATAAATGTATGTTTTATAATGAATTGAGTCAACTTGTAAATTGCAAGGATATTTTTCAGTTTTTCATCTATCTAAGCTAGTTGTAAGATGATATAACCACAGGGGTCCGACATAGGGAGGTTCTAATCATTTTCTAATTGTCTTATTCTTTTATCAATATAACGTTCTAATTATTTTACATTGTCTTTTTTTCGGGACAATCGGATATCTGTTACTTTCCTAGGTATCAAAAAAATGCGGGGTATAAAATTCACAACACAATAAACTTCACGCTAACAGACGGGGTCTGTTCTAGATTATCATCCCTACTTTACTTCTATAATTCAGTTATAATAACATAATCATAGTTTAGAATAATTCAAAAGTTTTACTCGATTGTTTACTTACATTTATATCTAGACAATATTGTACAATATCTGGCATAGTCCTTATATATCCGTCAACAATCTGTGTTGTGAACAAATTCAATAGCTTCTCATGCTGCGTCAAACAAACTCGGCAGATGTTATCTAAGTCTAAATCTAGATCATAGTTCATTTTGAATCTATATGTGTAAAGAACTACGATCTTAACTCAAATATGTACAATTTGAATACTCTTGGACAAGGTAAAATATGTTAGAAGACTCAACAATGGTCCAGTAGACCAACCAAAAGCATCACAAACTCACAAAACAGCTCAACTTCAAATTTGACATTTAGCTAGCCATTTCCCCTATTTTTTCTTCTTCTTATGGAATGTTACAAGAGTAGTTTTATCTATCCATAGTTGTAGGCAGGTTGTAGGGCAGCTAGCTAAACAAAAATCATTTGTTGAGAATATGGTTAAAAGAGTAATGTCAACAGTGAGTGCAAAGTGCAGATAGGGGGTAAATATTACATTTTCGGCGCTTGCCGTATACAAAAATGGCAAATAGTGCAAATTTCGCACAAAATCTACTACCTAAGCCATCAATTTTTGAATTGGTAGCTGCTGAATCCTTAGACAAGACGCTATATCCGGCGTTGAATAGAATATTTGAGGTTTGGCAATATGATATATTCAGAATTGTTTACTATTAAAAAAAAATTATATGTTATATGTTTTTTATCAGTATTTAGATGTTCTTACGCGTGGACGTATTTATTACTTTTCACAATATTTAGATGAGATAACCCTGGCTACAAATACTCTACTCCAATATATATATTTTAGAGGAAATGGTAAGCTCAAATTTCTGTCAATTTACCCAAAATATGTAACAAAAATTGAAACTATTCAAAAAAAAGTTAAGCCTGGTTCTAACCTTGTACCACACTTTCCTAACATATCTATTTGATTTCGCTAGCAAAAAATGTGTGGGTTAGTATACTCACTTGATATTATAATCCACATTATATTTTATATTGCTCTTGGACGATTTTGCCATAAACCTAAAGATACTTCCATAGTTCATTATGCTAAATAGTTGTAATTATTAATGGTCTAAAAAACATCTCACTACTGGGCTTAGGACAATCCAAGGCATCGGCTCGAGATTGAGACCGATCAAAAAATTTGGTGAATGAGGTCAGAACTGGACCCAACTTAATGATGTATTGCCCACAATTTTTAAATCTCATTAATCACGAAAAAAATATAAAAAATATTGCCAATCCCTTTTGTCTTCACAGATGTTCTTGGATAAAAATCTAGTGAACATATGTGCCGTAGAATTTAGAGGGAAGAGAATGTATCTCTGGAAATTTATGCTCTCTATGCCGAATAAGCAAGTATTTATATTTCTTTGATGTTTGAAATGTATTTTTCTTCTCCAGAATTCGGCAGCATAGTGTTATTTTCGTCGGGACTTTCAAGAAAAGAAATTTAAATAGTACAAGCTTTTTGGAAGCAGGTTGCAGATAGGTTCATTCTTTCCTCTCGTTCCATTTTTTTGGGTTGAAGGGGTCAGATACCAAAATTGCCCCAGCATTAAGCTTAATTCACTAATTATTTAACTAAAGTCTCCGTGGAACTAATATATGCTTTTGTCCCTTCTTTTGCAACCTTAAAGTGCTAATTTAACCTGTATACGTTTATCATAGTCCCTTAGAACTTTCTGAACAAGGGGTGTTCATGAGGAGGGGAAATAGGCAGTCAGATTTGCGTGCAAGGTTTTATGAGAACCAATTCAGTTAAAGAAAATAATTTTTTGCGGGGCATTAGTTCTATTTCTGTGCAAAAAATTGTCATAGGGGTTTCATGAAATTCCTTTCCAAACTAAGACCGCATCAAAATTTACAATCATGCCGACAAACACACCATTTTTCACTGCACAAAAATTAAAATTATTAAAAGTAAAAAGAATTTCACGAAACCCCTATGAAAATTTGAAGGTGACTAGTAAGCAAATTCTAAAAAAAATAGCACCTAGCTCTTACCGTTTTGCAGAAATCTTGTACGCAAACTGCGAAAAAAAGGTTTCAGAAAAAAATGTATGAAGTTTTACAATATTTCACAGCCATTTATTACAGAAACTTAAAACATATTTTCTTTTGAGACACTAATAATTTTTTCCGGGACAAAAGCGTTACGATTCTATGTATAGGAGGGATGTGAGAATAAAAAAAAAAAAAGTATCCGAATCCTTTAAAACACCCCAGTCTTTTCCTGTATTTTTTTGCTATTTTCTGGAGCATCCAAAGAATTGAACCTAAATTCTGAAATCATTAAAAAGCGAAACTTAACAAGTTTGGGCCTTGGAAGCAATAAATCTTTCGCAATTGAATAAACATTAAATTTCAATTTCTTTTAGATACTTCATTCGGCGAAACGTTTTACGGGCTGCAGCGTATTCATTACAATGTAGGCAATTATCTTCTAGCCAGCAAAGCTTTGTCGTTCTTATCATCAGTATGTCTTTCGTATTTAGAAGCAAAGATTAAAAAAATAGAATCGGACACACATCATCCCGTTTTAAAACTCTACAGTATTGCTTCGATAGCATACAAATGCGCCAAAACTGCACAAATATTTGCATATATTACGAAAATAATTGATTGTCATTCACCCATTTTTTCAGTGCTAAATATGTCACTTACATACGCTGATCCAAAAGAAAGCGATGCAAATCTAAGGTAGATAAATCGAATGGTAAAAAGTTTAAATCAAGTCAACTCTTTCAGTTCCACATTGTTGAAAGGAGTCGAAGTTCTGGCGTTTTTCCTTCAATTCATCGAAATGTGGTACTCCAGCCCAAATAAGCAAAAAATCACTGACATCCCAAAACCCAAACCCTGTCGGAAGTTAATCGACACAAAATTGCAAGGCATGTGTCCTATTTGTTTGCAGAAAATTGTGCTTCCAACGTGTAGCTCTGTATCTGGGTAACGATGAGTGTGAATACATTTCATAAAATATAGTTAATAAGATGCTTTTGTTAGCTTTGTTTATTGCTGGAGATGCATTGCAAACCATTTGCAAAACCAAAAGCGATGTCCTGTGACTAATTATCCTATGGATCTGGGTGATTTGATACGAATATATGACACATGATATAAACATTACTGACTTTTTCGCATTTGTACTTTGCAAATAGTTGCATGAGTGGTTATTATTGTTGAAATAAGTGGTTATTATTGTTGAAATAAACTTTATTTTATAAAAAATAATCTTACTTTTTGCTGCTATGCAACATTATATGACAAGGAACTTTTAAACACGATTGATGGAGATGGGTTTATACCATAGATGTGAAAGAAAATGGATTAGAAATCAGACGAGATAAACTGCACAATTTTCGACCTCCCACTTATTAGTGTGATGTTGAGTTTCGAGTGTATCAGCAAACACGAAAACGATGTGAGAAATCGATTAAAAAACTTTACAGGTGGAATATCTTCAGGTTTGTACATGAGTAAATCTGAAGGCTTGATACTATTAAAGATCCAGTCGGTGGCTTTATCAACAAGCATTATCGAAGAACCTCCAAAACTAGCCCTTTTCAAAAATGTCTAGAATTGACAAGAGTCACACTTATTGCACCTATTCAGTGCGGATTCCAACAAAATAGCAGTACGCTAGAGGCCAATGTGAATGAAGTTCATTTTATCTGCTGCGCTCTTAAGAGAGAAAATTATCTAGGTACGCTGGAAGTTTGTTGTCTTACTTTATTGGCTGCCGATTGTTGATTTTCGTTTTCACTCTATAAAATCATTTATCAAATTAGTAAATGCATCATATAATATACTTCATACTATATGAATAAAATCTTTCCATTATATTCGTCATCCGAACAATATATTCGATTGGCAGATGCAGAGTCCGATAATTCGAGCCACTTCTAATAAATGAGAAAAAAGTTGAAAATATAATATTGCGCAGAATGTTAAAATATGAGTTAATTTCAAAATGGAAGGCTATGCATATAATAATAAAATTTAAAAATATACCCTTTCAATGGGAATATGGGGCCTCTGTCAAAGAAATGTAGCAAGCATACAACTTCTTTGGTAGACTATAATGATGGGCAATTCAACGCATTCAGCCATTTAGCCCAAAGATCAGCTTCCTTTGGAAAACTGAAAAATATTATATATGAACGCTCTTGCTTATGAACGTATCGAATTTAAAATACATTAAACATAATAAACTCTACCTATAAAAGCACTAACTTCTAATAAATTCTAGAAAATAAGTACAGATTTAATCATTTAATTATTTTAAGTTACATAATTTCTAAGACACATAATTTCTACCCCACTATATGAAGCTTATAGCAAATACGCGACCTGCATGACCATACAGCACGCTCGTGGTCAACCATAAGATATCGCTATTTCGATTACGCAGATTTGACAACTCCAATCACTCAAACGATTAATAAAAATTGTATGAATTTTATAGCGATTTTATTAAAACTTTGCACGATTACATGTAAGATTCACTAAGAAGATAAACTGAACTTACCGAAAATAGGAAATCCCTCTACCGTCTTTGGAATAGTGGCTATTTACAATTTCACTTCATATCATGATCACTTTGTTGATCACAACTAGCACTTCATGTTTATCACTATTGCACTATATTCAAAATAAGAATGCCCGTGTTCCATTTACTATTTAGCACTTATGAGTACTTCTATCTACTACCAAACCAACTACTCGTGCTCTTGTTCCCAAGTTTTTGCCTTTTTTGCCGTGAGGGGGCTATTTAGTTGTCAATAGGTGGATTTGGTTTTTTTTCAAGGCTCCGTTGAATGTTTTGGTAGTTAGAAAATTAGAAAAACATCATAATGTGTGAAAAGTTAAAAGATGTAATTTTTCGTTTGTTACTTTTATATTTT
This sequence comes from Nemotelus nigrinus, assembly GCA_947369275.1. Taxonomy (NCBI): domain Eukaryota; kingdom Metazoa; phylum Arthropoda; class Insecta; order Diptera; family Stratiomyidae; genus Nemotelus; species Nemotelus nigrinus. Next base: position 175,338,530 of record OX376372.1, read on the forward strand.
CTATCGATTGTGGTCGTTTTTACTCGTTATTTTCTTCCTTGAAAGCTACATAAATTTTGAAAGGTTGCGCGTATGAGCGAAATAGGCATTCCATTTCTGATCTACTGCCAAGTACTTGGAAGTACTAATTAGTAAAAATAGAACACGGCAAATATCTACAAGCATTACAAATATCACTCAATGAACACTTTTCGGCTAAACTCGACTACGTGGTTTTGTATTTTTTTTTTTTTGGGTGTTTTTTGTTTGTTTGCCTGTTTATTATCATAGTGTAGTCTTTTGTCTAGTTTCTGTATGTTTTTAAGTAATCTTCAAGTTTTTACCCCTGCCAACTCCAAAGGACGAGCAGGTATTGAAAATTGAAGAATAACTAACAAAAACGCACAAAAAAATACACGAGAATACAAAACACTGAAGATAAACAAACAAACAAAAGTCACCCCAAAAAAAACACACAAAAGTACTAGCCGGTAAATACCATGGCCATAATACTCAGTAAAATTGTCTAACGGCTATGGGGGGCACGTAAACGAGTTTTCCCGAGAATTTCTTAGTGCTCTTAGATTGATGATACAGACACTAATCCAAGTATCGAGTTGATCCAAGTGAAAATCAACTTTAAAAGTGAATGGGCATTTTTTCCATTGAGTTCAGTCGTCTAAGAGTAAACTTTCCATAGTCAAAACACAAGTTAGTGAAAGATTTCTCTTCACACCCGCCTTCTGAAAACTCGTGTTGGGTGGTCGTAGAATTCTTGATAGGACGTCTGGTGGGGACTTCCAACAGTTCCAAAACTATAAATGAAAGTATTTGGGATACATTCTACAAGATTGCTTTTCGGAAAAATTTCATTCTCAAAATCATTAGGGTTCCTGAGTTCTATAAAAAAATTATTAATTTATATGTGTTTAAATCCTACTCTGGGCTCTGTTTTAAAAATATTAAGTTGTCATCGTAGTGAAGGTAAAAAATAGCATCCAATCCAGGCACCACCTTGGTCCGTAGATACTTTTTCTATTTTCTATCATCGATTAACTACATTTTTCCCAGAATTTTCACTAATTGTTTTTAGCAGTATTATTCGTATCCGTTTATCCATATGAGTAGTATCAATGTAATCAGATTTTATTTTAGTTGGCACATCTAAAGGGTGAATTATCTTGCAGTCAAACACACGTTAGCCAATTATCTAGACTTTTATGTTCATATAATAGTCTATCAAACGCATGCTTGTCTACAAACTGATACACTCTTTCCACGTCCAATATAAGCGAAAAATCAAACTGAAACACTACCAAGTAAGATAATACTCCTCCCGGCTGTTGAACATGCAGCTTCAACTCTTTTAGAAAAATAATTAGAAATGGAAACATAATTGAGTACATGTTCTATAACTTTAATTTGGACCTCATGACAACTGATTTAAGTATATAGTTGGATAGTGGCATAAAATGACGTTTTTTTTCTCGGATTTTTATCGTTGGTTGAGCGAATAGTAGAAATACATATGTATGTTACCAGCCTTCTAATTTACACGTAAATATATTTCTCGTAACATATTAATTAAAATAGTTTTTAACGTAGTAATACACATGTTTTGTGATGATTTAACTGGTTAAGGTCAAAAAACCATTAAAATTTTCTCTTCATTTTAATTTTTATGTATATATCTAATAATATTAATAAAATATAACATTAAAATAAGACACATGCCTATAAGTGTAAAACTCCATCTTTGGATGGAAAAGGCGGTTCCTCAAGCTGTACACCTGTTAAATCAACGATCTCGTCTTGATCATCTTGATCGATTTCATCTGATGTGTTTGTGTTGCTTGTTTGTTGCGAGCCACTCGAGAGCTGACTATTTCTTGAGAATGAACCACGACGCGGAGATGCTAGTGTTCGCTGATTTGCTGGCTTTACTGTTATTATGAGATTTGAACTGTTAGCTACCATCATATCCGTAACCTAAAAATATAAAAATGATCATACAGTCGTTCTATTGAAAATCAGCGATTTTATAGCGGACTGCTAAAATGTTCTTGTAGTTCTTGCGAACAGATATTTAAATCGTTACACACGTTTGGTCTTTTAATAAAAAATGTTATACAGCTGTTAGAGAAATAATAGTTTGAGGTTGATTTGACTTCGTAAATGACTTATGTTTTAGCAACATATAACAAAAATTGTCTACATACTTGATCTAAAGATTTTCCAGCCACTTCAATTCCATTTACTTCTAGAACTTCATCGTTCACTGCTAGTAAGCCAGTGCTCTCAGCTAAACCTCCCGGAACTAAACGAGATATAAAAATACCAGGTTGCTTTTCAAGGCCATTCGAGGTTACACGAACTGAGGTACCGTCTCTGAAAAACACAAAACCATAAGAGACAAAATTCTTCGATGCGCTCAAACGCACAAGAATAATTATGATCAACTCTTGTGAATGTTCGTTTCGAATTTAAGAATTGAGTTGGCAAATATTATTTAATATAATATTAACTATTTGATATCAATTTTACTTACCTTATATAAAAACCAAGAGGCTTATCACTACCATGCTTTAAAAGTCTTACACGACGGCACGTTTCAGGCACTATATCAACATCGATAATTTGTGACACTTGTCTAAAATCGTGGGGATTTGATATTGTAGGACCCCGTGACTTAACTGGCGTTTGTCCCAAAATACTGCTTATAATATTCTTAGGCCGCATAGTCCCATACCCTGACACTTCTTCACGACAATCTCCTAAAAGTGTGTTTCGATGACAATCCCATACTTAATTTTGTAAAAGTGAATTAGCACAAACCTTTTCTCTGTATAATAACTCTAAGTAGGGGCTTGGCTGTTGTTAAAGCTCTTCCAAAGTTATCGTCATTGTTTATCGGCAATAAATCATTGTCCCGTGGATCTATATATGAAACTAGGAATTCCATACTATTCAAATGATGTAATCGTTCAATCAGCTTCGCAAATTCGTCAAAAGATGTGATTTCGTTACGACGCAGAGCCCAACGACGAAATTCTGCATCAAACTGCAAAGAATTTATTGGAATTATTTTAATTTAGCTCTTATTAAACAAAACGTCTATCTCGGAGTCTCGTTAAAAATATTATTAGTCAAAGAAAAAGTGGTTAGCGATAATTTACATTATACATTTTCCAGACTTTTTTTTAAATGGAATAACGGATCAGTTCTGAAAAGTTCATCTAAGCATTGATCTCCTCTAACATAGCTCCACACATAAAATCAAATTAAGAAAATTTTATCATGATTATGTTAGTGAAACATCAATATTGTTACAATGAATACATACGACAGCAAAAGCATGAATTATAGGTATGCAAACAAACGACGACGAAATTAAAATGTTAAGCAAATTTTCCCCGTTGATCAATATTTCTTTCTTTACCTTGTAATACACTAGCATCCAACACAATATTGAAAATATAGCAATGGAATCTAATTTGAAAACGACAAGGGAGTGAATGCTTCTCTATTAATCAACATTATCTTCGTATATTGCACCAAACATTCAACGCCAATTCCAAGTCAGAATCAATTTGTGCTTAAGAAAGATAAAGATGACCGAACGCTATGCAGAAAGATAAAGATGACCGAACGCTAAAGGGCACTCAGAGACAGATTGGTGTTGAAAGATCGGAGTAAAGAGTAAGACCTGGACTTATCCAATGCGAGGTTTGTGCAAGGCGACGGCGTAAGAAGCAAAAAATTAGTGCCAGGATGATACAACAAAGAAAAACGCCTGGCACGGTCTACAGTCGATTGGAAAAAGGTATAAAGAAATAGAACACACCTTTATGGATCTTTTTAAAACTATACTTTGCTATTATAAGCTTCTCCTTCTGATATCATTCAAAAAACTAGTCAGGAGCATGATTTGGTTGGCAATATCACTAAAAAGAACTCTTCGGATTTTACGTAGTTGACGAAATAATTTTCGCCAGTCAAACACAAATGCTACCGGCAATGCATGAATAAATTGATAGGGAACGAGTGTACCACGATAAGGAACTAGTGTACCACGCTAAGATACAGCATTACCATCGTCTCTGAGTAGATCAGCTGTCAAGCGAGTAGTAAATACGGGCAATCCTCAGGGAGGCGTTCTATTCCTTGCTTTGGAATTAAATAAAAATTCTAATGAAATTTGAAAATAATGTATGCAGATAAAATCGCTTTTGTCATACCGGGGTCATACATATATCAATCCTATCGGAAAGATTAAATAAATCCTTGCATATGCTATCTAAGTGCTAACTCTGAAAAAACATAGCTATTGCTCTTCACGAGTAAGTATAGTCCCATCATTCGACCGATCGACACTTAATGGAACTCCTACAAGCCTCAAAAACAAAGTATATCTACTATAAAGGGAAAATATATGTGCTCTATACTGCTGTAAATGTGCCATTGGAGAAACCAAATTTGCAATAACGAGAAGTAGTTTGGTGCCCTACTATACTTGAGGGTGCAAATCAGAAAATGATTGAGAAAGTATGCAGGTTAGCAGCCTTATTGGCAAGGCAGGCCTTACGTACTACATCAACGAGGGCACTTGTGGTGCTGCTTCATTGGCTTTCTACTGATCTGTTTGTATCGCAACTAGGGATTCCAATCCCGGAACAGTTTTTCAATCCCGGGATTACGGGATTAAAAAAATCACACAACAAAATAAGGCAAGTTTTAAATAAACAGCTTATATTTTGTACCATCATTTCAAAACTGCGACAATAAGTAAGCTCAAAACTGTATAAAAAATATGTTACTACATAATTACTAATTTATATAATTGATGCAAATAAAAACAATAATTTTAAGTATCCAAGACGTTGACAAATATTTAAAATTAAAACTATTACAAAATACAACAACAACAAAATTGAGATACATAATAAAGAAAGATATAAAAAATTGTGCCAAAGTTCATTGGTTCTCGTTCTGACTCGATACTTGTTATTGGGACGGTCGATAAATATTGATATAATCATGCGAGTGCCACCACTTTCGAAAAGATTCATTTCTTTTGCAATGGTTTTAATTAGATCAGTTTCTTGCGGCATTTCATGATTAATGTATTTCATACTTTTGCAGCTCTTCTTATAGCGTCAATTGACGACCACCCTGGCCTGATTAAATATGGGTATCTATTTATTTATTTATTTATTTATTTGCCAAACAAGGCATGATACAATATATATTACAATACAATATGCATAAAATAGAACAAACAAGTATTTCAAGTTAATGTTTATTTGCATTTAGGCGAATAAGGATGGAAAATAAGTAGGTTAAGAAGTTAATAGGGCCTTTGTCAAGTTAATTTTGAAAGTGGATTTGGTGATACCTGAAGAGTAGTGATGACTTACAGTGTTGAATGTTCTACAGCACCTATTGATGGGTTCATTATACCCATAAACTGTAAGGTGCTGGTATTCCTTGAGGAGGGTTGTATGCCTAGTCCGTCTTATTTGATTGTTGAAAGTAATTCGGTTAGAGAGAGCTGCTATTCTAACTGTTCCGTTAATGACATCAAAGGCTAGACATGCGCTAATTATGGTTCTTCTTGATGAAAGAGTCATTAGGTTTAAAAGACCAAGTCTGTATTCATAAGAGGGAAGATTACTAAAGTCGTTTGGATTATAGAGGTGCCTCAAGGCGAAAAGCAAAAATTGTTTCTGAACTGATTCGAGCCTGTCGCTGTGTAGTTGAAAAGCGGGGCACCAGACTATGCAGGCGTATTCCAGTAGAGGCCGCACTAGTGACGTATATAGAGACTTAGTAACCCAAATGTTTTTGAACTCTTTAGCGCGCCTCTTAATAAAACCTAATTGTTTGCTCGCTTTCGACAAGACTTTGTCGATCTGCAAATTAAAGCGCAATTTGGTATCTAGGGTTACACCTAGGTCTAAGATATGTTCAACCCTAATAAGTTCGTTGCTATTAAGATAGTATGAATTGGCTATTACTCTGTTTTTCCTGGAGAAACTTATCACTCGACACTTGTCGACGTTGAGATTTAGTTTATTCAGGAGGCACCACTGTTCGAGAGATACAAGTTTTGATTGAAGAAAATCAATGTCGGACTGCATTTTGATAGTGTGGTACAATTTCAAGTCATCAGCGTAGAAGAGGTATGGGGTATCAGATAAAATCCTAGATAGATCCGAAATGAAAATATTAAAGAGAAGAGGGCCCAAATGACTGCCTTGCGGCACCCCCGAAAGAGCAAGAACTGTTTTTGAAAATTTTCCTTGGAATTTGACAATCTGGGTTCTGTCACAAAGATAAGATTTAAGCCAGTTAAGTAGGCAGCCAGATATACCGAAATTAGGTAATTTCTGTGTCAAAATTTGATGGTCGACTCTGTCGAAGGCCTTACTGAAATCAGTATAAATCGCATCAACCTGGTTTCCCTTTTCCATCTCACAAAGGACGTCCGAAACCAGGATCATGAGATTCGTGGTAGTTGACCTGCCTTTTCTAAACCCATGTTGCTGTTCGTTGAGAAGGGGACTTATTATGAAAGTCAGTTGATCGCAGACGAGCTTCTCGAAGAGTTTGGGGATCACTGAGAGAATAGCGATGCCTCGATAGTTGTCAATAGATCTTTTATCGCCACTTTTGAAAATAGGCGTAATATGGTAAGATTTCCACAAGGATGGAAATACGCCTAATGACAGCGACTTGTTAAAAATTATATACAGAGGGGTTATCAATTGATTGATACACTGTATCACAAAGCAGGGAGGTATTAGGTCAGGGCCAGGTCCTTTATTAATGTTTAGCTCTTGGATAGCGTTGGCAATTGCCTCTTTTGTTAGAATTATTCCCTCAATGAGTGGTGTGGATAAAGTTTGGGTAGGGCAGACAGTTGAATTTATTGAAGGGATCGAAGGAGGACAGAACGAATCTTGAAAGTGATCTGCAAATAAATTGGAAATTTCTTGTGGAAGCGAAGATATAGTGTTCCCTCTGAACATAGAAGCGGGATAGCCAGTCGTTTTTCGTTTCATATTAACGAAATCAAAAAACTTTCTCGGGTCATTCACAATTTTGTTACCCATTATAGTCACGTAAAGCTCATATGCTTCCCGAGATTTAATTGAGAATTCTTTGGATAAAAGATCGTAGCTTTCCTTTAGCTCTACGCTGGTATTGCGATCATTTTTAATTGCTTTATAAAGTTTGTTTCGTCGGTTCCTTAATTGTCTCAAATTATTGTCTAGCCATGGCTCAGAACGTTTATTGCGTTTTTTTATCTTTGGTACATAAGTGTTAATGGCTTGAAAGATCTTTTCGTAGAAAAAAGAAACAAGTCCATCCAAATCTAACGTTGAGATGGACCTTGACCATTCTATGGTATCCAGATAATTTTTAATGCTTACGTAGTCAGCATTATGAAAATCAAATACAATTTCATTATTGTATGATTGGTTAAAAGCAATATTGATAGTGGAAAGTTCAACGGTAATAGCGGAGTGATGAAGAGTATTAGAGAAAAGATTCTCGGCGTCAGTAGTTGGACTAACCACCACCTCGTCATAAAAATTGGTAAATATTAAATCTAACCACTTACCATTTTGGTTAGAAGTCGATATAACTTGCTGTAAATCATTGCCATAGAATGAACTGATAAGGTTGAAATCAATGGCGTCAAGAAGGTTGATCGGGAGGAGTTGGTTATCATTTTCATCAATAGTAAATCTGATGTTTGGACGGTTGAAATCCCCGAAAATGATTATTTTGTCTTCCTCATTCATAGAAGCAATAATGGAGGATATGGTGTCATTTATATTATTGTAAGCAATTTCGTTGGAGTGGGGTGGTACATAAAAAATTCCAATGTACATATAATGACAGTTAAATAGAACTCTGACGAATTTATGTTCAAATAACTTGCACTGATTAGTTACAATAGGTTCGCTAGAAAAGGAGTTGTGTATGGCGATAAAAACACCACCTCCTCTTGTGGAACCAGTCTGAATATAATCGCGATCAGCTCTGTATATGGTCCAATTAGAGTCAAGAATTTCCTCATTAAGATGTGATTCGTTCAACCAGGTCTCAGTTATGGCCAGGATATTGAAATGGCAAGATTTAGCGTCAAGAAAAAGTTTGTTGAGTTTGCCTCTCATACCGCCGCAGTTGTGGTAGAGAAATCTTGGTGATGGTGTAGAGAATTTCCGGTTGACTTTTTCATTAGGAATAATATTTCTTTTGATTTTCGCGTGACTTCTGTAAAAGTGAAATATATTTAGAGCTCACATATGAACGATATGTTTTAAGATCGCTTTCGACTTGTTCTGGAGTCATTCCCAGTTCGACATGATAGCGAGTAAAGAATGAGCGAAGAGAGTCAACTTCAGTGGGAAGACCTTCTTGATGTATCAATAATTTGAGGTGCGTCTTTGTTTTACCCTCAAAACAGGTAGCATCGTTCGCATTGTGCATGTATGCGAGATAAAGGCGGACAATATCATAGATCTTATGGTCTCTAAATCTTGATAACAAGTATCTATTATCCGTGTCATCATTTGAATTTATCGTTAGTTTTACAATTGGTGGTACAAGTGGATCTATAAATTTTGTAGGAGAATGTTGAGAGGGTGATGAGTTTGGTATATGAATCGAGCCAGATGTCAGTGGTATTTGGTCCTCGCCGCGTACGAAGTTAGAATATTTTGAACTTGCTACTATGCCAGAATTACAAAGTTGCTTTGGTGGTTTTGGAACATCATAACTATTAGTATCTTTGTTTGAAGAAAGAGTAGATGTAAGTTTTTGATTGGAGGTAGTGTTTGTGGGTGATTTAGGTGTGAGTGTATTAGTCTTCTTTGGAATTGTGTTATTTGTAGAGGAAGATAAAGTTTCTCGGGAGAGAGGAGGTGAATTTCGGGAAACTGTATAAAGGGAATCGCCTAAATACCTGTTAGGTTTCTGTTGAGAAGACATCGATAGGTTGGCTGCAAAGTGCCTGGGTTTGCTGGTGACGCGTTTACTGGATTTATTGTTCCTCCACTGGCTGAATGTCATTCCGCGCCAAGTATAAACATCTCCAATGCGTTTATGGTTAGAAAAAAGCCACCCATATTTTGCTGGAACAGTTAGTTTGAAACAAGTTTGGGATTTGTCCTTGTGTCCTCGCCGACGGGTGCGTATTGTTTCACATTTACAATCCACGATGCATAACTCATCCTTGAGTACTCTGTATAACCAGGTAACGTCAGCGGATCTAGGAGCTCCTCTTACAAAGAAAGTTTTGTTGCAAGGTTTGTCAATAACCGTCGTGCTTACTGCCTGGTTGCACATTGTGTTGTTGATTGTGTTGTTGAACAGCTTGATCTTCCTAATTCTGGCATCCCATTCTTCACGAGACCAAGATGTGCCAAATTTTAAAATCGGCTGACTCGAGGATTTGTCTGCAGCTTTTGAAATTATTTTGTTGGAGATTGGTCTCAGCTGCTTCATTGGGGATGTAGAATTATCCACCATAATTGGTACTACTGACATTACTGGCAAGTCTTCAGAAACTTCTCCTATCGTTGCTTTGGTGGCAACATCATTAATCATTTCAATAAGAATGTTGAGATTTTTGTCAAGACTTTTAACTGTGCATGCCATGTTATCAAATAGGCCCACACCAGCATCCATTCCTCTAGCTAGAGACGATTCACCGCAATCGGTGGTAGAACTTTCAAGCAACATGGATATTTTCTTATCGAGAGTAGATAAAGCTTTCTCGATATTATGTTTGTGGTCGTTGTTGTTGTTCGTTGTTATGCTCACTAGTCCATCGAAACTTCTGGCCATTTCGGTAAAACTGTCACCGTTAGCCTTGGTCTGTGCAAGCTGTTTGGCGAGCAGGTCATCTTTGTCCTTTATTAAGTTGTCGATGTGTTGTATGATATTTACGAACATATATCGCAAACGACTTTCTATATCTTGACAATCAGAGCATATAAAATGCTCAGCAAGATATGATGAATACCAGTCTCTAGGGGCATCCATACACGCACCATGTAATCTGCGTTGACAATAGCCTTTACACACGACGAACTTGGATTTACTATCGTAGGCTGTACAATTCACAAAGCAGCATTTGTAACTCATGGCTGTTTAGTGATTAAAGGAAAAACAATCACGAAAAATATTCACCAAAAAAAAAAAAAAAAAATTATTATGATTGATATCTGAGTGTCTTTAGTTTAGTTGATTTTAATTTTAAACAGCACAGCAGATTTGAATCGGTCACTTTGTGATTTTAGACTGAGTGTCTTTAGTTTATAGTTTATTTATAGTTTATATCTGAGTGTCTTTAGTTTAATTGATTTTAATTTTAAACAGCACAGCAGATTTGAATCGGTCACTTTGTGATTTTAGACAAGAAAATGGATTACGCTGCACATTATCAAGCAGCACTTGCGACACACGATTAATTATAATTATAGTTTTGAGTAGGTCACTTTGAGATTGTATACAAGAATTGGTTACACTGCACAATTTATCAAGCACCACTTGTAACCACGATTAATTATTGGTAATGCCCAGTCGCGGAAACACTTGCGTATTAAAAATGGGTCAATGCTTAAATTGGCTTAATTTGAAGGGAAAACAGAAACGCGTCCGCACTGTTCGACGGTTGACGGTTGTGACTACTGGGTTCTCCTCATTTCTTTGGCTACCAAGCAAAGGGTTTAGCATCTAGATCATTGAAGTAATTTTTTTTAATATTTGCGTTGCCTGGTCTCAAAAATAGAGATTCTATTTCATTTGGTAAATTTTCGCTGGTACAATGTGGATTCTGGAGATAGCTTAGCATACCAGATAGCTCGGTACACTGACACTCTTTTATTCGGTCCAATATGTATTCCAATTTTCATAATATTCGCAAGAATGGACCGTTTTTCTCCTAACAGCCTAAATAAAAATCTTGATCAAGTATTAGCAGTGCATAAATTTGCATCTTTGCGACTTAAGGCCTCCACAGTCAATTTTACAGTGAGTAAAACTTCAATAATTTTCTAAATAGAATCAAACTCAGTTGCTTCTAATCTCTCTGGATATTACAGGCCTATTAATGCCTTCTGTATACTATTTTTCAAAATGGAAAACCGTTCGAGCATTGTCAAGAGACTATTTCATCTTGTTTTGCAATCCAGCAAAAGAGACAGTTAAATGCCTTGCTCGGATTTGACGTAGTTTTGAAGATCGTTATTATTTTTCGTTGGAGATTTTTTTTAAATATAAAACTACTTTACAAACTTTCTTGGTGCATGCGCTGATGTCATAATCCTTTGTCAGATCTAGCGTGTCTTGCAGGCGACCGGGTTCAACGTAGAAAGCTGATTCAGAACCGTCCAAATCTTCGTGGTCGTCGTCCAGACTATCAGCTGTTTCATTAACTCTTTAATCTGGAATGGACCTTTTATTATAGAGAACATCGCAAAATGCCAAGTGAATGCTATGTGCCAATCAAATATGCTGCTCTGTATCAACTAGTCTGCCTACTTTTCGCATTTCGTTTGACCCATCAGTTACGATGGTAACAATGTCTTTTCCTAGAGAATTGTTGTTGAGGATTTTGGTAAATCTGTGTATGCATTCGCTGGTATTAATTTCCTCAAATCATTCGAAGTATCGATTACACTAAATGTGAAACAGTCTATACTTATTTGTTTACAAACCCCATTGTATTCTCTTGTTAATTGTTGCATCGGTTTGTTTTGCTCCATTCTTTACGCATTTTAGTGTGAGCCTGCATGCTAATTGCTTTCTCATAAATGTGGATTCTATTTGCACTTTTCGAATCTTGCCGTAATTTGGTTGCCGATTATGCTTGACTCCCGGCCCCGGAATCACGGCCAATTTCTGATCCCGAAAATCCCGGGATTAGAAACCATCAATCCCGGGGTTTTCGGTACCAGAAATTGGCCGGGATCCCGGGATTGGATTTGCTAGTCGCAACACGCGAGGCGCGTAGCGGTAAGACCTAATTTTGGTGACGCCTCGATTAGTAAACACCTGGATCATGCTAAAAACTTGGAGCAAGTGTGTTTCTTCCAGTGGTCATCGGTTATACTGTGCCTTAGGAGTTTGAACCCCAGATCTCAAGCGGAGAGAATTGGGCTAGAGTTTTATCTTTAGGAACAGATGCTATGGAAATGTGCACCGATGGCTCCAAACTGAAGAACAGATCGGGGTGGTATTGGGAGGTATTTGGGAGGTATTGGGAGGTAATGGGAGGTATTTTTCACTGACCATAACTTGAAGCTTTCCTGTTTTCTGCCGGATCAGTTGCAGGGGAAAGTGTTGGTAATTTTCAAATGTAATCAGATATTCGGAGTGAATATTTTCAGTTTCAATGACAGCCAATTGACTATACAGTCCCTTGCTAGAATTTACAACTGGTTGAAGCTAGTTCTCCAATGCCATACGCCTCCTAGCGTGATGTATTTTGGTGCCTCCTAACGAGATGTTTTTTGGTGCAGCTGTTTTTGTGCCAGCACATAGGGCCATCAAAGAGAACCAAGAAGCGGACCTGACATACTTACAAAGACTGGCACGCTTTTGTTGAAAGTGCTCAGCAGGTTCTTGATAGGCAATCCGATGGCTTCAGTTAAACTGACGGTCAAACAAAAACACTTTAAGGACGCTCTGAAGTTCTGGATTAATCTCGAAATATCCATATATCCGTCATAAGGAAAAAAGTTATCTTAATATCAATATATTTGATTTTGAATTTGAATCAGATAAAATTAGTTCAATCAAATGTTAATTTTCTTCATAAGACAAACGAAAAAGAATTATTTTGCTACGAAAAAATGGTCAACCAAATTTTGCAGGGATCGTGCCAGCCTAAGTGTAGGCGCACATTGTCGTGGAATATGCTTGTACCCTTGTTTAACATTCCTCTTCTCTGGTTCAGAAGTTACCATTTAAGTTTTTCAATGTTTCAAAGTATTTGTGCGCGTTTATTGTTATCCCAGTAGTCAGAAAATCTGACGACTGTGTTTGTTTGCATTTTTGCGTCTTGAGCGAAGAGAGATGTTATTACTTGCGTGTCTGTTATTTTGTCTCAGATGTAATGTTGAATTTTCGTCACTAGTGAAAAACGACTCCAAGTTGTCCTTGAAACAACTCGTTGCTCTTTGTGGCTCTGTTAGAATATGCGATACCTATCTTGCACACTCCTTCCTATATTACAACTTTTTCGTTAAAATTGTATGGATTCTATGGAAATTCACCTCAGGAATCACGGGACACCTCAGTGAGGATTCACAGTGACACAAACACTGCATATTAAAAAGAAACATTGTCGCTGTGGGGTTTCTATAAAAATGCAGTGTCAATTGTAAAACTTGCTGGAGCGGTAAATTCAATTTAAATACTACTCTTAAATCAAATTTGGAGCGTTTTCAATAAAACTTATACTGTTTATACTCTTAGCACTTATTAATATTAATTATTTATGATAATGCCAAAGCTCAGGGGATTGCCCTTTGAAGCGAATGCTTAGCGATGGTAGTAGGGAGACACATATGGGAGAAGCCGATATCAATTATTCCATTATTCTTTTAAGTGCAACATTTATTTCTTATTTTCTAAAGCGCTAGTGTTATGGCTAGTCGCTACAAAAGCTTTTAATGTGGAACTTAATTAATGGAGCGCTGGTATTGACTGTTAAGACAACACAAGACGGGTAAATACAGCCATGGGCATTTGTTTTTTCCCTTTTATTTTTTGATGCTTGGTAAGTTATATTATTATGGATAGAGTTCATCTGTTAAATAAATTTATTTCAGCTTAATCAGTCATTTTAGTAGAATTTCAAGCATATTAAAACATATTGAGATCGATAAAAGGCATCACCTTACAGTTTTGAGCTACTTCCTATAACTGTGATTAAAATTCTGCTTTTTTCACAGTCATTTAAAAAGAGCAATCCCAACTAACATTCTCCAGATTATAGCCGACTTTCATAATGTTCTTAGTATGACACTTTAAAGCTTTGAGACCTTTCTTCTAATAACAAATTAAAATTGCCTCTTTTTGATAAATGCTTGAAATATTAAGCGTGTTTTTTTGCTCCTCTATCCAGTAGAGAATAGGATATACGCATTGGAAACAACAGCACTCCTGCACCAGTGAATTCACTAGTACAGAAATTGTATTCGTCATAGGTAGTTCACGTGCTGAAGTATAGAATCTGATGATAGAAAAAAGAAAAACTCAGACGAAGTTGTCTTTTTTTCTGTGAGATGGCTTTGGTTTTTTGAAGGTTAAGTTGAATGTTTTGGTAGTTAGTAAATTAAAAAAAGCTCGCATAATGTGTAGAAAGTTAAAAGAGATAATTTTCTGTTAGTCCTTTTGCTATTTTCTATCGATTGTGGTAATGTATATTCGTTGTTTTCTCCCTTTATTTTGAGCTGTTGAGTGGTACCACAGCAAATACAGCAGCCTATGTCAGTCTTAGCGAAAGCATCAGCTGTTTTGTGATGGATCGTTTTTTTGCGTCATTGTTCTATTCTGTTCTATATCGGAGCAAAAAACACGCCTATTATAATCTTATTTTACACTTATAATAAAGTTTAAGCTGTCATAGGCTTTAATTCTTATTGAAATTCTTATTAGGTGTTGAGTATAAGGACACTAATAAAAATGTATGTATGCGATTATAAGTCTCACACTTCTTACAAAAATTCTCTTATGAGATAAAAAAAAATTTACTTGTCTTATAATAAGATCTATAGAATTAGCATATAGAGTGTCACTCGGAAAAAAACCCGACGAATTGCATTAATCATTTGCACCCTCGCATTTATCAGTATCAGTAAATATTTTATGCTGTCTACATGGAAACTTGAAGTTGGAAAAAAATAAAAGATCAACTAGTTTTCGCAGGAAAGTCTAAAAATATATAATAATTTAAGATAGATAGATTATAGATTTCATCAATTTTATACCGTTCGCCCACTTGATGCTGTCCAATTAGAAGATAGTGGTGAATAAAAACCAACAGGAAACACAATTTAAAAAGGCTGAAAACTTTGGATTTGAATTGAAACATTGGGCAGTAAAATTCAACATAAGGCAACCTGCGTTAAAAATGGTTATTGGAGATATGTAACCAGAGAAACCCCGGATCGTTGCTAAAAGATCCAAGGCCATTACTACAAACACCAGTTTTTACTATAATTCCGCTACTCGGAGATGGTGGCCAGTATTGGCACCAAGGGCTTGCATTTATTCTGCAAAACTGCTTTTCAGATATAAGTGATCCTCTCGAAATATCCATCAATATAAATGTTGATGGCTTACCAATGAACAACAGCTTCCTGAGAGCTGTTTTGACCCATTTTGCTCAGAATTTATGAAAAACCGCAAATACAACCAATGATCATAGGAATATATAGCAGGAAAGGTAGACCGATTAACGTGGAATCCGAAGTGTACAATATTTGGAGAGTAAGCTAGTTTATTTGGCGTATAATAAACAAACGACCGTTTTCAGTCCGTTGCTACACACAAATAAATAAAAGACGTATTTACTGTACTGCCCTACTAAGTGCAAAAGCGGTATCTCAATGAAAGCTAGTTTCGAGATAATTGAAGTTTTGTTAAAGTAGTAATATTGATATACCTCTAATTCCCTTAGTGATTTAAGGTAAAATTGAATAGGCGACGAGGAACTGGGTTCATTTGGAGCACACGCTTGTAGGAAGATTTTCAAAAGTAGAGTTCGTTTCTCATAAAAAGAATGCATGTATGAAACGTACAAAATATAAGCGCTGCAGCTTGATAACGAGAGTTTTCATCTAATCAATAGAATTTTATACTACTAAGAATTCTTATTTGTTGCGACTATAATTTTCAGTGGATATGAAAACCAAAATCTTAAGTTATAGAGCAAAAATATTTTATTTCACCAAATCAACGAGCAAACTAAGTAAAATAATGTATTTTTTCAGACAAATACTTAATTTTGTGTTAATGTAGAGTAGATTTTTTTGGGAGATATTAAAGTTTTAGTCTTTTAATTTAAGAATGATTTTAAACTATTTTTTATTGTTGGCCAATTTTGAAGCACTTCTATTATTTGAAAGTAAAATACCAATTTCCATCGGTAAAATTTCGCTTCCATAAAGTCTTACATTAGCTACGTCCAAAGTCTAAAGCTTTTAACGCCTTCATATATAACATATTTGATTAGTTCTTGTAACGAGTAAATATCGTCAACAATATTCGACTTAGAATTTATCTCTAAGAACCTTCATTGACTCATAAAATAATTTTTACTCTTCGAAAATTGAGTACCTGGTCTAGGTGTTATTATTCCTCTCCTGCTAGCGATTCTTGTACGGAGATTGCAACTTTTATATGAAGATTTTTTATCTCACAATAACACCTTTACAAAAGTACTTTTGTACACTTATATGAATTGTAAAAATCACACATTAAGCGCCATGTTGGTCTGCTTATAAGAATTGAAACATTTTTGTTAGATTATATATTATACTCCCATAAATGCACCATTTAATACTAGTAGCATGCTCATTACGCTCTAGTAGAACTCTACAATATAACATAATACATACGACTCTTGTAGTGTTATAAGAGAAAAATTGTTAGCTGGGATCAAAGCTCATCGCAGTGATTGAAAAATTGTAGTATTTGTCCTCTCTACTCCTAAGGAGTATTAAGTTCAACATAGGCTGCCAGATGCGATTTTTTCGCAAGCACAATTATTCACTGTAATTGATTAATCATTACTTGTAACAACGCAATAGATTGAAATGAATAATTAAGTGAAGCAGTTTAGCTAAAATATAAAAACTATTCAATTTAATGAAACCATTGGAACCCAACGATGATGAACAAAATCCAATCTAATACCTTGAAAAAGTTAGCAAACCTAACAAAAAAACATAAGTGTAACACACTAGCCGGCGTTATTCTACTCCTTATACTGCACAAATTTTCTGCTTTCTCTGCATCATAGAATTATGTTCTTCTTCTAATCAAAAAATTTGTCTTAGTTTTACGCATTTTCCCTACTTTTATTTTAGTAATTTTTCATTCAATGTAATATCAAATAACTTACATAGCTGCAAGGTTAACATATTTCCAAATAAACTTCTGAATTTTTTAAATGCTATTTTGGGTAATAAGTTAATCTCTCATAGATTTCTGGAGTAGAAATTTCGCGCATTACGCTTCGAGGGCTTTAGAGAGGTAAGATGGAATATGAAGATCGATATGGACATTTCTAAAGGACCTACTGAGATTTTTTTTAAACAGAAACAAGATGCTTCATTTAAGGTTTCATGAAAAATATATATATGTGAACATACAATTCGCTTATAATGAAAAAACATTAATCAAGAATATATTTTACAAAGAGCAATATAATTTGCCGCGTAAGTCCGAACTACACAATAGAGGTTTATAGCAAATTTATAGAATTCATCGTGGAAGATGATTTATGCGGCCATATATTAACAATTAAACTAGTTAGTAATATATCGAAAGCATTCCGCTTATCTTGAATTTCACACTTGCGTTCATCGTTTCGAGCCAATGAACACATTTCTAATAACTAATAAGTATTTTTCAAACATTCATATATGAAAACTCGGATGTGTGTACGTGAAAAAGAAAGCCGAGACTTCAATTGTTCAGTTGCACAGCAGCAATGGAACATAAATTCCACCTGAACAAACCTCATATGAAGTACGGAGCATGTAAGAGTTGCATTCCAGCGATAAAAGAAAAGTGATAAGAAGTGGAAGGCAAGAAAACGGTATCAATGAGCCCAATATTGGAAACAGCTACGTATCTCATGGCTTTGTTATTTGCAGAATTATTTGATGAGTTGATGGGTCTACGACCCGATATAATTTTACGATTTTCTGAGTTTCATTAAGATTTCCAACTCTGCCTTCGGCACATCCCTCGAATTGCGCCGCTAGAATACATATATCGAATGGTTTGCTTTCATCCCTACACGCCTTCTTATTAGCGCTATTTCCAATAGAATATTTGAAATGCCCTCTAATCGAGTGTTGGAATGTTCTTTTAAAGTGCCTAAGGCAATTATGTGCCGCATCATATAAACAACGAAGAAAATAAATCAGAATTTTATGTTTGAGTCATACCTTGGACTTTATTTCCACTAAGCCTTCTGGTCGACTTGCCGTAGTTGTCTGATTTCTTTTCGACATCTTTTGAAATGTTTTCTGGTATGCTTAGTATACAATAAAAGCACTTTTGTTAAAATAAAGAATACTAAAATCAACAAAAAAATAAAAAACTAAACACAAATTCGACAAATGCCCCCAATCATTTGACAGCAGCCCGAGGACTTGAAGTTACTTCCAATTGCGTTGCAAGGTTGCCGCTTGAGCGAAGTGCCAGATTTGACAAATGAATGATGAGCGCATTCAATGACGCAAAATTGAATTGTTTGACAGTGTAAGCATTGTGGTAGGCATTTACACGATACGCTATAACATTTTCTTCAAAGATTTGGGAATGCTGATGCGTGCATCAACAGCTTTTACCCGTTTTCATTTCACTCTTTCTCATTTGTTTCTAAAGCCGTTGATACAAAAGGGATTTTGATTATTTTGAGTAAATATTAGTCATACGTGCTGCTAGACACCGTCAAAATTCAAAATTTTCATACAATTTAAAGGAGAAGAGAAACTAATATATTCATTCTCGTTTAGACATAACTAACGTACTCCCTGCAACTATAAGGTAATTTTACCGATAAATGTCTGGCAGATATATTTATTTTTTGTGGTTGTGTGTTTGTTTTTGGGAGTGTGTTCTGTTTGTTTGCTTGTTAATTATCATCGTTTTATTTTCTCGTCTAGCTTCTTTATATTTTTCTTCAATTTTGTTCCCGTGCTACTACCACGAGCGGACAAGTAGGGATCGATCATTGAAAAATAAAAAAATTACGCCAAAAAATACAACATTTTCAGAATTCACATTCATAATTTTCATAAAATTCAAATTCAAAATTTTCAAATCTGTTTTCTTGAGTTTTATTTATTGATTGTTTTAAGAAGTGAACTGCTAGTTTGAGACTCATGTTCACAGATCGAAATTTCGCTTAGCAGGATCTGGGTTGAATAGATTATTATATTTTTGTTTTACTTTTCGATCATTTGCAGCCGGTTCCGTGGGCGGTTCATCCGGTTCTCCTTTAGTCTTTTTTAATCAACAATTTATGCCTTTTTTTCTTCCGATTCTCGTTCGAGACAAGGTTTCAAAGTTTTTCTAAAATTTCTTTCTTTTGCTTGTGTCCTTCATTATCTGAACTATCTTCAGACGACGACTGCGAAGAAGATAAGCTGAACTTCTGTTTATGTTATTTATGTCTTTGCTTTTCTTTGATTTTCGATGTTTGTGCTTCTTGTGCTCTTCTATTTTGGCCCTTAATCTGCTTATTTTATCCACTTGCAGCTCAGAAATGATTTTCGTAATTTTTAGCCCATATTTCTCGTCTGGCAAATATCTTTTAACCACGTTGAGAGGATCATGAAAAAACTTCTTATTGATATATTTTTCTGTTTCAGTTGAAGTGTAAGATGATTATTTGGGAAGTTTTCCATGCCAGTTTTGAGTTTTTAAAGCTTCATTTGTATCTTGACCTAAATATGCCAAATAGTCGATTTTTTTTCATATGCTTCGGTGTCCTCTTTCTCCTTTAAGTACTACTTGGTTTGGCTACGGCAGTCGTTTCGATTTCACTTATATCAGCAAAGATATTGGCATGATGCCCTGATACAGTTGAATGTTCTTTCGCTTTTCCTCGTAGAATACTTATCCATGCTTCTTTATCCTGAAAAAATATTTATTGAAAACGATTCGGATGCAAAAACAAAAGTAACAAATCGTTACCGCCAGAGCTATTCAGCGATGACTTTCTTCTTCTTCTCCTGCTGTTTTTGCTTGGTCCTTGCGAACACGTACCATATTTTCTCTTTTACGGATGAATGTAAGTTAGAATTTAGATATTTCGTGTGGATATTTATATTTAGATAGATAAACTATAGAGTTTCTAAGCAGCATGATGTTGGCTTTCTATATACAATTCAGCAAAAGTAGAAGCGGGAAGTCTATTTTTGATGAAACGGAACGAAAACATGCAGAAAAAGGACGTACAAACGTTGTGGACACATCAAGGTTTTATAGAAGACTTGATATCAATCTGTAAAGAGCTAATGCAGAAAATTTCGAAACCGTGCAAAGTTTGAGAGAGTGATTAACCAGCCAAACTAGATCATTTTGATCATTAAAGAATGATCAGTATTGTAAGCTGAAACCTTTTGATCCTTCACATATTCATATAAGAATGTTAACGATGTGTCTCTTAGGACACTCCACCGTTTATTATTGAAAACCAGCACCATGGTAATTAGTGATATTATTACACTATTTATTTACAAAGACAAAAGAGGCTGCTATGAGCTCTCACTGTCTTTATACAATGTCAGAAAGTCATAACAATATAGTCGTGGTTGCCGAGTTTCCGACCTACTCTTATTATTGGACTAGGTGCGCCTGCTCCCATACCCTAGTGTTATAATCATTTCATGTCATTCCATTTTCAACGACAAAATGCATACTTTACGACTAACATACTAATATACAGAGTCACAACACTACGTACATACTCGAATATTGCTTTATACCTTTAAAATATGCTCTTACACATCGAATAACCTATATTCTAATAATTGATCACAATCAATATGTTGCAATCCATACATATCACGTAAAAGTACTGGTGCACATAGAAAAATTCGAAAGAACAAGCCGTCGGACTCAAAGGTAAGCTAAGTGCTTTGGCATTTGATCTCGGCGAACGTGGTCCACACCTAGTTTATGGATGGAATAGTTCCCGGATGTGATCCAAACCTACTTTATGGATTCAAGAATATAGTCCCAAAATTTGAAGTCAATCAGAGCAAAACTCTTGAAGGTATTGAATACTTAGTCCCATCTTCTATATCATTGTTGTTCCGACAGCTCGGAGTTTAGTAGTCATTTTTCTCAAAACAATTTTTTCAAAATCCGTGTTCACTGCCATCTAAAAACCACATTACCGATTTATTTCACACTTAGCACACACTTTCTACATGTAGAATACTTCCCCGCAACGATAAGTTTTAGAATTTTTTTTTACATTAAGGGGGTTTTCCACCTACAAAAAGGTAAAACAAAAATGGCAATTTTTTCGTGAAAAATAGCAATTTTCACTTCAAATGACCACTAAAAGTTAAAAAATGAAAAAAAAAATTGAAATCATAGAATGTTTGGGGGAGGATTTGGTGATACTTTGACTAAATTTTAATGTTCTTTGATTTCCGATAATTTTCAGCTGAGATACAGAGAACACCGCAACTCGTCTTTTTCCAAAGACGTTCTTGAAAAACCTTTGTCACAGGTTTGTTTATCGATATTTTCACATAAAAAAATTACACAATGTTATTGAAATGAAAATAATGTAAAACTTAAAAATGATGCAAAACTTTTTGGGGCAGTCCTTATGCGCGAAGAAAGCTTCAGAATTAAAGATTCTGCAAATAAACATTATTAAAACGATGTTAATACCACACAAAAAAAGAATCTGAATTGCCTGAAGTGAAACGCACGCACGAAACTTCTAACAGTTGGGGTGAACTCGACTTGATGCACCACAGCCAGGAAATCCTACCACTAGAGGGCGAATAGGTGGTAGCAGGGGTCCAAAATAGAAGAAAAACAGACAAAATTATACAAAAAAAATACTCGAGAAGATAACACAATTAAGAAAAACAATCAAACAAAAACACCCCCAAAAGCAAACATATAAAAGATATAAACCACAATAACACAAACATACTAGCCCGATATCTATCGGCGAAATTCATTTAACGGCTGTGTGGTGCATCAAGTAGAGTTTTACCGTTAAAATGTGATAATCTGTTGCAGCAATTAGCTCGCGTTAACTGTTGCAACAGCAACTCAAGAGGTGTCCATACGACACCTTAGCAATGCACTTAATTTTCCCTATGAATATGGGACGCGCGTGACGGAAATGCTGATGCGCGGATTTCGCAAGAATTCTGTCTATGGGAAATTGTGCATTTGAAAAACGAAATTTGCATTTGAGTTGAAAACAATGCTTGTTGTAATTCGAATATAGATGGGTTGAGGAAATGGAATGTAACACTTAATCCAGATCAAGCCAAAGCTAAAAGATAAAGTCTTAAATTTTAGCGAGCTCACACTTGGCAACTTGCAATTACCCTCAAAAATGCCTCTGTTAAAGCGATCACGGGCAGCTAGTACTGTGATTACAGTTCGGGGAGGAAAATCGAGTCTTATGCTAACATTGAATTGGCAAGAGATTTTACACTCTAAAATCATACTGCTGGAGCATAAACAGTGGCTGAATTACTGCCAAATTCAATGAGAGATACTTGTGTGGTAATATATAACGGAAAAAATGCACAAGAACATAGGATGTTGCCACTGAAGCGGTACGAGCGTCTCTCATCCGGTAGTATTTACCACTATATTAAACAACACTAAATCCAATAATAATTCGATATTCGATGCGGACTATTTTGGCTGAAAATATTTAAGATCAAGCACTGGCGAAAATTTAAATATATATTACATTATATATAATGTAATATATACAATCGTTTAGCTTTTGAGTGTCTGGATTTTTTATTTACTTGGGAATTTGTTTGGAATAAAGATTTTTTTCATTTGAGAAAAGGATTTTTTTATTTAGGAAAGGAGTTTTTCATTTCAGATTCACTCGGGAAATCCTACAAAAGACCCTAAACTAACCTGAACTTGAAGCTCTCCTTCCTCTAGCCAGAGTACTGCAGTGCCTTTCAAGTGGAGGTGTTTTCGATTCTTGAAATCGGCCAGTTGGCTCTTATGTAACCAGATATTCGGAGTGAGTATTTGCATTACTGATAGTCAAGCGGCTATACAGTCCTTTGCTGGAGTTTATATGTCCGAAAATCTAGTCCTTGAATATCGTACGTCACTTAATGAGATGTCGAGACATTCGATGATGGAGCTGTTTTAGGGCCATGGCTTAGGGGTATTAATGGAAATTGTGAAGTGGATCAACTTGCTAAGACTGGCACGCTTCTGCCACAAGTGCTTTGCAGTTTCCCTATTGGAATTCCGATGACTTCAGTTAAACTGACCAGTAGGCAAAATACTTAAAGGACGCTGTGTAACTTTTGCTAGTGCTGTTGATGCGAGGAGGAAGGGAAAACAGTTCTTCAACTCCTGTGTGAATGCCCAACCCTTGCTGGAAGAAGGATGAAGTCTCTTGACTCATACTTCTTTATTTGCCTAACCGAAGTGGCTTCGGTGGACTGAAGGGGGTCAACCATTTCATTAAGTACTTAGGTATTCACCGTTTAATACGGATTGTGCACTAACATGGACGATTTTACTTACATGTAGATGTCTGGCTGGTATGTTTATATTTTGTGGCTATGTGTTTGTTTTTGGGGGTGTTTTTTTATTTATTTGGCTGAATTTTAAAAATATGCAAAATTTTGCGACTAATTTTTTGCATCATTTACAAATTGCCGTAATTGTTACGACACATGCTATGCCGGGCAACACCTGATTTGATGATTCCTAGCCAGAAAAAGTTTGTTTACATTTGTAAACTACATGCTACATTAAAGATCAGAATCTGCTCGGGTTCACAGAAAAAGGCATTCCATTTGTATTCTATTACCAAGTACTAAATAGTAGAAATGGAATAAATCAAATAACGCGTATGAAATATGTAAAAATTTATGTGTTGTGAATAATAAAAAAAACTTACGCCAAAAACTTCAAAGTTTTCAGAATTCAAATTCCAAATGTTCGTAAAATTCATATTTAAAATTATCAATTTTTTGTATCTTGAATCTTATTTATTGATTACTGTAAGATGTGAACTACTAGACTAATGTTCACAGATCGAAATTTTGCTTAGCAAGATCTGGGTTGAATTGATTATTATATTTTTGTTTTACTCTTCGCTCATTTGAAGCCGGTTCTGAGGGCGTTTCATCAGGTTCTCCTTTAGTCTTTTTAATCAACAATTCTTGCCTCTTTTTTTCTTCAGCTTCACGTTCGAGACGAGCTTTTCGAAGTCTTTCTAACATTTCTTTCTTTTGTTTATGTGCTTCATCATCTGAGCCATCTTCAGACGACGACTGCGAAGAAAATGAGCTGGAATTTCGTTTGTGTTTTTTATGTTTTTTGCTTTTCTTTGATTTTCGATGTTTGTGCTTCTTGTGTTTTTTGTGCTTTTCTATTTTGGTCTTTAATCTGCTTATTTTATCTACTGGTAGCTCAGAAATTAGTTTCGGAACTTTCAGCTCAGATTTCTCGTCTGGCAAATATCTTTTTATCACGTTGAGTGGATCATGATAAAACTTCTTATTGATATCCTTTTCTGTTTCAGCTGACGTGTAAGATCGCTCGGGAGGTTTTTCATACCAGTTTTGAGTTTTTAAAGCTTCATTTGTATCTTGACCTAAATATGTGAGATAGCCGATTTTCTTTTCATATGCTTCGGTTTCCTCCTTTTTCTCCTTTAAGTACTCGGCATTTGGTTTAGCTACGGGGGTGATTCCGTTTTCACTTATATCAGCAAAGAGATTGACATGCCCTGATGGTACGCTTTGATCTGCCGATGTTGATACAACAGTTGAATGTTCTTTCGCTTTTTCTCGGAGAATGCTTATACGTGCTTCTTTATCCTAAAAATAAAAGCTCGTTGATTGACAACGAATCGGATGCAAAAAAAAATCACAAATCGTTACCGCCAGAGCTATTCGCCTTTGTTTTTCTTTTTCTTCTTCTGCTGCCTTTGCTTGATCCTTGCGAACACGCGCCATATTTTCTCTCGTACGGACATGCCATCTATAAGTAAGTAAATAAAAGTTGTATACTGTATATTGTAAACACATGACTGAAAGCTAGAATTTATATATTTCCTGTGAGTTTTGATATTTGTAGACCAATAAACTATAGAGTTTCTAAACGGCACGATGTTGAATGCCTGTTTCTGATGAAACTGAGCACTGCAAAGGAATCCCATGAATTTAAGTGCTTGAGAACGGCATGCAGAAGACGATTAGATCTCTAACAAGAAGTAGAGGACGTACAAAACCTCATTGATACCTCGACAGACAACTTTAGACCTGGTTTATGGATGGAATAATTCTCGGACGTGATCCGGACCTACTTTGTGGAATAGTTCTCGAATGTGATACGGATTTACTTTGCGGATGAAATAGTTTTCAGCTGTAATTTGGACGTCAGATTACGTCTCGGTTCTACTTTGTGCAATATATGTCCGGGTAAAATACGGCACGGCAATATAACTATAAACTGTAGAATTTTAATACTGTTATAGGTCCAAGAATTCTTCGGGCCACTGTTTGAAAAAGATTCATTCATTTACAAATTGCTCACTCACACAATACAACTTTCCATTATACAAAAAAAAAACATTAGATAGAATAGTCTCGAAGGGCCTAGAACTGCAAATTAAACAAGCAGATACACACATACTCATAATGTTCATATTCGCTGGCCAATTGTAAGCAAAGCTATTTACCTCATCACAAGGTATAAGTCATCACAAGGTAATTATAAAAACTATGCGATCGAAATAGACGAATGCATTAAGCAAAAGTATCATAATTGAAATGTAAACAACAAGATCTGGACACTTCTGTAAAGCCGAAATTACACTCTCGGCAAATGGTCACCTCGTCTATTCTCGCCTGTTTCTCACATGCATGGCAAGCACGAGAGTTTAAATGGCTTCCTCGTCAGTTCTCGTCTGTTTATGGGGGTTTAATGAGCGTTTTATGAGGGTAACCGAGATTTTATGAAGGTTTCGTCCTAGTTCGCGGCCGCTCGAAATGCTGTCAGTTTTATGTATCGAGTCAAAGACATTCAAAAAAAGGTCTGGTGCTGGCTTCGATGATATTTACAAACCTATTTGGTTTGCCCATGAAATCATGGGCAAGATGCATCATATCGGACAAAATGCATGCGTACGGATAGGTATAAGGCATACTGTTCGCTACTTTCTCCAGCTGCTACATCTCAGACCCGTGGGGCTGTACAGCCTCGCAGCCTTCCTAATCAACATCAGCGCGATGTGTTGCAGATGAACACACGAGGCCAGCCTACGACTCTGCAGCAGCAACTGCACTATCACCAACAACAACAACCACCTCAACAACAGTCACTGCAACAACAACCAAATATTCAATAACAACAACAACCGCAACAACAGTCGCTGCAATAACAACCAAATATTCAACATCTTCAATCTGTAAACATGTCATCTGATCCTTCATTAGCTATGGTGAAATCTCCACTGCAAGTGTTTGTATCACGCCTCGCCTACAGCACATCTGCGGGGAATATTGCATCGTATGTTGCGGCTAAGTTGGAGTGTGTTTCCCCTCTCCTTACATGTAAAAAGCTCACGAAGGATAGCCTCGATAATCAAACCATCGTCTCATTCTGGATTACTGGTTCTTTAGGTTTCGACAAAGTTTTACGAAAAGATTTTTAGCCACCCGGTACCTCAGTAAAAGATTTTATTCCGAAGCCTCGTAGGACCAATCGCTCGAATACAACGGAAAACTTTCGTAATTAATAAGATTAATACAATCTATGTATACTACCAGAACATTGTGGATTTAGGACTAAGCTAAGTACACTGAATCTCTTCTCTACTCTTTCTTCTGACCATATAATCTGATTAACCGAAACATGGGTAACAGGATATATTTATGACAACAAGTTGTTCCCGTTTCGTACAGTCTTCCGCCGTGATCGTGATCGAGCTACATTAGGTGAAAACTATGGCGGTGGTGTGTTATAGCCCGTTCACGCTAGGCTCTAAATCAGGCGATTTCGATCAGCTGATCGCTTTAGAGCTAAATCAACTTAAATCTACCTGATTACCCATACATTTTTTTCGGCTTCCGACCGAGTTAATCAAGTAGATTTAGAGTTAATCAAGTACAAATCAGGTACTATTGTGAATTTTTCCGGGCTGAATTGTTCTCAGAGCGTGCTTAATTCCATCCGTGAGAGGGAGAGTAGATTTCAACGAAATGTCATTCGAATTTCGTTCAAAAATAGCAAAAATTGGACAAAAAAGGAAAATGTGAGTTGTACAAAATGAAAAGAAAATGCTCTTGCATGTTTCTGCACCATTTTGAACAACTTTCATGAAAAAAAAAT
The DNA here is from genome assembly GCA_947369275.1 of Nemotelus nigrinus. Classification (NCBI taxonomy): domain Eukaryota; kingdom Metazoa; phylum Arthropoda; class Insecta; order Diptera; family Stratiomyidae; genus Nemotelus; species Nemotelus nigrinus. The sequence goes on from OX376372.1 coordinate 175,365,866, forward strand.
TGTACACACAAATTCGAATGACAGTTCGCTCTCTAAATCTCCTCATTCTAAATCACTTCGGGTAGTGTGAACGCTTACTTGATTAACTTGACAGATTCTAAATCTACCTGATTTAGAAGTGTAGTGTGAACGGCATATTAGTTGCAATTCACGGGTCTCTTCAAGGAACACTCTGTATGGATTTCTCTCCTTCTTTTCCTATTGAATGTATTGCTGTGCGCGTTACACACGCTCCCGGGGGCCCGGTAGCTCTGCTCGCTAAGTCGTCAGGCCGAAAAGCGGCGTGCTACGAAGCCTGCGGGTTCGAATCCCGCCAGTGCCATGGCTGTAAGTGTGAATGCGTGTGATTGTCTATGAGGGTGGCAAATGGGCCCAAACTGGTGGCCTAATGCTGGCCGCGTTCCCGGCAGCCCTCTTCACTAACCTAACCTAACCTACACACGCTCCCACAAAAGTTTTCATTGTTTCTTCAGTATATGTTCCTTATAATTCCGCAGTTCCGGTTTATAGCAAATTTTTTGATGAGTTATGCATCTACCTCAGCCTTAGCTTTCTTTCTGCCTTGTCTTTAGTATGTGGAGATTTCAGCTTACCGAACCTGGTATGGATCATAACTTTTCTTCCATAATCTCATCCAGCCATATTTCCTTGATAACCTCATCCTTTCTATCATTGTGTTCATTCTCCCAATTAAACTCGGTGCCCAATATAAATAACAAAATACTAGACTTTATTCTATCTAATATTCCCTCTCATAACATCAGTGTTCATACCGCCTCCTTCCCTTACGTCCAAGCTGACTTACATCACCCTCCTCTCTCAGTCACACTTTATGTCGATCTTCAGACCTTTAGAGCTCCTTATCGCGCCATGCGCTTTAACTTCCATAAAGCAGACTTCGTCGATATGATGACTGAAATGAGCTCGGTTAACTGGTTCTCCTTTTCCCGCTGCCTCACTGTCAATGAACTTGTCATAAAATTTCACAACTTCCTATCTAACCTTACCTCCCGTTTCATTCCTTCCACACGCCCTGGCAAGCCTAATGACGCTTCTTGGTTTCGTCGTGATGTGGCGTCTGCCCTCAAGGCCAAGAATGTCACTCGAGCTAGATTTAGACATACAGACTCTCATGATGACTTCCTCGAATTTTCGAGGCTACGTTCTTCTGCCAAAACTGCCATCAATCAAGCTATCCGAGATTACTTTTCCAGTATTGAGTTCTCTATCTGTTCTAATCATCTGAAACCTTTTTGGTCTTATGTCCGTTCCCTCAAAAGTCGGCATCGTTTCCCCGATTCCATGTTCCTCGATAACACTACTGCGTCTAATCCACGTGAAATTTGCAACATCTTCGCAAAATATTTCTCTTCCCTCTTTTCTCAATATAATATCTTGCCTTGTGAAGTTTCCCATGTTGCTTCATCTTCACTATCTTCTATGTACACCAATCCTCTTGAAATTGAATCCTTACTCGAGTGTCTTGATGTCAATGTCGGCTGTGGTTCTGATGGTATCTCTAACCTTTTGGCCAAATCACTTTCATCGTCCCTATGTGTTCCTTTGTCTGTTATATTTAACTTCAGCCTCTCCTCCGGGACTCCTTCCCCGCCAGTTGGAAATTTGCTTATATTTCCCCCATCCACAAGTCTGGTGACTCAGGCTGTGTTTCCAACGTCCGTTCGATTTCCCTCTTTCCTTGTTTTCGAAAAGTGCTTGAAAGAGTGGTTTACAACAGGCTACTTCCTCTCCTCTATCCTTTCCTTGCTCTTGAACAGCATGGTTTTGTCAAAGGTAGATCTCCCACCTCTAATCTTATATCTTTTACCAACTTGGTTGCTTCTGCTTTAGACTAACGGAAACAAGTGGATGTGGTATATACCGACTTTTCAAAAGCTTTTGATTCTGTTTTTTCTGTTCATTTTTTTTGCAAAGCTTTGAAGTTTGGGGTGGCTGGTCCTCTTTTGTCTTGCTTTTCATCCTATGTTTCTGGTCGTTCTTGAGCTGTAACTGTGCTTTCCTCCACGTCTTCCCATTTCGGTCCGCTTTCCGATGTTCCTCAGGGCTGCATTCTCAGTCCATTATTATTCCTAGTGATCTTCCTTCTTATATTCGTTCTCCCAGCCTCTTTTTTACCGATGACTTCAAGATTTTCAAAGTAATTAAATCTACCAACGACTGCCTCTAACTCCAAAATGATATCTGTACTCTGGGCGACTGGTGCTCTAAAAATTCACTTACTTTGAATATATCCAAACGTCATTAAATGTCCTATACGTATAAAATGTCACCCTTAATATATTCCTGTACTCTGTACGGATTTTCTACTACGGCTTGTAACAATTTTAAGGACTTTGGTGTGTACTTTTATCCAAAGCTCAAATTCGACCAACACATTGCCTATGTAACCGTCAAGGCCTTTCGTCTGTCCGGTTTCATCCTTAGATGCTCTACTCCTTTTACTAGCATCTCTACCTCTTTCCATCTGTTTTTTTCACTTGTTCGTAGAATCCTAGAGTATTGTTGTCAAGTGTGGTCTCCCCGTTTTAAATATCTCAGTGATGCAGTGGAACACGTTCAGCGTAGGTTTACTCGCTCATTGTTGTTTAAATGCAACATCCCTTGTAGATTAATCACAATACAGCGTTTTCCGCTGCGGCAAACGCAGTGCTCCACAGGGGGAGGCGTGAATGCCGCAGTTGAATTTGGTAAATCACAATGCAGCGACAACGTAGCTGTCAATGCAACCAAGGCACCAACCAAAATCATTTTTTTTCTTTTGTATTGCTAAATCCTGTTGTCCGAGGATTAGGTTGGCTTATCTCAATACACATCAGCCTTCGCTTGTCTATTCCACCAGACCATTCAACCTAATTCAAACAGAGTTAATTCAACCTAGTGGTGATGCCAACCTATGGTAGGTATCACCGCTAGCGGTGCGGCAAAATTAGAAATTTGGCAAATTCTGCCGCTGCCGCAAATTCGGCCGCAGCCATTGAGCGCGTTACCATACAAAACAGTGCATTCTAATTTTTTGACAGCACTTTGCCGCAGCCCACTGGTTTGCCGCAGTGGAAAACGCTGTATTGTGATTAACCTATTACTGTGAGTATAGTGATCGTCTTTCCTTGTTCCAAATTCCTTAATTAGATTCCCGACGAGTGTTCCTTGACGAGTGTTTGCTTTCAAGCTACTCCATTATCCGATGCTCTTCGATCTGGGTTATATGCTGTGCATACGTAACGTCAATCGATCAGATAGATCTCAATTAATAGGTCTGTTTCCGTACTTTTAGTCACTGAATTTTCCTGAATTATGTGATGGGAGAAATTCATAAAAAGTACAGGAACGCTCTCATTGCATTTCCTGAAAATTAACAGCCAAAAGTGTCAGTTTTCGGTTTTTGGAAGAACAATAGTGATTATAAAGCCTTTCTAAGCGGTGATAAATTATCGCCACAAAAATATTCGCCCTTCATAATAACATTACGCCAAAAATCGTTTGACAGTTTTCAGTTTTTTTCAGAGGCTCAGACCCTACTGCAATTTACTGAAAGAGGGGAAATGTTCAGTTTTCAGTAAGACGGCGTACGGGAACGGCTTCATTGCAATTAATCCCAAGCAAGCTCTTGGTACTACGCTTCATACGACTTTAATGTATTGAAATTCACCTACCTCCTAAATACTGGCCATCCCATTCTAAAACTTTTATCGTAAAATAAGTACACTTTAAGCTTTATTTTGATATAAAAGTAAGCAAAATTAACTTGGTCCAAAATATTCAAATAACGAGTTGAAGTGTTTACTTCCGGTTTTACACAGATCTAATTTCAAAATTAAAAAGATCAGTTAGATTTCTATACAAATCATTAGGTTTAATGTTTTTCAGATTTTTTTCCAAATCTCAGAATCGGCTTCCAAAAAAACTTTTCATCAATTTCGCCAATTATTCAAAAGCCATAGCTCGGCAGCTAAACCTCATAGAAAAAGGAAATTGCATATAAACGTTCATATCCTCCAGAAGTACCATTATGCACAATATGAAATATATGTGAAATGCCCCATATATGTACTATTTTAGTATGTAATCAGCTAAAATATGGAACCAAGTGCGTTAAAGAGCTGGAAAACCATAAGAAGCTTTTGTTGCGCCAAAACTAAAAATATCTGAAGCCCGGGATAAAATTATAAAAAGATATATCAGCTCGTTATAGCAATAACAAAAACTCTTTTCTGACGTAATCAGTTTCTCGGATATAAAAAATATGAAACATTAGTTTCTTGAATCTATTTTCCTGCACCAAGTTTCTTGCACTTACTCCGGTGCAAGATTCGAAGCAGGTGCTACAGGCCCGCGAGATGAAAGGACCAAATGCTGACTATAATAATAAATTCAATCGAATCTCATTATGCTCTGCTTTATAGAGAAGATCCTATTTAAACTCTAACCCATTCCTAAAAGTCACCAGTTTGCATTTCAAAAGAGCAACGAAGTTGATATTCAATAGTAGGTATTCTTGTCTGAGAGTAATTGAAGTGATTGGAATTTTCTTGTAATTTTCGGTCGATTGTTATAATGCCAACATGTGTCAAAGATGCAATCATTACAATCAAACAAGATATTTAAATTGAAACAAAGTGCAATATAATTTCCATGGAAGCTTTCTCCTGAAATCTCTTTATAGAATGTGTGTAATCTGAATGACATTTATTTTGCTTTCTAAAATGTCGAAAATCAATATTTATCAAATTATAAACTATAGGCTTAACATATTATAACGACTTTTTAAATATGCCAATGATAAATTATAAATTCGTCAAGAATATTAATAAATTAATTCAAAGTAATTAGTACTTATAAAATATTAATACACATAAACATAACATATAACATGAAATTCCTAGAAATGGTCGGAGCTAGTCATTGTTTTTACATACTCGAATCAAATATTTCTTCTGTACACATATATCTTCCCGTGTGCATAGACAAACAAAAGATATTTACTGCCGCGCTTTATCAACCAATTTTATCACAATGCAATTTAAACACTGCTAATCGGTATTACGCACTCATTGAGAGGTTTCCTGCTATTTTCCATCAACTTTGCATCTAGGCCATTCAACCTTGCAGCTTTTGTTTCGCTTTCATATAAGAAAGCAGTGAAGCTATTCAAAAGAAATAGTAACACAGTAGCACGTTCACGTTTATAGTTCATTATGTTGTTCCCGTCAAAGTTGATTGTCTTATTTATGTATCTTGTCATTTCTACACATGGAATCAAAAATGACATGGACAAGGAATATCAAGAAACCCGTAACATAAACTACACTGGACCTCTACGGTTTCCACCATTCGACCTAGTAGCAAACAATACGATGATATTACTTGGCGCATTTCAAGGACTCGTACTTCCAGCAGTTCCGAATTTGATAAGTGGTCGAATCGGTGACAAAGGCTTACCAAATATCCCGCTGCCAGTGAAACACAATTCTCAAAGTTCTGTTAATAATTTTCTATAAATGATGCTTTTGCTAATTAAATTAAAAATAATACATAATGAACAAGACTATGTACTTAAAAACAAATTATGTATGCAATGTTGATTTATGTTATATATTTACATATTAGATTGTACATATTACACGGACATCGAAATGTCAACTTCTCGATTATCAAGACTTCTTACTGGTAAAGAAAAATATGTAGACTAATTTACTCTCTTTGAAAGCTGGGATTTGTTCAACATGTGGCTTAGTATAGACATGCAAAAGTATGGGACTATGACCATATACTAAAACCGAGTATTTCGGATACAATTTCTTCATCATTTCAATATCTTACAGATGTGATATTGTTTTGTTAGAATGGATACTTTTTCACTTTGTTCACAGTTCACTATTTGGGCACCAAGATCTTACTTGCCCAAAGTGGCCCTTTTTGGCCTTTCGTTGGTATTAAACCACTAAAACACAAAAATAAATCAACCGAATTCCTGTCCGTATGCGAAGATTTTAGACTTGGTCGATTGCTACTACACTTAGTTGACTTTTAAAATAGTAAATTTTATTCTATAAACTAAATTTTTAAAGGTTTAATAGAATATATTTCAAAAATATCACTGAAATTAGGCTTTACAGATGAATAGATTAGCTCTTCATAGCAAATTTATGTAGTTTCTGCTTCTTGTCTCTTGAAAATTATAAATATCTAATAAAAGTATAAATATCTAATAGTTACAAGTATATGTACATATCACATAAAGAAAATTAAGAGCGATCAAGCGTTCTTGCAAACGACAGATAAACAGTGTAAGAGGTGAATGAAGACATCGATTGTAATACGAGAATAGATAGAAATGAATGTGGAAATTATTAAAAATTTAATTTCCGCTGTCGTGATTCTTTTGTTATTTGGGTGAAATGTAGTTTTATCGGCAATTTCTACCTTCTCGCTTAATCGTAGTTGGTATGTGTCGATCCAACATCGTTAATTTTACCGTTTAGACTTAATTTTATGAAAAAAAAAAAATTTAACTCATAAATCCTATTGTACAAAATCATATAAAAGGCTTAATACTACACCAGATAACGCGGCGAAATCAATCGTAGGCTTATTGCGTGAACGAAAAAGGTCGTTTTTTAATTCCATATGTACATATTATGATACAGTCACACAGCTCAATCTAGTTTTATTACTTCTTAATGCTGTGCGAATGAAATACCGAAAACTTAAAGTTTTCAATCAAATTATAAAAATTTCCGGCGTCCGGGCGTATTTGGATAGCTAGCTTTTGAAATAAGGCATTAAGTGAGGTTCTAATCCAGTTAGAAAACAGCTATGAAGCAACCGATAGATTTTTTTAGCGAACAGAAAACTACAGGCCACTCTTGCCTTCGCTATCTCGTCTTTTGATGGTATTATAACTGACATGGGAAAGATTCATAATTTTCTAATTGTTATAATATATAAATTCCCTGGAGAGTAACTAAGCTTTCATAGAGTGAGGCAGGGGAGGTTGTGGTTTTTTTTCAGGCCATCGACTGTGTAATCGAATATATAACTAATATAACGTTATGGGATAAGATTCCGCCCGTCGAATATCGACTTGTGCACTTACTGCACACGGAAGAAAAAAAAATGCATTCTGTTTATTTGTATTGTACTTACTGCTTTATTACCAGAATATTTAAAATATTACAACATTGAAGAATTAGAATTGGTAAAAACTATTTGATTGAGGATTAGTTAAGCCGCAGTTCCATTACTTCATCACGTGTAGATTTTAAGTTACAAGTGATCAATACTCGAGCTTATATAAATCAAGTGTAAAATAATACAAACTTAAGCAAATTGGAACTTATCCCAATCAAGGTAAAAGTATGCAGCTCTGCTTGTAACAAGATTAAAATTCCATTGTTTAGATTATAAGCCTACGGGTCTTCGCAGAATTTTCATTTATATGCCAAATACTAAAGATGGATCCAAAAAATATTCAAGAATACTATAGTGCCTTTTTATCGTAGTAATTGTTGACAATCAATTCACTGGTAGTTCGGTTATACTTATACTTAATCAGTTTCAGGCTCAACGCTCATGTCGATTGCGTTACTGTTCCGACTCAATAGTCGCATTTTGTTTAGTGAAAATAGTCGGTAGCAGACTAGACTAACATAACTGACATATGTAGACTTCTCTTGACTTAAGGTAAATCTAGATCAGATTGAATAATATTTGTGGATCTATATGATATTGTATTTACCCAGGAGCTTCTGTTTTGAGCCCACAGCTTCGTTACTTTGTATATAACTCCTGATATTCCAAGAACAGCAATTATAATAACTAAACTTTTCATAAAGAGCAAATTCTGCTCCAGATGTTTTTCATAAAGCGTTGACTCTCGGATGTCATTCTTTCGAACGAGCGACGATTCCTGTACTTCAGCGTCACGAAGGCCACTCGAAGCGCTTTGATTATGCAAACACTCAATTCCATGAACGTTTTCACGCTCACTTGAAACATTTGCTGTTGGAAATACTACACCTTGATTTAGTAGCGACATCAAATGTAATAAATATGAGCAATTAAATTGATTTCCGTCTAGTCCTAATGTTTGGAGCGATGAGAATGATGCAAAAGTATGGCGGCCATTTATTTCAGATAAATTATTCCCACTTAAGTGTAATTCCTGCAAGTGCTGATACATATATGGTAGAAATATGTCCACATTCAAATATTTTAGATTATTTCCGGATAAATCCAAATATTCTAGATGAGTTTGACTAGAAAATGTTCCAAAAGTTAGTCCGTTTACATTTGTATGGCTCAAATCTAACTTTTTTAATTTTTTTAGCTTGGCGAAAGTGGATATATTCAGTTTTCCAATGTTGTTGTGACCAAGTATCAGTTGTTTCAAATTAGCCAAATTCGTGATATTTTTAAGACTCTTTATTTTGTTGAAGGACAGGTCCAAACTTTCCAGAGACTCGCAAGGCAAGTTATTGACATGCTCAGTGCAATTTATGCTGAATGACGATAATTCGTTATGGCCAGCGTCAAGCTTTGTTAAGTTTTCCCTGACCGTTAGCGTTAAGTGTTGTAAAAAGTTGTCTGATATGTAAACACTGCGGAGGTCGTTCGAATTTTGAAAAATTTTCGAATCAATATTAACCAGTTTGTTTTTCGCCAAGTCCACCAGTTTCAAGGAGTTCAAATTGCGAAAGACGTCTATTTCAATATGATCAATTCTGTTATCACTTAGATCAATTTTCTCCAACAGTGAGTTTTCACTAAAAATGTTTCGCTCAACATTGACGATCTGGTTTGAAGCTAAATTGAGGCTCAGAAGTGATTTTAGCCCGTTAAAGCTATGCTCATTCAGCAACTCAATATGATTATGATTCAAATGCAAATCACGTAGATTCGATGCCCCTAAAAATACAGACCCCGTAATCGCTCTAATATTATTCGAGCTAACATCCAACCAGATCAGATCATAAGCCATTGTGAAAGTATTTCGAGATATTTCGATTATGCCTGAATTTGAAACGTCTAAATTCTGCAATCTAGGGAACTCTACAAAAATTGCTTGTGGTATGTACAGCAGTTCGGAATCATAGAACTTCATGAAAACGGAATCTTCCACGCCTTTACATGATGGTTTGGATACCGCCACCTGTTGACTATGTGCTACATGTAATCCAGTTATTGTGCAGTAGGTATATTCCACACTGTGTAAACAAAAATCTGCATACTCATCACAGACTAGTACAACTTGATCACTTTCAGCTGTTCTCGTGATAAAATAAATGAAGAAGATCCTACAAAATAGACAATATTTTAGACAATTCACTAGACTATAACCAAAGGTATACCGTAATGCATATTTGCCCAACATTTATTCTTTCGAGATTAGTTAACGGTTCACAGAGCTCTTCTATTAGACGCAAGCTAAGATCAAACTAAACTTGAAGTATTAAAATTACAAACTACAACTTTACATCAACTTATCAGTATCAGCAGGAAACATGCAAAAATAAAAATGTTTCATTACTCACTTTTCTTTTTGATATAAAAGTATTTTGCCTGTGTTAAGCATCTAAAGAAGCATCGCAGCACATGAAAAATCCGTATTTCTTATGCTTTGTTGCAGTAGTTTTTTATCATCACACGAAGAGGCATCTTATCAAAGTATCGTAATAGAAGGAAGAGTCATTCTAAGTAGCTTTTAGAACATATTATTTGTACTCATTAAATTAAAACTGGCCAGTTTTCAGGGAAGTTTTAGGTCTCTTTGTTTCACCCTGTGTTATTAATGTTTGCACTCATATGTATATGTTTTCTACATGAAATGCATTATCAGTGACCTCGAGTAACGACAAGAGCACTTTTCCAAGTGACAATTTTTAGATATCACATTCGCGGTTATATTTAGCTGTGGCATATTGCGTATCTTTGTTGAATACTTTTTTGCAACCAGAATCATCAAAGTATCTTATACTTGTAAATATAGCATTTTACACTTCATTATTCGACTTTTTATTATATAGATTATTAATTATCATGTTTCAAAACAATTTTGATCTTGGATACATCTTGAGACTGACATATTAGGCGCGTTTTTTTGCTCCCCTTATCCATAACAGAACAATGCTAATCAGTGCAGACGCATTGGAAACAACAACAACTCATGTTATGGATAGGGGGAGTTGTTGTTGTTTCCAATGCGTCTGCACTGGTTAGCATTGTTCTGTTATAGATAGGGGGAGCAAAAAACACGCCTATTATTGACCAAAGTAGAAGGAATGTACAAAAAGCTTTACTAAGAGTTAGTCCAATCATTATTTGATAAGTGGAGAAAAGCCAAGATAATTTTGTGAATGAGATTTTAAAGCCACTCAGACTTTACATTTTTCGTACCTATGAATAACGTGACTTCAAACGTGCCAACGCAAAAGGTTAACACAAATGTAAATTAGTTACATATACTTACAAGTGCTAGGCCCTTAAAATTAAAATACTCATGATACATCAAGAGACAAGTTTGTAGTGTGATGTCAAGTTAAAATTGAAATCAAAGGTACAGTGAGTTTTGTTACTAACATTTTCATAACAAAGTTCACTCACCAGTTTCAATATTGAAGATAAAATAGAAGTTGCAGTAGCGTAACTTTGCTTTGATTCTCTCATAAGGAATCTCTTGGCACTTATCGCAATATTAATGTTTTTATGATATACAATGGTAAGTACACATAATACTCAATTGGAGCAATGCTCGTTGGAGCAAAATTCTGTGGTCAATAGTGTCAACGGCCTTTTTGAGATCGACAAAAATGGCTGCTACATAGTTACCTTTATCTAATGAACTGTTAATGAATTGGACCGCGTCTAATGTGACCGCTATTGTATTGCTGTGTTCTTGGAAACTGTACTGAATTGGTGCTAAAATTGATGCCTCATTGATGTGTTGCACTATACGGGAATTTAAGAGTCTCTCAAATAACTTGCTCATTACACTAGTAATGGTAATTTGGCGATAATTAGAGGGATCCGAAGGGTCACCTCCCTTAAAGATTGGTGCTATTCGCGCCCACTTAAGGCTCTCCGCAATTTCATTTTTAAACATTTTGACGTTTTCGGATGTTAAATTGTCTACACCTCGAGAAACTTTGGTTTTATGTTTATCTATAATTTCCATTACTTCACTTGGCACTGTAGGTCTTAAATGAATACTGGCATAGATTTCAGGTATTCTACTACCACTTTGCTCGAATGCATTATGGAATTGTTGGGTGATGTTAGTCCCAATCATTGCAAAATAATTATTCAAGTCTTCTGCGATAGATTCAGGAGTTGAAATTAACAATCCGTTTATGGATAATTCATTAATACATGTTGCCTGCTTGTTTACATTTTAACCAGCTTGCATTAATTCATTAATAATTCTCCAGTATTTTGAACTACTTCCAGCCGATGCTTCAAACTTTTTCGAGTGAAATTCCTGTTTAGCTTCCTTTATTAGTCGACTCGACTCCTTTTTTAACACTGTGTAGCTCTGCTTTGCGCTTATTTTTCGATACATCTATAACTTTTTCGGCTATCCACGATACTTGGCGTACTCTTATATGCTTGGTAGTTGTTGCTTTGTTCTTGGCTTGCGTTAATCAGTTCTTCGAAATTTATTGCTATGTTGCTACTTAGATCATCGATATGATCTACAACTACGTAAATATGTATTTGCGACTCCAACAACGGATAGATTGAAAAGGATCCAATAGAAGAGGCTATCGAATTTTGAATAAAATCAGCGAAAAACAAAATGGGGTCTAGAGTTTGAAGTGTCAATCTTGAAGAAGATGCCAGAGTTTTTTGTAGACTTTTCTCTGGAGACATGTCAGTGAGAACAAACATATAAGTTAAGGTATGAAGTGTAATTAAAATTAATAACAATTGTACTTTCCCTTATACCGATTTGTCTGGGAATTACTATGACGATATGTTTGATGATGCACCCGGACCGCGCATACTGATTGAGAGAGTGAAAGGAAGGAGGCAAAAAAAGCTGCAACTAGATATTTACTGCAGGTAATTAAAGTCGTATCTTACCTAATCGGAATAAATCAAAATTTCAAGAAATTTGTTCAAGTTAAAAGAAAACAAACCTTTTTAAAGTATTTGTTTGAGATATATATTCATTAAAATTAATTCAAACGTAAATATATATTGATATGCGAAGTACCAAATCAAATCAGTTTATGTGTAATATATTAGATGCGAATGGCCCATACATACTGAGTGATCAAGATTGTAATGAAGGAGCACACAATGAACCAGTGATCGCAAATTCAGCTAATGAAACCTATACTTAAGAAGAGCATAAAATCATAAATCAAGCATCTTTTCAGAAACTTTTCTCTGGACATATGTTCTTAACAGCAAATATTTGCATTAAACGACTCGCAGTAGACAAAATACTATTTTCGACTGCAATTGTACTGTCCCTCATACCAGTTTACCAATTATCTGCGAAGTGGCACATGAAAATATACTATCAATAGTACTATAATAGTTTTTCTTTAAGGTTGAGTAAACGACGCGAAAATACGAAAACGGAGGGGCCGATTGGCCAATAATGTGCGAAAATGGAGGAATCGCGGTTTTTTTTTTCAAAATAAAGAATATTATAAATTTTATTATATATACGACTCATTCTCTCGACTTTTTTTAGCTAATTAAAGCTAAAATTAAAACTCTGAAATTTACTGAAAATTGTGTTTCCGGCAAAACGACGTGTTTTTTAGTTCTAAAATGATTCTAATCTCCGATTTCACTTCTACAGCTTCTGAAAGTGTGTTTACAAATGGTTGAGTGGCGTGTAAATACGAAAACGGAGGATCCGATTGGCCGATAATGTCCGAAAATGGCGAGAATGGAAGAATCGGGGAAGTTTTTTTTTTGAAGAAAAGGAAAAGTTCACTAATTTTTACGGCTGTGCTTAAAAAATATATAGTCTTAATTGTGGATTTTCTCTCCTTGCTAATCTGCACGAATTTAGCGAATTTGGTGGTATGTAGACCAACATATTAGCGAATCAGACTTATTTGTGAATGGAATTTCGAATATGGCCAAGTATTGACGGTAATGTTAGCACAGGCAGAATTTCAGATTGTTTTTATTGTGTCCCAATTTTTTTCCTAGCTTGTAAAAATATTTTAATTTAAACCAATTTTTTTCTTTTGATGCTAGATTTATTTTGATTACTGGACATATATCGATATTTCGAGGGTAATCTGCCCTCTTCTTCAGTTTCTATTGCTCTAATCTTAAAATAACTTAGGTATCTTATTTAAGGTGCTTACTTTTAAAGTATTGACTAATACTAATTACCAGCTAATTATCTATTAATTATATACTTAAGTACATTTAACTATCTATTTTAATTACATTATCATCATAAAATATCTGTTCAAATTAACCTGAACAATAGTGATACACAGTTTCCTTGGTCCTGTGTTTAGTCGCCTATCCATCGGGGTTTTCCATATGTTCAGGCTTTCGTAAGCATCCAGTTTTCGTACCTGCTGTACTTCCTTAATCACCTCCACGTTATCCCACGTTATGCTGTGCTCCTCCTCCAGGATGTGTTTCGCTACTGCTGATCGTACTACCGGTGTGTTCCTTTTCCTTGCTGAGGCTGCTTCCCGCTTATGTTTGGTTAGTCTAACACCAACTAGCCGTTTCGTTTGTCCAATGTATATTTTGTCGCATTCTGGGCAAGTAATTTTGTATATTCCACATTTTTCCTTCTTATCTTTTTTGCCTTTCACGTGACATAATTTGGTACTTCGTTTTTTTACCCTACTGGTTGGAACTGCTTTTATATCAAAGTGTTGAAGAAGTTCCTGAATTTGCTTAAACATAAACGTAAAAATAATTAGAACTCTTATGGCTGGTTTTTGTTTTTCTTGTATAAAGAGCGTCGTTAACAGATCACGCTGTATTTTTTCCTTCTTCTTTTTGACAAGGTTTCCAATTATTTTCTCGTCAAATCCATTTTTTCTCGCGGTATCTTTAAGATATTTAACATCTGAGTTAAAACTTTCCTAGATCATCGAGTTACAAGGCGCCATTTTTGTTCTCTGGGTGTGTGTGGGCTTCCGGTAGATATTAAACCTAAGAAAACCTTCTTTCCGTATGACAATTAAATCCAAGAATGGTAGTTTCCCATTGTTTTCGACTTCCATTGAAAATTGGATATCCTTATGTGCTTGGTTCAACTTCTTCAAAGTTTCTGCCAAAGCATTCATTTTTACGATAGCTAGAATGTCGTCCACATATCTCATCCAGACATGAGGAAGCGAACCTTCTTCATGAAGTTTCTTCTCCAGTCTGTCCATAAATATCTCACTCATTAGTGGGGATAAGGGATTTCCCATGGCAACAACTTTCATAGCTGTAAAGTATTCCCCCCTAGGAAAAAAATTGGTACACAATAAAGACAATTTAAAATGACTACCAGGTCAAAATCCGATTTTATTAAATTCGTAGTGTATAAGATTTCTTAGATTATGTTTGAAAAAGAATGTGACATTCTATTAAATTAAGGTCCCATCTGTTAGGAGTAGGAAAACAAATAGTGCTAGCCGAAAGGAATCTCATTAGAGATTCCGTAAATAGGCTATATATAAAATTAGGGGAAATCACACTAAAAGTTTATTCCCTACATTTAAAAATGGCTAGTGATACTTTAAGTAGAAAAGGGGACATTTAAGACATTGTAGGGAAAGCAAACAGGGCTTTTGAATGTGAGAAAGATAGAAAGAGGAAAATTCTCACAAGAAAACTGAAGGAGCTGACGAGAAGAAAGGATACCATGGAAAAGAAAAAGAATGCTGTAGAGACTATCCCTAACTATGTGGTGAACAAATCCACGGTCCAATGCACAGAAGAGCAAATGGAACTGCTTAACCAAGGTCTGAATTTTGCTGTCAAGGAGACAATATTTCCTACAGAAGACTTGGTAGTAGACGTCGATGCCGCGGTAAAACCCTTCCCAAACAGGAGAAAGCACAAATTAGAGGCAACGTGGCTAGACTCATCAGGAAGGAAAACCGTAAGAGGGGGAACACTGGCAAGGCACAAAGGATGCTTAAAGAGTTGGCTACTAAACCGGTCTATTATACCAAAGCAGACAAGGGAAATGGTTATAATGGACAAAAATGAATATGACCGATTAGTTATGGAAAAGCTCAACAACGGGGATCACTATGAGCTAAGAAAAGATCCCTTACCAGACTATCAAACGAGTTGAAAGAATCTTGAAAGAGTGCAAAGGGACGATTGGAGAGATCTACAAGCTGCGGATTTCAAACCCGGCGTTGCCAAGAATTAGGTGCCATCCGAAGATACACAAGGAAGGAAATGAGCTAAGAGAAATTGTAACCGCTACAAACGCTCCGACAAGGAGAATCGCAAAGTGGATTGTAGACGAGTGTAGTACCTTAGGGAAGATTAGCGATAGAACGGTTAAAAATCGTGACGAGGTGATAGAGCGACTTGGAAGAGTGACAGCAATAGGGGAAGATGAGCTAGTTGTATCATTTGATGTCAAGGCTTGATGACGACATTCTAGCAATCGTAAAAAAGAATGCTTTGGCAGAAACTTTGAAGAAGTTGAACCAAGCACATAAGGATATCCAATTTTCAACTGAAGTCGAAAACAATGGGAAACTACCATTCTTGGATTTAATGGTCATACGGAAAGAAGGTTTTCTTATGTTTAATATCTACCGGAAGCCCACACACCCAAAAAACAACACCTTCCATGTCTGATCATTGGCATTCCCAAAAATGGAGCCTTTTAACTCGATGATCGAGGAAAGTTTTAACTCAGAAGTTAAATATATTAAAGATAACGCGAGAGAAAAAAGGGATTTGACGAGAAAATAATTGGAAACCTTGTCAGAAAGAAAGACAAAATACAGCGTGATCTGTTAACGACGCTCTTTATACAAGAAAAACAAAAACCAGCCATAAGAGTTCCAATTATTTTTACGTCAATTTTCAAGCAAATTCAGGAACTTCTTGAACGCTTTGAAACAAAAGAAACGGTTAGTTGGTGTTAGAATAACCGAACATAAGCGGGAAGCAGCCTCAGCAAGGAAAAGGAACACAACGGTAGTACGATCAGGAGTAGCGAAACACATCCTGGAGGAGGAGCACAGTATAACGTGGGAGAACGTGGAGGTGATTAAGGAAGTACAGCAGGTACGAAAACTGGATGCTTACGAAAGCCTGAACATATGGAAAACCCCAATGGATAGGCGACTAAACACAGACCAAGGAAACTGTGTATCACCATTGTTCAGGTTAATTTGAACAGATATTTTACGATGATAATGTAATTAATATAGATAGTTAAATGTACTTAAGTATATAACTATTAAATAATTTAAGTATATAATTAATGGATAATTAGCTGGTAACTAGTATTACTCAATACTTTAAAAGTAAACACCTTAAATAAGATACCTAAGTTATTTTAAGATTATACCAATAGACATTGAAGAAGAGGGCATATTACCCTCGAAATATCGATGTGTCCAGTAATCAAAATAAATCTAGCTTCAAAAGGAAAAAATTGGTTTAAATTAAAATAGAATTTCAGTTTTACTACGAACTTTCATTTTCAAAAATCACGGCACATCATGAGCAAAATGTGCTCTCCCACTACCTGTCGGAATGGATTTAAAAAAAAAAATTACTGTGCCTATTGTTAGGATGGCACTAAAATGAAATGTTGTAATAGATTGCATCAAATTGCAGCAGAAATGCTGCAATTGTAGTAAAACTACAGACTGTGGACTAATTATTGCACATTCAATTGAGTGTTGGCCAACGGGATAAACGAGAGTTTAAGTGCCAATGATTAGATTAGGCGTATTTTTTTGCTCCCCCTATCTGTAGTAGAACAATGCTGACGCATTGGGAACAACAACAACTCCCTCTTTCCATAACAGAAGTTGTTATTGTTTCCAATGCGTCTGCACTGGTTAGCATTGTTCTGTTATGGATAAAGGGAGCAAAAAACGCGCCTATTATTTTTAAATCGGTCACGATCGGCTTTGCTTTAAGCAGCAATCGGTGATGAATTTGAAGACTTACCTTTTCTTCGGTAAAATATTCATTCTCCACAACAAACTATTTTAGCAACACAAAATCTGTTTTGACAGCCTCAGATGTAAATATGTCACTAGCGTAGTGTCACGTAGCGAGATTTTACCGGCAGATATCGCTGTAATCTGCAAGACGTATATTGACCACCCATGACCACCGCAAGCCTCAGATCTCATATTTCACAATAGACAGCGATGGCATGTCATTCAATTAAATGCTTTAAATTCATTTTTATTGCAGATTTCATCTATTTGACGCCAGTGCCCGTATCATTAACAAAATACCCAGCCATCACAGTTTCTCTGTACGATCCCAGTAATAATGCCATTGTCAAATAAAAACAATTTGTTAAATACTTTCCGCTATAATAAACATTCAAATAATTTTCTATTAAAATCTTGACGGTGAATTGCTTTATGCAATTTCGAACTGAGGAATGACTAATCGCAAGACCCATCTTTCCAGCCATCTCTCCATCGCTCGTAGATTTTCGTACAATCAAACACAGGCTTGCCTATTTTAACGTTAACTCGATTGTGCAATCTGCACAACCACTGTGCAAAAGCGTGCTGAGACGAGGCGTCCACAGGATTCTTTATTAGTCTATAAATATAGCACAGAAATCGCTGGATGAAATCATATAAAATGAAGCTAATATGTATTTCACTTACTCATTCCTCAGATCGCGAGCACAATATTCGCAGGGGTACAGATTCGCCAATGAGTTCATAAAGCTTATTATGTCTTTTTTCTGCGTGTCTGTAGGATTGTCCGGATACGTCATACTAACAGAATGCAAAAGACCCCAGGTTGCACGACCCAGCTCGTTCTTGTCAAGTGGACAGTCTCGATATTGAATTTGATTTTCCGTGGCTCCTGCTTCTATCTTTTTGTTGTCCGAATTCTGAACAATAAATTCACAGCTTGTCAGTCTAGATTACTCACATTCAACCATTGTTACTAACTGAATTTGCCTGTGACATCTGCATTGCATCTTTCTGACGTCTCGCCCATGTTTTGAAATCCGTACAAGATCTGCAATTTGGATCACCTTGGTAGGAATTCCTTTTTGAATTTGAGTCATATTCTGACATCTTTTTCCGACCGGCAATAGGAACACTTAACTCCCTACGCTGGACGTGTTTTGACGGATGGCGGTCCCATGTCAACGAGGTAGCTATTTTCCCATAAAACCTCGTAAAGAATTTGCTTGGTTTGCATTGCGTGTGGTAGGATATTTGACGAAGAATTTTGTCAGTCAGTGTAAAGACTGTTATTTTGAATTTTGGATGACCTAAATAAATTTGCTTTTAAAGCTTAAAAATGCGATTTCGTTTTGCATGCTAAATACAATTTACGACAGCTGAGCGTCAGACTGATTTTAACAAACGAATGCAAAAGGTGACTTTTTATCGTAATATGATTTTCTTACATCGATCGATCAATACACTTCTAAGTAGATTGTGAACTTTGAATAGAATTTGTTTGAGTAGTTTTTTTTAAATAAAATACGATTCAGATAGTGATAAGGCTAGTAAATGATTGGTATATACACTCTCTTTTTGGTTTCAATTGGATTTTCCTTTTTTTCTTTTCAATTTGCTATAGGGGTCAGATCACATTGGGCAAAATATTGGGCAAACTCAACTTGATGGTCCCCAGTTCCAAAACTTTACCACCAGGGGGCGCATATGTAATAGCAGGAGTAAAAAATTGAAGAAAAACACAAAAATATACAAAAATACACGAGAAGACAACTTACTGAAGAAAAACAAACAAACAAAAAAACATCTCCAAAACAAACACACAACCACAAAACACGAGCATACCGGCTAGACATCTTTCTGTAAAATCGTCTAACGGCTATGGGGAATATGTAATCAATTTAGCTTGATTAGCTTTAAAACCCATTTGCATTTTCAATACGACTCCGCAACAGTGCAGCATTGTGCCAATAGACTATGAGTTTCACTTGCGTTTACTCCGCTGTGGAGTTTTTACTGTACTAACAGTATACATACTGTAAGCGCTGTACCACAGCGTAAGAAGTTAGTTCCTAACCTGCGTGCCAACTCATTCTATTTTCCCAAAAAACCACTTCGACCTTGAAATCGCGCATCCATTTACGCAATACATTATCTGTCAAAGCAACCTGAGAGTGTGTTGGAGAGGGAGCCGTATGTGAGCAACGAAAAATCTAGGATGAATATGTAATTGTCCAATCTTATCTTGCATCTCTTTCTGTTCCATGCGATTTCTTCCAACTTTCCAGTCTGATCAACAACACACTTTGTCCACAGCGTAAAGAGTTAGTTCCTAACCAGCGTGCGGACTCCGTATATGTATACGGCCCAAAACTTCCAGTGATCTAACCTGAGATTGTATTGTTAGTCAGCCTGGAAAGTTGGAAGAAATCGTATGGAACAGAAAGAAATGCAATATACGATTCGACAACTACATACTCAGGCTAGATTTTTCGCTGCTCACATACGGCTCACTCTCGCAAAAAATACTAGCACACTCTCAGGTTGCTTTGACAGATAATGCATTGCGTAAATGGAGGCTCAATTTGAAGGTCAAAGTGTTTTTTCTGGAAAAGGGAAGGAGTTCACCCACTTATCATTCTATACACTTTGCTTTGTCTCAGGCACAGCGTAACAACCAGCGTACCAACTTATTCCATTTTCCCCAAAAAACACTTTGACCTTGAAATTGCGCCTCCATTTACGCAATGCATTATCTTTCAAAGCAGCCTGAGATTATGTTGGTATATTTTGCGAGAGTGAGCCGTATGTGAGCAGTGAAAAATTTAGCTTGAGTATGTAGTTGTCGAATCGTATATTGCATCTCTTTCTGCTCCATGCGATTTTTTACAACTTTCCAGGCTTACCAACAATACAGTCTCAGGTTAGATCACTGGATTTTTGGGCCGTATACATATACGGAGTTGGTACGCTGGTTAGGAACTACTCATTACGCTGTGCCTGAGATTGTATTGTTGGTTAGCCTGGAAAATTGGAAGAAATCGCATGGAACAGAAAGAGATGCAATGTACGATTCGACAAAAGGTCTGTTCCCGTACTACGATTAATTACAATTAATTGCAATGAAGCGTACTAAAACGGAGTAAAAAACTCTGTTTTAGTACGCTTCATTGCAATTAATTGCAATTAATCGTAGTACGGGAACAGACCTAAATACTTACTCAGGCTAGATTTTTCACTGCTCACATACGGCTCACTCTCGCAAAAAATACCAGACCACTCTCAGGTTGCTTTGATAGATAATGCATTACGTAAATGGAGGCGCAATTTCAAGGGGGTAAGCTCGACTTGATGCACCACAGCCGGGATATTCTACCATCAGAGGGCGAATAGGTGGTAGTATGGGGCCGAAAATTGAAGAAAAACAGGTAAAATTATACAAAAAAATACTCGAGAAGATAACACAATTAAGAAAAACAAACAAACAAAACACCACTAAAAGCAAACATAAAACCTCAAAAACACAAAAATACTTGACCGACATCTATCGGCGAAGTTCCTTTAACAGCTGTGTGGTGCATCAAGTCGAGTTTTACCGAACTAACTTCTTACGAATATTTTTGTGGCGATAATTTATCACCGCTTAGGATGGCTTTATAATCCCTATTGTTCTCCCAGAAATCGACAAATGACACTTTTGGTTGTCAATTTTTAGGAAATACAATAGGTCTGTTCCCGTACTACAATTAATTGTGATTAATTGCAATGAAGTCGTTTTTTGTACTCCGTTTTAGTACGCTTCATTGCAATTAATTGCAATTAATCGCAGTACGGGAACAGACCTAATGAGAGCGTTTTCGCACTTTTGATGAATTTCCCCAACCACACGATTAAGGAAAATTCAGTGACGGAAAGTACGCAAACAGGCCTTTTAATTGTAGTACGCGAACAAACCCAATTACTCGCGCCGACACCGTTTGACAATTTTCAGTATTTATCAGTAGCTCAGACCTTGGCCTTCCTCAGACCCTACTGAAATTTACTGAAAGAGGGGAAATTTTCAATTTTCAGTAAAACGGAGTACAAAAACGGCTTCATTGCAATTAATCGTAGTGCGCGAACAGACCAATTAATTACAATTAATCGCAATTTATCGTAGAACGCGAACAGGCCTGTAGTGACTGAAAGCAATAGGTCTGTTCCCGTACTACGATTAATTGCAATTAATTGCAATGAAGCGTACTAAAACGGAGTAAGAAACTCTGTTTTAGTACGTTTCATTGCAATTAATTGCAATTAATCGTAGTACGGGAACAGACCTAATGCCTGAAAGCAATGCCTCCTAGAAGTACGGGCCGTCAGGCTACGTAATCGTTCTCGCTGTGATGTCATGGCGGTAGGGAATTTGACATTTCCACGAGGCAGTGCCGACACACACCGAGATTTCACTTGCGGTTTTTTAGCTAAAATATGAATAAAACGTTAGTTTTTTGTGCGTGGATGCGTTGTAGTGTTAATATTTAGTTATAACTTGCATTTCGTGTATATCAATTGTATCGAAAGTGAATCGACACAAAACACCACATAACCTAAGAACATCTGATAAACATTTCGTGGTGAATTTTTCTAATTATACCGCGCGCACCGCATTAATTTGTGTTTTAGCTGTTCACTAGCACTGTTCCTCGGATCTCACTTTGTTTTCACTTTACTCACTTCAACACAACCTGTACAATTTACGATTTCCCGCGGACGTCCCATAAGACTGCGAGTGTTTTTCACGACATTTTGGCCTATTTCTCTGACGTCATCATTCTGCATTACGGCCCGTACTTCTAGGAGGCATTGCTGAAAGTACGCGATCAGACCTAATCGTAGTACGCGAAAAGACCTCTTGTGACACAGCGAAGCGTATTGTGCGAGGTGTGCTGCTAGGCGAAAAACTGGGTAGTCTAATAAGATTTTGTACTAAATAACTAATAACTAGTTACAGCGGCTGCGCAAACTCTCCTGTCAGTTTTATATCAAACGCCAAGAAGAAGACCTGATTGAAGTTCGCAAACGTTGGACTGGATCGCCATATTGACACACGTTCGAGTTCTACGGTTTTCCTTGTTCTAGTCGCAGGTAATTGAAACAATCATATTAAATTTATGTTTACGCACAAATATTCTACTCTATCGACTAGTTTTATGAAATGGAATTGATGAATTATTAGGGAAGCCTTATTCTCAAACCACTGCCCGCTATGACAAAAGATCAATTGTTCATTATATAACAATAATTTCCAAACAGGGTTTTTCTTTCTGTCTAGTACACTTTAGAATTATTCGAACGTTATGGGTTTGACAAATAACCATATGAAAACAAATTTTCTTAATAAAATGTCTTGGGATTTATTTTCACCTGGAAGTTATATTTTATAGGGACTCGCGTGAATGTTCGAGAGACAATAGAAGAAAAATTCATGGAAGCAGAACAACTGCGACTACGAGTAAATTAGTTGCTGGGATCGTCGTCGAATTTGTCAAGTGAAGTAATACAAAAATTCATTTCTAAGTGTAGATTATTGATTTAATGATAAAGAAACTTATTGCGACCTGAGCATCGCCTATGTGATCGATTGCGTGCGCGAGATAAATTGCTTGCTTCTGAATTGGCCAAAATCGAAGTGAATTTGAAACTAAGCTCTGTGTGAAAAATGTTGAATATTCAGTGAGCAAGCAAATTAAAGTAGATTAAAACGTAACGGGATGCTCAGAATAAGTTGTAAGAATGTTTTTTACTTGGATTTATGGGAGCCGAACATGTAATTCAAGTTTAGTATGTAAATTGCAGATAATTGGATTCGGAAATATCCTTGTGCTGATTTATTGATCGAAGGAAGATGGACGGCAGGCGGAGAGAAACAGATTATTATCGTAAGGACTATTATCGTAGCCGGTCCCCGGTCGCTTCAAGATACTACGAACGTTCTCCAGAAAAATACCGAGACCGGCCAGGTGAAGCATATCGCAGTTCAAGGCACCGAGATAGAAGTCGTAGTGGCAGTGGAAGCAACTCCAGAAGCAGTCGATATAGGAGTAAAAGTCGAAACCGCCATGATCGTCGAAGTACAAGTCGTAGTCGATATCGCTCCAGTAGATCTCGATCGCCCTATAGCCGCACTTCATCCCGTCACTACGCATCGAAAAGTCGGCACCGTGCTAGAAGCCGTTCACGCTCTTCGACGTCGCCTCATGGAAGTAAGGAGCATAAAAATCGACGTCTTAGTCCAGAAATGGAAAGAGTTGCGCCTCCTCCACCGAGCTTTTCTATGCGAAGTGAATCCAGCGAGCGTGAAGACGTATCCAATTCGCGTGACACCGATGTTATTTCAAACACGACTCGCGACGGTGCATATAACGCGGAAAATTCACCTTCGCCTAATAATCCAGATGTGTCTAATTCCGAAGCTTCGAATGCTTTCGAAGACGACTTCGATCCCATAGACAAGGAGCGAATCCACCGTGAAATGGAAGAGAAACTGCGCTTAGCTCTAGCAAAGGAAGGGAAAATATATCCACCGCCGAAGCCTGAAGCTTCGCATCCGGTCTTTGCAAACGATGGCTCATTTTTGGAAATTTTCAAAAAAATGCAAGAACAAATGGCACAACAACAAGCGAATGCCGCTGCCGAACAAAGAAAAAATCAACCGCTCTGTAAGCGCCGTGGCGGCAAAATCTTGAAGACGGGGATCGTAGCGAAAACACGCTCTAGTGAAGGAAACGGTGACGAACCGAAAGATTTCTGGTCGATTTATTTGCAGGAAGTGAAAAAATACAATAGTTCGTCTTGTGATGTAGATAGTAAAACAAGACCGCTGGTCAAGTAATATGGTCGCTATATTAACGATTTTAAGCTAATTATAGTCTTAAGTATTTTTATCGAAGCAAATTGAATTCATCAATTCCATTTCGAAACTTATTACAATGCAATGCAGTTATGTGTCTATAACAACTAGCCTGTAATGTAAGGGTCGAGCCTACGCATTTAATACTATATGGTAACATGTTTATTGTCAGTAGTAAAACTGCGTGTTAGCGAGTAAAGCATCTGATCTACGAAATTGATACAACTCTTACATAGTCATCATTTTTTTCTGCACGAAATATCCTGTACTGCACGGGTACTTTTAAATGTTTTTGAAATCTGAATCCAATATTTAAATAAGGTAACTTAGCCAAGTAACTTCGACTATAAACCGAATCTTGCACAATATGCTTGGGAAATGTTAGCTTTCTCCATTGTTAAAAAATAATGGGTATTCCAAACGAAGTATTTCATATGGTATATAGCTGCTATACATTTTCGATTCACCTAAAATAAAGTGCTTGAAATGATTACTAATGCAATTTAACTATTTCATTATACATGATCCAAGAAATAAGAGTATTTGCTATAAACACTTCGACAAAGGTAAATTGAATGATATTGGTCAAATGTATAGTTATATTAGGCGCGTTTTTTTGCTCCCCTTATACTATAACAGAACAATGCTAACCAGTGCAAACGCATTGGAAACAACAAGAACTCCTGTTATGGAAAGGGAGACTTATTGTTTCCAATGCGTCAGCATTGTTCTGTTATAGATAGAGGGAGCAAAAAAACACGCCAACTAATGCAGAAGTGACTTATTCAGATAAAAATTATGCTCCGAAAGCTAAACTTCTAAAATGGTGAATTAGGATGGAATGAGTTTTTCCCAATGTTTTCCAATTAAAGCATACACAATGTAATTTTAGTGATTTTGTTTGTTTTAGAAAAGGTTACTTGCTATCGCGTTGCTGGCTTGTTAACATTCTATTATCAAAGAAACTCAACCGTGTAAAATTATACTTTATGTTAAATAACAACTGATGCATATCGATTTGTCGACTGCTCTGAGGTTTTCCGCACAAATCCTTCTTCTAGAATCTAGTTAGAAAAACAGCCTCTGGCTTGAAAGCGACTATCAATGAGGCAAAAAAACTTTTTGCCTAGAAATGGCTGTAAAGGTCCCAACTCTAAATCAGCGAAGCACTCTTATATCCGACCCCGATAGATGCTTTTATAATAGTCATAGACCGAAACGCCAGCTTCCTACAAGAATATCACGAATTTGACAAGTACCAAGTCATCCTCTTTGTACTGTTTTAAACTGCCACGATGGTTCTTTTGGAATAAATTGGTCTGCTTCTGCTGCCTTTGATGTATATTTTCTAGTGTCTCCAACCGCTTCTTCGTTAGGTCATTTAGCATACCGGTAGATTGATTCGATGTCGTCTGCATCCTTCGCTGAAGCTCTGCAAGCGCAACATTATTGTCGTAGTTAGGTGCAATCGCATTATTCTCAATTGTCAATGATAAGATGTTCCCAACCGCGTTTCTAGGACAATACCCCATTATTAATTCGAATAGTGTTTTTTTTCGTAGTCGAATTTTCGGAAGAATTTAAGGCCCCTTGTATGGTACGTATGTTCAAATCCAATCTCTTTCATTTCCATACGTCATTGTTGATATCGCAGTCTTAACGGTTCGATAGGTCCGCTCGATTTGTCCATTAGCTCGTGGAGTTTCAACCACCGGTCTCACGGTCGGAACTTATTCTCGAAGGAACACCGAAAAACTGCGTATTGGTTTCCAGTAGTTGAAGGATAGTGTTTACTTCCGTTGACATAGCAGGTTTTAAAATAACGAACTTCGTAAAACTACATACAGTGGTGGCCACGAGTTTAGCACACATGGTATCTGTAACCAGGAGCGGATTTGACCATTTCGCCGCCCTAGGCCTCAGACATATTTGTCGCCCTTTTCGTGAATTATATTATATGTAACAATGCGCGATTTTTTTCGATTCCCTAGAATATTTCGCTGTTTTTCGTTGCGCCTGAGCTCACAAAAAAGGAATATCAGAGCAAAACTGGCACCGGTTCGTTCGTGAAAATTCCCTATTATTACGCCCTTGCCACACAAATAATTATTAAAATACAAACACGGTAAAGAATCTAAAAGTACCTAAAAAAAAAAGAATCCAAAAATACCAATTTTTAACAGTCCAACACCGTATACACCTTTGGATCGCATATAATTCCAACGTCTTCGCTAAAATTTTTATAAGTAAGTTTACTATTCCGTTCAAAGTTTGCTTCCGCACTTGACTGGAGATCAACTATGAACTCGACTATTGTAAATTAATGTTATTAGTTAAAGATGAACCCGAAATATTTTGACCTAGATTTCATTTTATAGAAATTTTTTTATAGAAATTAATTTCAGTAATGAAGTACAATTTAAAAAACACGTCAAAAATAAAGAAATTCGCATGTAGTTGATGTACCCTGTACCATAATAATAAATAAAAAATTCTCTGAAAAATCAATGCACGCAAATATCTACCTCTGATAAGCTTTTCCTAAATTGAAGAGGTATTATTTGGGACATTTTTAGGATCTTTTTAGGTCTTTTTAAGCTCTTTTTAGGTATTTTCAGATACTTTCTAGGTACTTATTAGGTATTTTTGAGTTTCTTTGGTCCTTTACCGTGATCGCATTTCGATATTTATTATAAGTCAAACTTTTTAATGTCCGAATAAAATCTTTAGAGGTGAATTTTCGCGTGCATTGATTTTTTCGGAGAATTCGGTTGGCTTGAGGTGTTAGGCTCATTCGACTCAGATATATGTACATATACGACAGAAAAAAAAACTGCCGCCCAAAAAGAAAATCGAAAAGGGGCCGCCCCAAAAAAATCGAACTTTGCCGCCCCCGAAATTTGCCGCCCTAGGCTCGGGCTTACCGGGCCTAGTGGTAAATCCGCCCCTGTAACTTTCAACTGCAAATATTTTCTACTGTTATATGTTATTCATTCCAATTTTTTTTCCTGAGTTCTTCCCACGATGTGATGGCTATGTCATGTTGGTTTCATGTGGTTATTGTCTTCCGTTTATTTTTATTTGAGGTTAGTTGTGAATAAGATGAAAAAAAAGCTGGACACGAATTTGGCACAAAATGTAAGCTGTTTATTATAATGTCAAAAAAAAAAAAACAAAGAATAAATTTAAACGCAATAATTTAGTACTTTGTCGGATATCCTTGGTTTTTGATGACAGCAGCGCATCTCCTCGGTAGGCTCTCGACCAAGGTTATACAACGTTCCCTCGGAATCGCGTACCAAGCTTTTTGAATTTCGGTCCACAAATCGGCCATATTCTGAGGTTTTACTATGTGAATATGCTCCTTGACATCGTTCCACAAATTCTCAATGGGATTAAGATCAGGTGATTGGGCTGGCCACTTTAGAACATCGATTCGGTTCTCTTCCAAGCATCCTTTCACTGTGCGCGAAGTGTGTTTTGGGTCATTGTTATGCATAAAACACCATCTAAGGGGCATGTTATCATCAGCAAATGGCATCAAAATGATGTTTTTGTAAACATGCTGATCCATTCTCGTCTCAATTTTATGTATGGGGCCAACGCCGTACCAAGAGAAGGCAGCCCACACCATCACACTTCCACCGCCGTGCTTAACGGTCTTCAAAGTGTACTTTCGATGGTGCTGCATGTTCGAAGGACGCCATACGTACCGCTTACCCTCAGATCCGAACCGACAAAACTTTGACTCGTCACTCCAAAGCACATTTTTCCAAAAAATCAACGGTTTTTGCAAGTGCTCACGGGCAAACGCAATTCGAGATTTTAGATTCGTAAATGAGTTAGAAAAAATGTGGTTTTAACGAGTATATATCGACCAGCAAACTAGGGGAAGAATCTATGTAAAATCTGCTCTGAGCCGCATAGGCCATAGGACACATACACATGGCTTGCATTATTTATTGCGTCGGTCATCCTAAGCAAAATTATTGCTGCGTATCGTTTTACGAACAGGCTCGGTTTCGTATGAGGGATATGTCTGTTGATTGTCGAGAAACTATCGTTTTTAGTGAATTGTTTGCTGGGTTGATATCCTTTTTAGTAATGAAGTCAGTGGCCTTGCTATCATGGAAAAGTTTTGTATAAATTTACGAAAATATACACTGAAACATAGGAATTGCTGCAAATCTTTGATTGCCTAAGGCTGCTTATAATTCACAAGCGCGTATCACATAATTTCAACATTCCAGAACTAATACCTCCTTCTCCGCTAACTTCCTGCCGCAGTAACGTTATTTTGTTTTTGAAGAAGCTATATTTGTCTAAATTCAATGTAAGGCCCATTTTCGGTTTCCACCAACACGTCTTGCAATCCATTAATATTCTCTTCGATAGACTGTGTCGGAATGAGGATGTCATCAATGTATATAAGTTTGGCCGGAATTCTTTCTGAGATATTCTTCATTAGACGCAGAGATACTGCCGAAGCATTTGCTAGACCGAAGTGGACCCGCTTATATTCAAAGTTGCCTGAAGGTGCAATGAACGCAGTGATTTTTCTCGACTCTGTGGCAATAGGAATTTGGTGATAGCCACTCATTAGGTCGAGCGACGTACAAACGCGATTACCGGCGAGTGAATTAAAAGCATCTTCCACATTTTGTACCGGAAATGTTTCCCTAACTCTAACTGAATTTATTTTTCGAAAATCAACGCAAATTCAAAAATGTTTTTTCATTAAAATGGCCGGCTCGTGTATCCTGGATCTGAATGTGTTATTATGTCCGCTTTGAACAGTGGACTGATTTATACTTCCGAAACCGATAGCAGTGCAAATGGTACTTTATACGGCTTATGATTCACAAACACATTGCTTTTCAGAGTAATCTTCATTTCAACCTCCTCTGTTTTGCCTAATTGCAAAATACTAGCAGCAAAACAATCGCGAAATTCATTCAATAATTTTAGCGTTTCCACTTACATGGCTCTTGGACTTTTGATCCGAAACTTACACAATCCAATTTAAACACGTCCTCCCTTTCGTCGGAGATAATACGCTTCACATTTTTTATTGGTGCTAGTTGTCCTGGCGTTTTAGCAAAAGTTGTTTGTGGTTTTTTTTAACGAACCGGAACCGATAATGATCGGCATTTGTTCGGAAGTATCGAGTACGACCAAAAGATCCAATTGCTGTTCCGATTTCTTTAAGTTTCACCATCGCAGTAATTTTTCCCTACATATGATAACTGCACCCCCAAAGCCACGTAGTTCGTGACCATAAAGTTTGGGCTTCCACTTATTCAGTGTAACCATTTGCTGTTGTATCGTTGAGAAATCACTACCCAGGTCAACGAGAGCTTGCAATCTAACTCCTTTGACTTCAGCCGGTTGAAAGTGTTCGTCCTTCCATCTTTCGTCTTCCGAGCGTGCTAGTCATATATATTTCTTCTCTATTTTGCAACTTCTTGCATAATGACCGACTTGATTGCAATTAAAACATTTTTTTAATGTCTTCGCATAGTCTTTGAACATGTGCTCGGTTCTTTGGCAATAACTGCAACTGACTTTGTGGTCATCTCTTGATCGATGTGCTTGAAATCTCTTCGGCCTCGGATCATGGTCGATTTTTTGATTTGGACTCTTGTTTCGGGACCACACTATTTCCTTCTCCGATTGATCGAGGTTTTTCAATTTATTTTAGTAACTATGACAGTGATGAGAATGTTGTTGCGGTCAGTGCCCGTTTCACTGAATGATTACGTAATGATCGAGGCATCATTCCACGCAAGGATACCATATAATAGAAATAACTTCCAATGTCTTCGTTTTGCGATCGCGTCCTTTCAATAATTTTTCTCAAAACGGAGGCATCAGTTTCGATCGAGGGAAAACTATTAATTAAGCGAGCTTTTAAAGTGGCCCAAGTGAATATTTGCCCCTAATAACGCTGGTATCACAACCAGGCTGCTCCTTCTAATCTTAAAATACAATACAAAATTTCAAAAATTTCAATACAAAACTTTATCTCATCGATAAGTTCCCTCAATTCCGATATATCTTCACTTTTTCGACCACGCCAACACTTGGACACTTGGTCACCTAACTTAGTCACTTTGTGTACAACCCTTTTCCACTTAATCACACTATTTACGCAGCAAAACAATTCGCGAGCATACAAATATTAAATGGTCATTTATCCCACTTCTGAAAATTTTATAATAGTCATAGACTGAAACGCCAGCTTCCTACTCCGCCTTGCAAGAAGATCATGAATAATATGCCATCGTCCTGATGACGACGCCGAACGCTAAGCAAAACCAACAGTTACATATATATACCTGCGCTCATTATCTCTTTTGCATGCAGTTAGTATCTTATTATTTATTACAATCACTATTCAATACACACACCAGATCAAAGGCAAAATGTTAGAAAACTGATTTCGCTGTTTTTTTTCACTGCTCTTTAATCATGTCGTCCCCGAAGTAGGAAGAAGACTTGGTCTTTGTTTCAACGAGCACCTGAGCAAGCACGACATAGAGTAAGGATTTCGCTCGTTCGCTACACTAGTTTGCTAGTTCTATGCGGCTGGGATGAGCCTCGAAAAATGGGGCGGATATGCTCCTGGAAGAGGGATGCTACTTACGTTTCATCCGTCATGATTTTATACTTTGTAGCGAATTGTTAAAATAGGAAGGCCTTGGCAGAGCATCTAGACTGAACCGAAGAAATGGCCGTGAAGGCCCCTCGTCCGCATTAGCGGAGCACCCTTTAACCAACCCAGACGGATGCTGGGGTGCCGCTTTGCGAGCTCGCTGCGGCTGGGGTGGGTTCATGAAATAATGGGGATGGTTGGCTCTCTAGAGAAACGGGATGCTACTTAATATTCATCCGTCATGAATACGTAGCCGCAAACTGATATGTAAACATATCCAAGGGACCAAAAAGGGGGCATAATTCCGTAAAGGAAACCACCCCTGGCTCTGCAACATGGGCTGACTAAGCAGACCCAGTGCTCGTGACAACGCACGGAGGCAGAAAAATTGAAAAATTTGAAAAAAGGAAGAAAGGGAAAAGGCTACCTCTCTTTTCAGAGGAACCCGGGTGAGGCAGACAGCCCCGGGACCCCGATGATAGTGGAGCCCTGACCCCGATTGTCTGGGGTCCTCCACCCTCTGATACTGGCCAATATATCAAAAATTCAAAAATCTAAATTTACATAAAAAAAAAACAACCAGAAACTACAAGGTATGGCCAGTATCCCTCCTTTATTAAAATGCTGAAAATCAAGAAAAATACTATTTATGAATCATTTATAGGCCAGCCAGGCCATGCGCGGACCCTGGAAAAGAAAAGAACTTCTCGGGCTTTCACCCAATAAGAAGGCCAAAAGGTTAAATTTACAAATACATTACACTTTATTCAAAATTAAGGTGCTCTCCAGCGAGATTAAACTCAAGAGTTGAAACAAGTGCACTGTGTGCAGATGCTATTTGAACCATACAAAGAAATGATAGATTACATTGGATTGACTATTGTGTCTATGTTAAGCAAAATTAACTAGCTCCATTGCCATTGAAAAGATTTTTGGAGCTTTGCGCAACTTTCTTTTAAACAGACTGCGAATAAGGATCATATAGTAACGTATCAAACAACTGGTACATCCCCGACGTGTAGACAAGAAAACAATTTAAAACAAAAGGTGAGGTGTTTCAGTGTTCAACAATTGGTTCCAAATTTGGAAACCAAAACAGGATAATAAACCGGAACAGATGCTCAGGGAAGAGGCACCCTTTTTGATATTGACATTCAAAACAATGCTACCATTGAACCAGGCTTCAATCGATCCCTTGACTATGTTTGTATATATATATGACGTTTGTTCATGCATCCGCTAGTTCTACTCATAGGATCTATTGAGTATGTCTGTCAGTCGGTCGGTCTGAATGGTCTGGTTGTTTCAGATGAATCCTTTTACTCTCTTTACTGTGTGCAATTATCTTTATAAAGAAACTTTCCCATGAATAATTTAATTTTCACTAGAGTGTTTCATTGTATAGAAAAAAACTGTAAAAATATCGTTGCCTGAACCCATTGGGATTGAACAACATAAACGATATCACTCATATTCCTCATGGTAGCGGTTAATATTGTTACATTCGAATACCAAATTAGAAATTCTATTGTGTTAAAACAACATTTACTCATTTAATTATTCATTCGTCAAACTATAAGGATTTATGGTTGAAAACGAGTCTGACAGTTGCGAGTGAAGTTCCAGGGATTCGTGCCTTTTAACAGCAGCGAGGTATATCGTTACAATTAATACAATTACTTTGTGAATAACACGAGCTGAAGAGAATTTTCACTACTACAATATTTGAACGTAAGAAATAGTAGGCAACAACTAGCCTACAGCTTAACTTACGAAAAGTTTACAGACACAAAAAAATAGAAGTTGTCAACACTCAAGAAAAAAAATTAACAGCTAACAACTCAGTGCTGACTGTAAGGAATAAATTGGCGACATTCATTTCATCTCGTGAAAAATAACGCAAATTAATGACTTAAGGTCCCTAGGTATTTACATTACAATTCATGCTTCGTTTAATCTTGAATGTGATATAGAGTCAAGTATACCACGATACATAGGAACTATGGTAAGAAAACATTCTGGTTTTAATTGAAATGGAATTACTTCTATCACATTTTACGCAAATAATTAGTTGGCAATGTGCATAACTCGGTAAATGAGTGGCATACGTGGAGGCATTGTACTATGGCTCCTCAGTGTCTTCCTTGCATTTCACAATTCTTTAAATCAGGTTGCTCATCTTCGCATCGTCGCGTAGACTATGGATAATTCCACTCCGTTTCCCGAAATTAGCGCTTTGCTCAGCATCACTCGGTTTCACTTCGCATTAGTGGAAAAATTTCCGAAAGGGTTATGTCGCTTCAAAAGAATCAATACCGAATCGAAGCGCCAACCTGGAATTATGTTATTTATAATTTTTTTTTTTTGTTATAAAAACCTGGTGTTGGCTGGAGTCGTCTTCATCGAACCCCGCTGAGATTGTCATTAGGTCTGTTCCCGTACCACCATTAATTACAATTAATCGCGATTAATTGCAATGAAGCTGTTCCCGTACTCCGTTTTACTGAAAACTGAAAATTTCCCCTCTCTCAGTAAAATTCAGTAGGGTCTGAGCTACTGAAAAATACTGAAAAGTGTCAAATGGTGTGGTGCGAGTAAATAGTTTCAAATGTGCGCGCCAAGCAACATATTTTTTGCGTAATTTTGCTATGAAGGTCGAATATTTTTGTGGCGATAATTTATCACCGCTCAGGATAACCGTACAATCACTATTGTTCTTCCAAAAACCGAAAACTGACACTTTTGTTTGTCAATTTTCAGGAAATGCAATGAGAGCGTTCCCGTACTTTTCATGAATTTCCCCCACCACATGATTCAGGAAAATTCAGTGACTGAAAGTCCGGGAACAGACCTATTATTAGTGCTGTCTTGTTGTACGGAAGTCGCAAATAAGCAACTGACTTGCATTTTGCACTAAGTCGGTGACTTGTGTCTGAACCTAGCACCTTCACCATCACCTTCAAGGCACTCAACGTCCTTAACACGTGCCGAACCGTATCGACAATTACAAAAAAGACAGAGACAATGAATTTTGTCAACGCACGATACGCCACTTTTCGTTCACAAGGTCCACTCAATATTCGTTTTCAGTATTGGCTTCCGAAACACTCTTCTAGCATGGCCTTCATATAAAAGGCCTATCGCAAAAGCCATTAACGTACAAGATGGCGGACCTAAGCTACTTTTCTCAACCAGTCCGCACAGTGATGTTTTTCTCTGGTGTTTAAGAGATGCACGAGAGCCACCTACAGGAGATATGAGGAAACTCATATGTCAGATTTTCATGCATTCAAATTTTAAAATGATAGATAAAAAGCCTCCTGTTTATACAATTTTTAACTGAAACAACGAAAACTACCAAGCCACATCCGCGGTAATCAAATATATATTGGAATAATATTTGAATCTAAAGCTTCTCTTTCCGCACTTTGAAAATAAAAAAAAAATATTATTTTTGTTCCTATCCGTTTTCAATTATATACGCAATTAAATTCAATTATCACTTTTCTTCTAATTTTTTTTAGTACTACTTATTAGTAATAAGACGATGCATGTCGTCCTATTACTAATAAGTAGTAAATGTTAACAATTATTGGAAATTTTTATATTTTTTAAATTATACGGGTCAACTTGACCGAATTTATTTCAAATCCGCTATTGTATGTTACATATTCATTTTGAGTTTTTTGGCGTAGCTTAATGTTTGTGTCGGTGTTCGGGATCATCTTTTCATACTAGGAGCATAGATAAACGATCATTCTCGAGCGGGGCTTCGTGAAAAATATCAATTTCAATTTTCTCCAAAGCCAGTTGAAGTTCCATAGTTCGAAGGCGTTTCGTGACTATTGAAGATGTTTGTTGTCAGGAGTTCTTCACAAGTATACCTGTGATATATCTTGGAAAAATGTAGTACACACTGATTCTACGAATGCTCCGTTTTGTCAAACGGTGCATGTACATTATGTCTGATATTCTAAGTTTCAAAATTTTCTTGTTTTATAATTGTTACATTGAAAAATAGACAACTGGATAAAATAAGATTAGTTTTCTAATATATTATTCGAGTTTTAAACGTTTAAATTTACTTGCAAATGCTAGGTTCCCAAGAAGCTTTCAAATGAAAAATCAGCTGCGACCCAAAAGTATTTATAATAGGTCTGTTCCCGTACTACGATTAATTGCAATTAATTGCAATGAAGCGTACTAAAACAGAGTACAAAAAACGGCTTCAATGCAATTAATCGCAGTTAATTATAGTACGGGAACAGACCTAATATATTTATAAACGTTTAAATTTACTTGCAAATCTTAGGCCCCCAAGAAACTTTTGAATTAAAAATCAGCTGCAACCCGAAAGTATCTATAATATAATATTTATAAGAATTTATAAACTTTATTCTTCCTGTAGAGTGATTAGATAAATGTTTCCATATGCTCAGACGAAATGTCGTTTGATTGAATCAAATTGATCTTCATTTCTGCTTTAGATGACTTATTTAAAAACCAACTTTTAGCAGTATTACTCTAACGTTGACTTGTGTCTCTCGATCTATATGGTATTCCTCCACTTTTCATATCCCGAATCGTAGCGTTCGGTAGCCGTCCAGACACTGAAATCGCATTAATACCCCGGCAAATTCGATCTAGAAGTAAAATTCTCATTAGTATCACCGTTGGAAATGAGATGCGCCGTCGCTCACTTATCCGTTGCCATTTGGTGACCCAACTATTTTCTGGGCTCGTGACCGCAACTAACCCATCGAACTAACACTTGATCTTCATTATTTTTCATTCAGAGAAACTCTTCGCAATTATCGCAGCCGTCATATTCGAACTGTTCAAAAGTCTACCAAAGCAAACTAAATTTACAGACGTACATAACTTTGAATGCAGAGTAGAGCATTTACCTTGACTATCGAACAGACCAAACATGCTCGCAACCCTCGTAGGTCTTTAGGTATTGTATCATTTCATCAACTATTGGATAAACACGTACTTTACTTCGCAATTAAGCCAAACGCATAGAACCGAGCCTACCGAACAGCACCATTCACTTTATTGTCAAAGAAATGTCAAAGAAATGTCAATGCAATTGTCATCGAGCAAATGCCAACAAATCTTAATCCTGAGAGGACTACACAATTTCAAAAAGTAGCTTAATACCTGTCAGATTGCAAGTCGCGATAGGCCTTTTATATGAAGGCCATGCTTCTAGGCGGCGCACGCAATGACGACTGCCCACACGACACATTAATCCAAAATTGACATGATATGGCCTCGGCAACACTAAGCCCAATTCAAAACAGAATATTGCCGTTTCCAACAGTCGTTGCTCGCATCGTATGATCATCCTTTCTACTAGGCGTATTTCACGTTTTCGTAACTGGTGTTTGCGACAATTACCAGAGTTGCGGAGGCACAATTTCTGTAGAGTCCCTGGACACGCGAATTGAGCGGTCTGGAAAGCTTCACACATTCATCCGCTTGTGATGGAGTCCAGGCAACAATTTCCCACTAAGATTAAATATTTTCACCACGCTTTGCAGTTTATAGCCGACAAGAAAATAATTAATTTTGTCAATTGACTCGTATGTGTCGTCTTATTCCACTTAGACTGAATGCACTCGAGTTTCACCAATTACAGTTACACGTTTCGGTCACAATGCGCTTTCCATGGAAACGTTTCGATCTACGAAAACTTCGTTCGGTGGCCGACAGTGCGCTCTAAACTCGAGAAAACCAAAGCTTTTCTATTACTTGCTAAAAATTTTCCCGCGTCCGCTTCGAAAACCAAGAAATCGAACCTCTGTGTGGTGTGCGTGAGTTGATCAGCGAACGATCGAGCACCACCACCCGTCGCCAAAACGACCTAACGATGACTGTCTCGAAACGACGAAATCGTCTCGAAATGAGCGAGCGAACAGCAAAAACAAAAATTCCGTTAGGAATTTGCTTGCTTCTCGAATACAATAATAAGGTCGCAGGGGACTTATGGTACCTTATTATTGCTTGAAATTGAAATGCGTTCAATTTGAAATATGTAGCGATTTCGAACACGTAAAGTGTGCGTCGAAATTAAGTGCCCAGTAATTTCGCTGGAAATTACTGGATGCTACAAGTACTTAGATGGGGGACCACTTGGGAACACCGCGTGTCGTTGGGATGTAAAAAAAAAAACTTTGTGCTATCCCTTATACCAACAAACCAGTTGTCTGGGAAGCACTATAAAAAAAAGGGGAAATTTCAAAACTAGGTTTTAGCAATTTCCTTACTTCACAACTAAAAACATTTAAGTTAACACGATTTGAGTTTGATACAGTGCGTATCGAAGTTATGGAGAATTGTTACACATTACCCCTGATGGTGTTGGCGTTACGCCGTCAATGGACTTCGGTGTAAAGAGAGTCGCCGAAGTCCCTCCCTGAAAATAAACTAAAAAACATCAACCTGAAAAATACCTTATACCATAAGGTTTAAATCTGACAATTCATTATTATTTTTTCAATTATTTACTAAACTATACATTATATATATTTAATATGTGTAACTTCTTCGTTTCACTTCTAGAATAACAGAAATAATGAAAGATGCAATAACGTACCCCCAGGAAGCAATATTATTTTCTTTTGTTATTCTTCATATGATTTTATTATACCCCTTTTCCTTATATTTAGTAGATTTAGCTGAATTCAAACACTGCTATTTTTACTATGTGACATTTCTCTCTCTAAATCTCCTCATTCTAAATCACGTCGGGTAGTGTGAACGCTTACCTGATTAATTTGACAGATTCTAAATCTACCTGATTTAGAAGTGTAGTGTGAACGGCTTATTAGATTACCTTCTCAAATAAAACATCTAAGACATTTCATTTGGCATAAGCTTTAAACGTACTCGTATGAATCAAAGGTATTGCAAAAGTTGAATCGAAATAATCTCGAAGATATAAAAATTAATCGAATTATTTTTCCCACTTTCAGCTTGGTGGGCTTCTAATTTAGTTCGTGCGTATTTGGGCATGTCATTTGTGATTTCATTTATATCGCTCTAACTCCTGCATAAGCTGTACCGTATTATTCTTGTTTTTTCTATATGTGATAATAATAGCATATCTGCAATCTTTTTTAGACATTGTATAATAATAGTTATACTAGATTTTATGGTTTTAAGACTATTTGAAGTTAGTTAAATAGTTACCATTACTGCATGCCTCGTGCATTGAATTCGTTATTATTTTATTAATTATCGTTTATATATTAGTTCGATAAACAAAATATGCTTCATTTAGTGTAAAATATGTAGATTTTTATATCAACTTATTTTCCCCGTGGTATGGACAATGCAAATTCTGGAACTGTGCCTCAGTCGCAGTAACAATGATATTTCTCATACATATTCTGCGAATGAGGCACAGTTCCAGAATTTGTATGAGAAATATCATTGTCGTTGTTCCAGTGAAGCAGTGCCGAAATTTGTATGAGAAATATTTCCGGTTCGGTAGGAGTACTATACTATCACGAGTACTGGTCCAATAAGAAGAACATTTGGACTTAGATACTAAAATCATGAGTAAGATTATGCGACTGTACACGATACGCGTTTTAGATTAGACGTAGCATGATTACATGTTGTGTAGGTTAAAGGTGGATTGCGATGTGTACATGATATGTGTATGTTCGTCAAGCGTGCTCTGCGAGATTTATATATGTAAATTACTGCTATAGTTGATTGAATCTTGGTTGATTTTTGAATGATGTGTGCTTGAAAATGAAATAAGTTCATTAATTCCAAAAAAGGATATTTTTTTGCTTTTTAAGTGAGACAGTTTCAAGAAGGGCTTATAGTGTGTGTTTGGGACTATACGGCTATTTTGATGATATGTATTGTTAGCTTAATTTTTATAAATTTTTATTAGATTTATATTAGGCATTGATATTTGCACTCGCGATATTTATATTACGAAAATGAATATATTGAAATTTTAATATCTGCAGTTTAATATACGTATAGAGAAGGTTAGGTGGTAGATATTTTAGAGGGAAACTATTTTATTCTTGAGGCAAATATTTCATTCTGCCGCCTTTTGTGCTTCTCTTATGATGGCGCCTAAATTCAAAGTACCATGTGCACATGGGGAAGAAACGGCCCTGACCATACATCCGCGATCATTGCCTCGGCGAATTCGCGGCCATCTCCCCATCACACCGCTAGAGAATGGTGGTGTGATCTTCATAACTGCTCATAGAGAGATTCCAAAATATGGCAATAAATCAGTTTTGATGTTGAAAGCTTTGTAGAGGAACTTTTAAAAATAGTTCTAAAAAAAATTGTTAAGTATTCCATTTCTTACCATGCCTACATTTAATTCGGCGGATAAAACCAGAGATCATTATTACATCTAGAGTCAGTATCAATTGCGTAGATTAAAATAATGGCAGTATAATGAATTTGAAACCTTATATGAAATGTAAAATTTCTACAAAAATGTACAATGTAAAATTTATGTACGATCACAATCAGATTATGCAACTCTGTCTAATATGCTATTTATTATTTCAGCAATATAAACAAGTGAAAACTAAAATGCCAGCTATTACTGAGAAATTAGGCACAGCACCTTTCGATCCACGATTCCCGAATCAAAATCAAACGAAATATTGCTATCAATCATATGTCGACTATCATCGTTGTCAGAAAATTCGTGGCTCCGACTACGAGCCCTGTCAGTATTTCAAACGTGTTTTCACGTCTATGTGTCCGAAAGCGTGGGTTGAAAGATGGGATGGCCAAATTGAGTCCGGCACCTTTGCTGGAAGGATTTAAATGTGCTAATTAAAGTATAGCATAAGATTACCAAATGAGAGCCTGTACTAGTAAATCCATTTAAAATATAATAAAAAGGTACATTACCATGATCGGGTCGTTTTACTTCTTCAAATATGACAAGAGAAAGTGGTTTTCTGCATTTAGTACTCATTAGAGGTAAGTATGCTTATATTTATTACAGAGATTGTGCTTTGGATATTTATTATGTGATTTGTTATATATATAGTTCAATCATTACATTATTTCATTCTCTAGCCAGCATAATCACTTTGTAGACCTAAAAGCTATACTATTTTGTCCTGCTGGATCTCATCTCTGTTTTTTTTTATCTAACTTGCTAATAAGTGTCTGCATGTTATGTGAGGTTTCAGATGCTCGCTTCGAAATAGTGTGATTATTTTGCTTACCGCTAGTAATGTCAAATGACTTTAAATTTAAAACAATTGAAAACATTAGAAATCATAAATAACTGACTCGTGCCGAAATGTTCTCAAAACTCTTAATTTGCAAGACAAATCGTATGAAATACGATATATCATACCATGGTTGGGTAAAGACTCGTCAATTTCATAACTAATTATATAAATTTTTTATTAACATCAGCGGCACAAAATTCTATACAATGATCAGTC
Organism: Nemotelus nigrinus; assembly: GCA_947369275.1. Classification (NCBI taxonomy): domain Eukaryota; kingdom Metazoa; phylum Arthropoda; class Insecta; order Diptera; family Stratiomyidae; genus Nemotelus; species Nemotelus nigrinus. The sequence goes on from OX376372.1 coordinate 175,406,027, forward strand.
ATAAGATCGTTTTGCAAAGTTGAACTCTTTTCCGCATTCTTTCCACAGAGTGGTGATACCCACATTCCACCATTGCCCCTGGCTTTGCGTGGGTTACACGCTGCCCTAGCTGCAGAATTTAGAGCGTATCGACAACTGTCTAAAATAACGGCAAGAACATCCCTCCGTTTAGAGGACATTAGCAATAGACAGGTCATAGGCCAAATTGAATCAAAAATTGCGTCACCACGGCCATTGTTATCGGTATAGAATAAAAGCCACTCAAATCCTTGCAGCTTCAGCCACTTTATCATTGACGAAGCCGCAAGGGGGCTTTGCCACACGATCATGGGTGTACTATGTAGCAGAAAACAAACCAGCATGCCGTCCGAATTTCTGCAGCAATAGCCATGTTATCCTTGTCATAAAAATTGAGGATATTAATTTCATTTTTTAGCAAAAACACAGACTCGCGATTTGTCCTAGCTATCCGATGTTATCAGTCTGCATCGTTTGGTGCGCAGTCCGCAAACTCCTCCTAAGATCATACAGAAACGGAAAAGCAGAGCAGCTATTGATGCTTGGGAATGGTGAAGGTTAATTTGAAGTACCTTAGTCATTACCTCCTCAGACACAATTACATTATCACGCCTTCCCACTGTATTCGAAGCTAAAAGGTTTAAACAGCCTCCCAACTGGGAGTTAGTCCCTCAGAGTGGTAGTCCCAACACTGAACCCATCATCGTAATTTAATTCCGACTTTTACTCCGCCTCAGTTGCAATTCCTAACAGAGTGGTAGCTCCTTTTTTGGAATGTTCTCTTGTCGGAGCAATCCAGTTCCGATATCGCCAGCTTATAGAAGTCAACCGAGCGTTGGTCATCACATGCTACCAGCTGCAGAGCTGGCTCAATCGTCATATATCCGCATCCCGTGGATCCGTTACAATGGCAAATTAGATTATTTTTATAAAGCTTAAAAAGAGTAGTTGCTAAGGTTTTGCAGTATTTTCAATCGGTTTTCCACATTGTAATTATTGATATTTATTTCTAGTAACAAACTATTTATATTGGCCAATGTTCCAAAATTTTGCTTATCTGAAGTTACAAAAAGCATGACCCAATATTCCTAAACATATCGGCCCTCGAATAAGGAAGGAAGCAAACAGTGTAGTATTCAAAGCTCTTCTAATTTATTACACAACAACGAGCACAAAATGAGCCTTTAAATGTAATCGTAACTATACATTTAAAGGCTCAGGCCGTAAAGTATCAGCACAAGTACACAATACAATTATTGGGCGAATCATTTATTTTCATTTGAAAACCAAAAATTCATATAAGTGCCAATAGAAGTCATTCGAAATTATCACATTCGTGATGGTATTTCTGGTTTTTGCATGTCTGGAGATGGTGGTGGTGGCGGCATCGGAAGACTCTACCATGTAAGTACAATACATTAAACTATAATCAATAATTATAAGTAAAAAAATCATACCTGGGGATTAGGTGTCCCATTTGCACCATTAAATGCAAACATGACCATCATCATAAAGGTCAGAATGTAAGCACAAAACAACTTCAGAGAAACCATTTTTAAACTGATGAATAACGTTTTGTTCCACGTATATTTATATTGAGTCTAATAGCGTGTGATAATTGATAACTATCAAATACGATGTCTGATTTAAGAGATATTTGTAATGACATCTAATTAGAAACAAACAATTGTTCCATAATTTGAATAAGCTATATATGTATTTGCATTAACATGAATATCTGACTACTTACCTTCACGGGACAATAAAGAAAATAGATGCTAAAACTAGATATTGTACTCCAAAGATGTAAAGAAAAATATGCGAAATGAATCAAAGTTGTATCGCTACAATCTATTTCGGTAATTTAAGTTGATGATCACCTCTTCACAGGTCGAAACAAGGTTACTGGGCTACCAACCATGGTAAGTTTAAGTTTTGTATTTTTTTTCATTTCTTTCCCAAGATATGCTATCATTAAAAGTTCAAATCGTGTTTATCTTGTAGTGGCAGTAAACAACAAACGTTTCCATTTCGTAAATTTTATAAGTTTGGCAAGTGATAACCCTAAAAGGCTTTTTACCTCTATAACTTCCAACGCAGTCATCGGAACGAAAAGAAATTCACAGGGTAGGTGGTAAATTTATTAGCTGGATTGCTTCTTACGTGAATTCCCGTTCTCGATTTTGTGGTGTGCTATCCTCGAAAACCATCGCCTCTTCAGGTATTTCACAAAGTTGCTGCCTGGGCCCACTTCCATTTGTTTTGTATGTTCACGATTTACGATCCGCCTTGAAGAACTCATACTATATATATTGCTGTATGCAGATGAAGTCAAAATCTTCAAAAAGTCATCCAATTACACGAATGTCTTGATCTACAAACTAACCTAGATAATCTCTTAAACTGATGTAAAAGGGACGGCTTACCAATCAACATTGACAAGTTTATTTATATATTTAAGAATTCTCAAAAAAAAAAAAACAGACTAACGTCCAATTACAGATGAGAAAAATTAAAATAAAACAGAAAATATAATCCAAGAAAAAAAGATAATTCAAGAAAAGAAAAAAAATATACAATAATAAATAAAAACAAAAAATTTAACTATTAGCAAGTTCGAAAATTGACAAAGTACTTAAGGACTCTATTTTTTTTAAAAGTTGTTGTGTCCAAAGAACGTCAGCGGAAGAGGACCAAGTTGCAACTCATTATGTTGTCTAGCTATACGTCACAAAGGCGAATAAAAGTACATCAGTTCGTGTGAAAGGAACGTTAAACGTAAAAGAGAATCTGTTCGATCGACAAGATTCCCGAACAGAAACCCGGCCGCATAGATCACAGTTAACGAGATGGTAATGCAGTTTGAAAAGGAGCCACTCGTCAAGGAAAACTCTGCGTGATTCAAGGGAAGGAATCTGCAGAAGATATTGGTAATGGGGTCACCACACTTGACAACAGTATTCCGGAATATTGCGAACAAAGGACAGGAAGAGAAGCAAATATGTGGAGAGTTTAACAAAGGGTATGGAAAATCTAATAATAAAGCCGGACAATTTAAAAGCCCTGGCAGTGACAAACATTATACAGTTACTCACAAAATTGAGCGTAAAGACAGCCAAAAAACATATTTCGTTGCAACTAACATGTTTTAAATAAAAAAAATGTTTTTATTAAAAATCTTTCTGTAAATAAAGTGTTTGCCTTATTTCAAGGAATGCTTGCAAAGCAAAAAAATAAAAAAAATTTTTCTTAGATTATTATATTAAAACAAAAATACCATTAAAATAACAATTCACAAAATTGAGCGTACACTTCACAAAAATATTATAGAAAAATCCAAAAAAAAAACACTCATAAACTTAATATTTTGTATGACCTCCTTTTACATATATAACAGCTGTTTCGGGACATTGTACAAAAGCCATTCACGAACTATGTGGGAAGTATGCTTCGGGTCATTATCCTGTTGAAAGCAGAATTCCGAAGATAAATTCAGTTTTTGTGCTGATTGATGCAGATTCCGTTTTAGTATATCGAGGTATTTCATTTTGTCCATAGCCGATTCAATAAATTCCAAATTCCCGGTTCCATTTGCAGCCATAGAGCCCCACAGCATAATACTACCACCCCCATACTTCACAGTTGGACTAAGATTTTTCTTCTTGAGTTCCGTGTTAGGTTCTCTCCATACTATTTGCTTCCCGTCAGAGCCAAATAAATTAATTTTTTTTTCATCTGTGAAAATGACGTTCTCCCAAAAGCAAATTTACATGTGTTTTTGCAAACTCCAAACGCTCTCCCAAAAGGCAAATTTAATGTGTTTTTGCAAACTCCAAACGTTTTCTTTGATTTGCGACAGATATGAATGGCTTTTTTTTCTTCTGTTGAAACTGCTTTTTTAAGCGTCGTGAGCACTTCCGCAGTCACACTTGTTTTAGGATTTGCCCTTACCTTGCGAACAATGAGCCGTTCATCATGTTGTGAAAGAATTTTCTTTCTTCCTCTTCCAGGCCTGTTCTTTAAGGTTCCTTCGTATTTCCACTTATTTATAATTTTTTGAATTGTAGAAAGTGTCCGCCCAACAATTTCTCCTATCTCCCGAAATGATTTAACAATAAGCTCTCTGGTCGAAATATCTGTTTGCTTTCGCTTAGCTCCCATTTTCACAATTAACAACAGAACTCCAAACAATTATTTAATAATTCACTTCCAAATCACAAGAAAATTTCACGAATTCTGCATACTAGGAATTGAACTTAGCGGTATATTTTAACGCGATACAAATTCCAGGAATTAGATCAGTGAGTCCATGGTTTTTCCAAGTGTAGGCTCAATTTTGTGTTTGTGGAATTTCAGTGATACCTTGTTATTTTGTTAACAAACTGAATTATTTTGTTTGTGTTTAGTTGAATAAGCTCAGCAAAGGACAAATTTTAGAAATATAAACATATTTTTACGGCAAACTCTTTTTTATTACATTTACTTCTAAGGAAATGTAGTTTTTATATGAGTGTACGCTCAATATTGTGAGTAACTGTATGTTGATTGAATTTTAGTTTCGAATCAAATATTACGCCAAGGTCCTTGATATTGAAAGCAACATTAAGAGAGGAATTTGCAACAGAGTGAGTGAAGGAAATATACGTAATTTTATGCGTATAACACATTTGGTGACACTTAGCGACATTCAGAAAAAGTGCGTTAGCAATGCATCAGTTATTTAACGCAGAGAGATCATTTTGTAACTGAAGGTAATCGTTAAAAGACTCGATTACTCTGAACATGTTGAAGTCATCTGCATACAAAAGACAAGGAGAACGTATAAAAGATGGCAAGTCATTGATGAACAGCATGAACAACAGATGTCCCAAAATTGAACCTTGCGGAACTCCCGAGGTAGGAAAAAACAGAACAGGGGTACAGGAATGGACAGTTACGACACAAGAACGATCAACAACATAGGAAGTGAATCAGGAGAGTAGAGAACCAGAATATTCGGTTATATCGTTTAGGCGCAAATCTATTTCTTTAAAAATTGAGTACTCTTTGAAGAATATAGCCATTGCACATTCAGGAAAAGTACTCGATTTAGAAGTACTCATAAATCGCGTACTTTTTTCATTCGAATAAGTCATTCACTCTTGATGATCATCTCTCTCGATTGCCCATGAACACAGTCAAAACAAGATATCATAGTTTCAAAATATACTTTCCTGCTTAACTTTTCGTCAGAAGTATCCCTACTGAATCAAATCAATTTGACTTGAATACAAATTGTCATATTTCGGCACGTGAGCCTTTTATCCGTTCCTTTTCATCGAACCAATAACGACTAGAATGAACTTGTTTCACCCATTAAAAGTGCTATTAATAAGACTTATAAGAATTTTAAGTTGAATTTGTCGATATTGTCTTTGAATACTATTGTTACAAATTGTGATGAAATATTTTGCTTTTTTTTGTTGTGTAACTAGGTTGTATCAGACAAATTTTTCCAATAAAAAAAACGTTCTCCCTCCATTTCAATTTTTCGTAGGCTAACTCTTTTATCTGGGACTAATTCCACTAAGCCCTTTTGCACATTACATGTGAAAAACAATATGATAAGAACACGCGCATGTTGCGTCGGCTAAGTTCTCTTTAATGAATTTATTCGGGTTTTGTATGATGAAGTGCAGGTTTTGAATATGAGAAACGAGACACAATTTGAAACCCTTTTTGTCTCATTTCAAAACTATTTTGAAAACACTAGGTGTGCAAAATAAAATTTGATTTGTTTATATAACATGTCACATTGGTATATAATAATTTAAATACACATTAGTTTTTTTTTGTTGTAGAATGCAAAAATATGGTGGGGCTAAGCCACACTAGCCTCAAATGTAGAGTCGCCGCTACTATTAGGCTCGTTTCACACATATGAGGTTCCATTCGGTTCGGTTCGTTTTCGGTCGCTGCCGACAAGTGTGAAACGATAATTCGGTTTCTGTTCGGTGCCTAATAGAAACTGTATAGAATCGAATACTCCCTGAGCACGAATAGGTTTCATCAGGTGTGAATTAGGTGTGAATTCGTGTCCAGGGAACAGAAAGCATTCAAGGCGTTCACACATGCACGGTTTAGTTTCGGTTTCAAACTGATTGGATAATTTAAACTTTTTTTTAATTTATAAATTATGTTTGGATCTCTTAATTTGAAATATTTAGACGTTTTACCTAGTTAGTTTAGTCAGTTTTAGTTAGTTTTATTTTTACCTGCAATTTTTTTGAAATTATTAGTCGCAGTTTTTCTGATAAAATGAGCGATTTATAAGATGTTGATGTGGGTTGGCTGATTTGTGCTGTGCAATCTAGAGTAGCGCTGTGATGCAAGTGTGCAAAATATGAAGACAAATTTAAGACGCAAGAGGCATGGAAAAACGATTGTGTGGAATTTTTCGAAGACTTTTATGAATTTTACGCAAAGTTGAGGACGAAAACACAAAACCTAATATGAACCGTGTGAGAACCGTGTATTTGTGAAGGGATTTCGTTCGGTTCGGTTTGTTTTCGGTTACAACCGAAAACGAACCAAACCGAATGGAACCTCGTACGTGTGAAACAAGCCTTACTAGCCGGTGTCGATAAAAGATTGCATTTTATTTTTATAATAATATCCCAGTGTATTTCCTCGCATTCGTGTTTAACAGCCCCAGTTGGTGAAGTAACATTTTCTTTTAAGAAATAAACCAAATATTATTGCAATAGTAGCGATAGTTTCCTGTTTGTTATTCGGTTTCATGATATATACCATATGCATATCTACATACTTCAATAAAAAATCATTTTTTAATATTTAAATTTAATCAAATAAAAATACCAACGTTACATTGAATACATTGTAAATGTGGCAAAACATTGTGTAGGATCAAAAATAAAGAGAAAATACATTTTAACAAATAACATCATTTCATATGCATAGATTTTAACTAGAATGGTTATCATGTTATAGCTTAAGCCGCAAACTTTTTTTTTTATTTATTGAGAACGCGTGGAAAGGATTATAACATTTTAGGGAGGTTAATAGTAATGGACAAAGAACACATTATTTTGTTTGGGAATTCATATCTTTGAAATACGATACAGTAACATTTTTTGCATTTGATTTTGATTGAAAACATTCAATTTTCGCTTAACGCAGAACATAAGAACGTCACGATGCCATCCTTTTCTGTCTTTAGAGTAGGTTTTCATATAGGTAGGAATCGATGCACCTTTTTTTTTACACACTTTACTGCTATTATATATTTTTCATTTCATATCAATTGATTTGTATTCTTTCCGCTTAGATTTTTCTTTTAAATATATTTGTATATATGTATATATATTGTATATTAACTATGCAGGCTCACCTCAATCGAGTAAGAGTTAACACTTGATTATTTGTCTTTATAGTTCTAAAATGTATACGCGTCACATAAATACATACTGAATCAAATGTACAATAACATTACTTTACAAAATAATATTATATTTATCATTATGGTGTATTTTTATTTAAGAGCATTGTTAAGCTAATCAACAGTATAATCAATTATATGAATAACTGAAATAATGCATACAATGTAGAATAGGGAAACCTTACCATGTATTGTCAGATCCTGTTTAGATGTTACAGGTGTAAAAAATATTTAAATCCCAATTAAATCATGATTCAGTTCAAGTTTGTTCTTTTCAAATAACCGGTATCGATTTCGTATTTTACTCTTGTTTTATAGTTTTCAGTTTTAAATAACATAAATAAATGTGATTTATAATATAGCAATGGGAGATGTAGAATATTCTTATGCGACTTTATTACGTTCTTTTATCTCGAATATCGCTTTCTGATTAGTTTAAAGTGTTTGTACCACCATATCGGAAAGCTGTCTGACCTTCATTGACCCATCTGAACCACATGAAAATAGTCGGCCGTGAGAGTCGATATGAAGTTGACTTACACCTTGACCAATATGTTTGAAGAAACTACTTCGTGCATGCTCACCAACATATGAATGTATGGGTCGATAGCTATTTGTAAGACTCCAAATCTAAAACGATAAAATTATATACATACTAGCTGATTAAATATGGAAATGCAACAAAATTACGAAACGTTACTTCTCTAGTTTAGGGAACGGATTCGACAAATTACACTTAAAATATCAACCTTGTTTCATTACCTTAATATCACCATCAGCCGAGCCGGTGACGAAAATTTCCTCATGTGGATCAACTGCTAAGCACTTTACAGAGCTTTCGTGAGCCTAAACGAGAGAGTTATAAGAAAATCCTTAAAATCAATTATTCTTCAAGAATCATACTTGTAATCGTTGTCTTAACGTCCGTTGCCTAACATCAAATATGCAAACGTCTCCCTTCTTCCCAGCTGATATTAATACTTGGTGTTGTGGGGCATAAATTAAACTTGATGCACCTTGATCGTGACATGTAAATGCTGAAAAAAATACAATATCCTGTTTTCGAAAATGTTAAGCAATAATATACAGTTCACTTACATGCTACTAAAGACTTCTTTTGGGGTAGTAAAGTATCCCATATCCCAACATTTTTATTTTCTGAACTGTGACCAGCTGAAAGTAAAAAAAAACACACATCATTTGATAACTCGTATGAGTTAGTGATTGCTAAAACAAATTTAGCTAAAAAAATGCAACCTATATTTCCGCAAATCCGCAAGATTTGAATGATGATGAATGGTGCACACAATTTAAAAGGCTTGGCATAATTTAGTAGCTCAAAAATGTATATTTATTTATTTAACCAAACAAGGTAACAAAAAAAAACAATACAAATTTAAAACTGTTTTCCATAAGCTAAATTGCAATTAAATTTCTAGATGCCAGCAGACTTTTTTTGTCTGTTTGTTAATTTGATATGGAAGTTATGATGAAAGTAAATAATTTGGTATAAAAATTTAAGGCAGTATATAATTTTTTTTTTTTTAATAATGGTTTAGAAATAGAAGAGGAATAGTAGTTCGAAAATTGTTAAATATTTTGCAGCATCTATTTATCGGATCCCCATCTCCGTAGATAGTGTGATGTTGATGCTCATGGAGGAGACGTGTGTGCCTAGTTTGTCTTACAGGATTATTGAAAGTAATTTTATTACGAAGATATTTTACGTTAACCAAACCTCTAATGGCATCAAAGATGAAGCATGAGGATAAAACCACTTTCCTTGAAGAAAGTTTTGCCAGATTTAAGAGATTAAGTCTGTAACTATAAGTTGGAAGACTTTCGAAATCGTGTGGATTATAGAGATCTCTTAATGCGAAAAGCACGAACTGCTTTTGGACAGATTCCAGTTTATTGCTATGAATATCGAAAAAAGGATTCCAGACTGTATATCTTCCGCCGAAGGTGGCACAACCGTGCGCACTTCGCATAAGTAAAATAAAACACGAGATAGGCGGTTTACCGCCGCACCTTTATTGCCCTATTTCTTATGCTCTTAAACATTGCACTATTTACTTGCACTTATAATATTGCACCGCGCCTCGCACTAGCTCTTGCGCCACCACTCGCTCTACTGCGACTTTCGCTTCTGGCAGTCGTCGTTACCGTACTCGTCGCGGTCTATACTTACCGAACTGTGTTGCCGTTCAGTACACTGCCCAAAAAGCACGAACTAGCTCAGCTCAGTTTCATTCGATCCTTGCTCGCACCGCTTGCCATCGCTCGATATGCTCACCTCGCACCTGCACCTTGTGATTAGCACCGCTCTATTCGCTTTTCTTATAATTCGCACAGCTCTATTTGCTCTTCTTCCGCTTCGTACCTCCACCGCCCCATTTGCTCTTCTTGCACTTCGCACTTCGTAGCTCGCACCGCTCTATTTGCTCTTCTTGCACTTCGCACCTCGTAGCTCACACCGCTCTAAATACTCTTCTTGCACTTTGCATCTCGTAGCTCGCACCGCTCTATTTGCCCATAACATTGCTCATATCATTGCTCATAGCTCGTAACAACGCTTCATCCCTCTATTCGCTCATGACATTGCCCGTAACATCGCCCCATTAGCTCATAACATCGCTCGTAACATTGCTCACACTGCTCTACTTGCTCATAACATCGCTCCATCGCTACTACTTGATCCTGCACATAGGATCTCATGCAATTTTTCGATGCTCTGAATCTGCTCAAATCACAGATATAAGAGAGAATGGATTAGAAATCGACCGAGAGAAATGTGCTAATTTTCGACTTTTTGCTTACTGGTGTGAGAATAAGGTACTGGTGTGTGCCCTACACAGTTCATATGGTAACGCTCATGTAAAAACCACGAGAGATCGCCATTTTGAACGTCGTTTGACATTTCTTTCTCCGAACCGACGAGTGGAGATTAAAGTGTTTTTTGTGAATGAAATTAATTATGATTTCACACAAAAACAAAACTAAATTGATGCCAAATGTTAATTTTACTTACCCGAAACACGATATCCCCTGCGAAGCACTTCGGTAGCTACTTTTGCAGCCTGGAACGCGGCACTTCATTATCGCATTATTTCATAATTTTTGACCGCTAATTTATTCGCGAAACCGACACAAATTATTGCGCACAAACGTAGATGTACGTTTCCACCAAATACGCCTAAAAATGTTCAAATTTTATTTGACAAATTTTACTGAAAGTCAATGTTTTCAGTCCCCGATACAAATCAAACTGATATTGACGTTTCTTTCCATGTTGCCCGTCGCACGCTTTTACACCGATCTGGTGTTCACAGCATTAAGACATAGCATTAAGGCTTTTCGGTTGTGAGTGCGGTAGAAAAGGGCGCACTGAGCGGATTTTTTCTGAGAGAGCAATATTGTGCGTGTATTAAAAAAGGCACACTTACCTATGGGTACACGGATAGCCATTTCGTATCCATATTCTTTCATATCTGTGGCTCAAATACTTCCCAGTACGACCACAAGCATTGATTACTTTTATCATGCACTCTTTCATTAATGCCTATGAATTCCAAAATAATGGATTACAATGTAATGTGTAAGCAATGCAAACAAGATTCATTGTGGTACAGAAATCCATATGGGTTTATCTACTAACTACTTTACTGCCCAAAGTAATGAACAGTGAAGGGTAGAGTAATGTAAATATACATACTGAAATCATTTACATCCTCACTGCCGCTTCATTGATGGCGTCATCAACTCTCGGTATTGCGAAACGGAGCGAGTATCGTTGCTTATAATGACATCGTAATGTTAAATTCATCGGTGCGGTCATGCGAAAACGATTCGACGATGATTACTGGGAATAATTACTGCATTACTGCAGTAAGCATTCTTGGTCCTACTGGGTTCGCCCTCGCATCAATACTACTAGATCCTGCACATTGGATCTCATACAATTTGCCCATACTCTAATATTCGTCGAGTATGTCGTTTCGTTGCACGCTCATCAGAACTATATCGTCGTTTCTTCTTTATTCCATCTACGCATTGACTACGGCACGCATTCATTCGCTTGGTCGGGCGCGTGAATCTCTCGCTACTCTGTCTTGAGGCTATCCGCCTTCACAGCCAGCGTACATGTGACCATGTAACTTACGTGCTCATCGAGATTTTTTCTTTGAGCAGCTCTTATGCACGTATTATTTCATTTGCCCATGCTCTATGCCCATGAAGTCTTTCTCCACGTATTTGCTCATGTTAGCTCAGTATACCATTTGCCCCTAGCACTTGTATTTCGCGCGTCGCTCATGCACATCGTACTTTGCTAATCACATGCCTTATACATTTGGCGCATACATCTATGCTCACGTATTCATTCTTTCAAAATTCTTAGCGTGTTGGTATTTTACGCCTGCATTTACGTGGTAATAATGCTAAGCATGAATTTTCATGTATTTGCTTTGCGGGAATTTACCATGCCGGCACGGCTTTGCTGGGAATGACAGACACATGCATGGATCTTTGCCGTGTACCTTTGTATGCTCCGGGGCTTCACTTCACGCATATATCTCATTCTACTAACCACTTTGATGCTTCTGCCGGCGTTGCAACTGTACTTGCTATTGTGACGCCATATTAAAATTGTCCGCAATTTGCACTTAACTTGCACCTAATGTTCGCACTTTGATTTTCCTCGCGCACTTTGTCTTCGCCCACGCACTTCGATCTTGCTTACGCACTCACCGCACCAACGCACAACCAAGGCGCGGTATCCGGCTCGACGGACCAAAATGTATATCTTCCGCACTCGGCAAAAGTAAAATAAAACACGATATAGGCGGTTTACCGCCACGCCTTTATTGCATTATTTCTTATGCTCTTAAACATTGCACTACATTGCACTATTTACTTGCACATATAATATCGCACCGCGCCTCGCACTAGCTCTTGCGCCATCGCTCGCTCTATTGGGACTCTCGCTTCTGGCAGTCGTCCGTCGTTGTCGTACTCGTCGCGGTCTATACTCACCGAATTGTGTACCGAACGGTGTTGCAGAACGGCAACACCGTTCGGTACACAGACGATGCAAGCGTATTCGAGTAAAGGGCAAACTAAAGCCATAAACAGAGACCTTGTAACCCATACGTTCTTGAATTCTTTCGCGCGTCTTTTAATGAATCCTAGCTGCTTGCTAGCTCTTGCAAGAACTCTGTCATACTGAAGATTGAAACGCAGCTTTTTATCCAGGACGACAGCTGAAAGTTTCAGCTGAAGAAAATTTGCATCTGATTCCAACTGAATAGGGTGATATATTTTCAAATCACCTGCGTAAAAAAGGTGCGGAATGTCGGATAACACCTCCGAGAGATCAGAAATAAAAACATTGAACAGAAGCGGCTCTAGGTGGCTGCCTTGAGGTATCCCAGATGAGACGGTAATTTTTTTTTTTTTTTGGAAAGACGACGTTGGAATTTAAAATGTTGAGTTCGATCTCGAAGGTAACAATTCAACCAGTTTAGAAGGCTTTCTGAAATGCCAAATTTTTGGAGTTTATGTTTCAAAATGTAATGGTCAACACGGTCAAAAGCTTTACTGAAGTCAGTGTATATAGTATTGATTTGACACCCTTTTTCCATAATGCGAAGCACATTTGAGTCTATTATCATTAGGTTAGAGCTAGTAGACCGGCCTTTTCTGAAGCCATGTTTCGTTTAGGAGAGGATCAATAACGATTGTAAGTTTGTCACAAACAATTTTTTCAAACAGCTTAGGTATAGCTGAGAAAATTGCGATTTCTCTATAATTTTCTACTGAGGGTTTATCACCACTTGTAAAATTCGGCGTGATATGGGCTGATTTCCAGAAACGCGGAAATGTACCGCGTGACAGCGTGTTATTGAAAATTATATACAGGCGTGATATGATCGTTTCTGCACACTTAACTAGGAAGCTTGGAGGTAGCAGATCAGGTCCAAGGCCCTTTTTCATATCAAGTTCTCTCATGGCCCTTGAAATGTCTTGTTTGGTTAAATAGAGTTTATCAGCGATGTGGCGAACGCGCCAATTTCTGAAATCTAACGAGATGATTTAATCTAACGAGATGATCCTCTGACCGGAAAAAAAACTTCTTGAAAATGGTCGGCAAACATATCGCATATTTTTTTATGGATCAGAAGAAACTGATTTGCATTTGTACATGGACTTGGGATAGCCAGAAGCTTTTCGCTTGGTGTTTACGTAGTCGAAAAATAATTTGGGGTCATGAATTATATTTTTACATAATTTTACATAACTTTCATATGCTTGGTGAAACTGCCTTTGAAATTTTTGAGCTATGTCATTATATTTTTCCTTGATATCATTGCCAACATTGATATCGGTTTTTATTATCCTATAAAGCTTGTTTCTCTGATTTCGTAAACATCTCAAATCTCTATCTAGCCATGGCTTAGACAGTTTGTCTTTTTTCTTTATCTTTGGCACGTGCTTCTCAACCGCATCGAAAACCAACAGATTGAACAGATACACTGCATCGTTCAATTCTAACGTTAAAAGAGTACTATTTCAGTCAATATTGTTTAGATGGTGGCTAATGCTATCATAATCAGCATTCCAAAAATCACATACAACGGAATTGTTGTATGATTGGGAAATTGCCAAATCAGACATAGGTAGCTCGACTGTAAACGCAGAGTGGCGAAGAGTGTTGGAGAAAAAATTTTCTTCTTCAGCAGTTGGCTAAGCCACTACATCGTCGTAACTATTAGTAAAAATAAGATCCAACCAATTACCATTTTGGTTAGAAGTCGGAGCGATTTGCTGCAAATCATTGCTATAAAATGTACTTACAAGATTTAGATCGGATGTGTTTAAGTATATTGACCGGAAGGAGGATATTACCATTTTCATCAGCCGTGAACTTCAAATCTGGGCGATTAAAGTCTCTCATTATTATAATCTTGTCATCATCTTTGAGAGATGATACTACATAAGAAATGGTTTCATATATATCTTTATACACGGCGTCGTCTGAACTAGGTGGAATGTAGAAAGCTCCTATAGAAAGAAAACCTCCGGATCAAGAAATTCTGACAATTTTGTGCTCACATTGACTATGTGGATCAGTTTCAACTATTTCACTTGGTGGGGAGTTGTGAGTAGCAATGAGCACACCGCCACCTCTTGTCGGTCCAGTTTGCAGATAGTTACGGTCATTTCTATATATGGTCCAGTAACCATCAAGAATTTCTTCGTTTTTATGGGAATCATTCAGCCAAGGTTCTGCACAAGTAAGTACATTGAATTAGCAATATTTGGCGTCAAGGAAGAGTTTATTCAGTTTGCCCCTCATAACACCAACGTTGTGGTAAAAAAGTTTGAGGCCACCTGTTGAAAATTTTCTGTTAGGATCGATACCTATTAAAATCCTCCCTTGATCTCTGAAGATGGAAAATATATTTTGAAGAAACGTGTGAGGCATAGACTTTCAGATCATTTCTAAATTGATTTGCAGATACTCCAAGCTGTTCGTAGTATCGAGTAAAAATAACATTAAGGGAATCAAAGTCAATTTGTAGACCCTCTTGCTGGATCATGATTTTCAAATGGGTTTTAGTTTTACCCCCAAAACCTGCACAATCGCTGGCATTGTGCATGTAAGCGAGAAAAAAACTAATATTATCGTATATTTTACTATCCCTTAACCGGGAAAGTAGATACCTGCATTCAAGATCCGCATTTGATGTAATTGTGGCTTTTACATGAGGTGGCACTAACGGGTCTAAAAAATTGGACGCAGATTGTGATGGGTCTATTGGAAGACTATCTGAATGAGTTAATATGGATGTGGATGACATGTAATCTTCACCACGAATGAAATTTTTGTATGAAGATTGTGACTGTACTGCACTGAAGTCTGTTAGAAAATTTTTCCGTTGCTTCGTTGATAGCATTTAAACCACAATTGGTACGTTTGTCATTATTAGAAATTGCTTTTTCCGAAACATTTTTTTAAATATATTTTTTTTCTCATTTTCTGAAAGAGATTTTTACATGGAGAGTGTGTGGCTCTATTGGGAGTTATATTTGGAAGTACAGTCGTTAGTGGACTGCTGGAAACACTTGCAGATTCAGTATTGGCATTCAAATCGGTACTCATATCTGCTTCAGTGGTGGCTGCATTGGAAGCTATAAGTGAATCACAAGGGATCCAAATAGTTTCAGCATTGAGTTAATCTTTTAAAATCGGACCATGTGCGATGTGGTATCAATTGGTGAGGTAGTCAGATGATGAGATGTTAAAATTCGGTTTCACTGCATAGAATTGCCGCAAACACCACCATTTTCTAAATAAAAATATTCAAAAAACGGCTAAAACTAGTTAGTTTTCAGGGAACGTAATACAGAGTAAAAATATAGTGGACGAATCAACACTGTCTTAGTAAAAAAATGATGAATTTTTCATATGACCAACATCTTATACTGAAAATATGTAACAAATTTTTGCTATCCTGAATTTTGAAACTCTTGCGACTGGAAGCCCTGGAAATCTTTCTATACTATGGACTTCGATGCAATCTTTGTATCAAAGTGAAACATAACGTTAGGTTGGCCGTAATAATTAGCACGTTTGGTAGAACATGCATTTTAAATCCATATATTTCTTATACTTTTCTTCGAAAATCAATCTTTTCAGTGGTTTTCTATGCGCTAGAGCTTTTACCTTATTTGCGTTACTTTAAAATAATTTTTTTATTAATGGCAAAACTTTTTTGTAGTTTGGAAAGAAGAATCTCGTTGATCAATTATAAAATTTGTTGAAACCATTATTAGTTCTTTTGTTTATAGATATTGGATCGTTTGAGTTTGATAAAAGCGATTATGTTACTTTAGGTCCGTTTTTGTGCATCTCGATCAAGAGCTGGTTAAGATACGCAACATTGAAAGCCACAACTAAGGCAGGATTGTTATTGTTTTCCAGCCCTCGATTGGGCTCTAATCAGCTCTTGATCGAGACACAAAAAACAAACCTTTTATTGGAAATTTGAATTTAATAAAGACAACAATTAACTGAAAAATCTCCGTTTTTCGTGGTCATTCGACTGACCTGAATGTTTTAGAATGTATTGATATATATATATATATATATATATATATATATATATATATATATATATATATATACATATATATATATATATATATATATATATATATATATATATATATATATATATATATGTATAAAATAGATCCAAGTCTCCCTAAATATTAGTTATCTTTGAATCTTTGGCGCAGGCAGCAATTTTTGTGATATTTTAAGTATCCCTATCATTCTATCAATAAAAAATTTTCAAAAAAAACCAAGTATGCGAATTGAGTTTCAAACGTGTTTTTTTAACAGGCATATGACAACGTTATAGAATTTTTTACTCGATGTGTGCACTAGGTTACCGTTAGAAATGGTGAAAAATTGGCTCGAAAGAATCTATCGCTGCAAACGAGCTCGCGATTATCATTTTTGAACGAAATCGAATTCCATACTTATATGTAACACGTGTACTATAATTGCAATAAATTCTAACCTCTAAATTATATCTCAATTGTCTTTTGTTTTAATAAAATACAAAATTTTTATGCCCTTATTCAAAACCCTGTACATAGGAAACAATAATAATAGTAAATAGGAAACAGAAAATAATTAAGACGTTTTGATTACTCAAATAATTGAAGAAAGTATACGCAACGCAACTACATAAACTAAAGAATTTCTCATGGTAACTTCTTTTCATATTCAAGAAAAAAGTCGATTTTTAAACAAACATAATCTACTTTACCTGTAGCGACAAGACTACACGATCCCAGAAAGACAAAGTCAGCAATTCCTTTATTATGACATTGGTAGTTCTGCAATATTAAAAAGAAAATCAATATCGATAATTTATAAAACATAAACCAACTTACGAAAAATGATCTATTGCTTTGTGATGCTATACCAGCTTGCCATAAGCTCAAATTTCCATCGCCATCAGCGATACCAAATTTATTGCCGTGTTGCGAAAATCGACATCTTGTTACCTTGGCAAATGTTCCTGGTGGTCTTGGTGTACAAACGACTTGCTGATGCCCCCACTCCCACAGCTGCACCGATCCGTCCTGGCCACCGGTTATATAAACTGGCATCAATGGATGCGCACACATTCGCTTGACATTGTCCACTTTATGTTTCAGAACCTTGGATTTTAAAAGTCAAAATTAAAATTAAAGCATCAAAAAAATATGAAAATATAACTTCTATGTGCTAGATAGAAAAAAGTATGAAGCGAATTTTAAAACGAGTAGAAATAAACTCTCATTTGACTTAATGCTATTGCACAGCATTTCCAAACGAAAATTTTTCATCAAAGAAATGATGGGGAAAATAACTCAGTTTCTAAACACTATACAAAAGTATTAAATATACAGACAAATACTTAACTATCAGATTACTATATATACACGGGGAAATAAAATGCGTGTCATTCATGAACTCAATTATTTCATGCCTACGACAAAAAAAATTATGCTTTAACGATAATAAATTTAAGTTTCAAATTTAAATCCTATACAATTTGTGTTGTAAGCACTACAATTATCTGAAAAGGTATTTAATTTAAGTATACCGGTTTAAGCAAATGCTTGGATCGTTCTATAATCAGCTTACAGAATCGTGCGTCTTGACACCCTGGGAAATTCGCTCCTTTTATCTGAATGTCGTATTTATTGCAGCATAATTGAACAAATTACAGATTATTTCAAAAATATATCTTATCTTAGGTGCTTGTAAAAATATTCTTCAATGCATACTGAATATTATTGCTGTATCGTTTAATATTAAGCGTGAAGTTAGGATGATATTTCTATTAAACGTGATTTAATAACAAGAACAGCCAACAGACAAATTATTCCGTTTGTATTGCAGTATAGGCAGTATATATAGGTAATACATTAGTCATTAGCTACTTCAGCTTTTATTAGCAACATTACTCCTAAAATAAGTAAATTACGTGACAATTGTATATAAATAATTGACTGTTAGAAATTCAAAGATTCGTTAATAAAGCCGGTGGTAAGTCAAAGATAATATACTTCGGATTTGCGAAGGAAGCATCGGAAATTACCTATTTTCAATTTTTAGTTTCATTTTCGTATTCCTATGCAAATTCTCTTAAAATAGAGCAACTTATTGCAACAAAGGATGAGTGTGATCTTCATAGTTCAAAAATCAAACAACATAAATATTTTATGCTATAAAAATATTGTGTGTCTTTATCAAATGCTTATTTTGCTGTATTTTTCATACAAAAATATTATTTTCAAAATCTTGAAAGTATGCTTGCAACGATTTGGAGCATAGTGACTTACGTAATTTTGAGTGCTTTATTGAACAACGAAACGTGTGAAAGTAGCACAGTCTACTCTCTCGAAAGTTTAATTTCTTTTCCGTTAAAAACTACGAGAAAAATTTATTCGGATACCTTATCGCATAGCTTAATGAAATTATTTACATCTACGTAATTTCAATTGTAAATGGAAAAATGCAGTTTGGTGCAACATTATTTTAAAACACAATTAAGCTTACCACAGATGTCCCGCGACCCGATTGACTTCCCATTCCTGTTTGAGGGGTTACTGATGGATTGTAATTTTGAGCATTGGAACTTATTTGATTTAATATGTGCCTGAAATAGAAATCATTGATGAAATACCAGTCGTTTTCAAATCATCTACAACTACTTACTTATCCGTAGATGTTTGAATGACTAGAAAACTACTTGTTGGTAAGGTGTCTGAATCTTTTGATAGATTAAGAATATCATATTCGCATTCATCTTCATACCAATGTGGCGACTCAAGTAATAAAGAAATATCCATTTCTTGGATTTCCCTAGGAGTCGCAATAGCGATGAGCCCGGGCGAAGCGTTATTTATACAGAACGCAGAAATCGATTCTTGTTCTTTATGAATAACTCTAATTGGGTCTGGATTGTTATGAGCGGTCGTATTGTCACCGTCTACGGCGGTATAAAATTCAAGGATTAAAAAAGACTTAAGTACATTTACTCAAGTTTAAATTACTTTCAAATAATGATAAATCTTCCGTGCCGTGCGGATCTGAAGACGTATTTGAATTCAAATCCGAATGAAGTTGTCGCTTTTTACCGAACACAGCACGAATGAAAATGTCTTGCACTTGTTCCTGTCTTACGAGGTAATTCCATAATCTGCGGGCTGGGCCAGCCGACGATCCACCCAAAAATGGAGTATTATGTCTTTCAAGGAGTGAACGGTATTTGTGAATGGCAGGGCCTTTTGCGTCTGATTCGGTGAAGCAACCTAAGATTTTATTTGTATGTTTCATAATATATTTGTAGTTATCTTCTATGTTCATAGACTAACCAGGTATATAGTTTTGCGGCGCCGGTCCTTTCGTATATAATTCGTCCGTAAACGATTCCTGCCATTGTGAAAGTATTCGCAGTATTCCATGCGAAAGAGGACTTGCTACAGGCAGTTCTAATAAAACAATCCGAATGGAAATTAATGTGTAAACAAAACTAGAAATATACACCAACCTTGTAATTCAATACCAGCGACATTTATGAATTCTTGCAGCTTGCATTGAATCAATTTCACTGTCGCCGCTCTTAAAATTGTCCACGAGTATGAGTTGGGATTAGAGTGTTCAACGTTGTCTTTGCGTTTTGCATATGCGCTAGATTTTTGTTCTGTGGTAGGATCTGCAAATACATCCTCTTCTTCCTCTTCTTCGACTTCTGAATACTCAGAATTATCACTATCATAATCCTCCTCACAAGGACCTCCTGAAAAAAATCATTTTATATTTTACAAGAAAACTTCAAGAGCTATAAACACGACTTACCATAACTTGGTTTAATCAAAAAGTACGATACCATTGACATCTCTGGCGGAACGAATTGTTCTCTATACGTAGGCTTGTCTTCTTTCATGTTATTTGGACTAGAAGGATTGGCAAACTGTCCTAATAAACGCATATTTAGCCGGACTCTTTGTCTCGTCATTGATGTCATTGCACTCCACATGCCACCTTCGGAGGATTCGCCATTTTCTTGAGATGTGTTGACGTTCTGAAGACTCTGCATGTGATTTTCGACTGTTGCCTTCCTCAACAGCTTTTTTGTGCCACCACCAAAAAGTAAAGCCCATGTTGCACTCGTGAAATCCTGTCCTACCAATCGATATAAGATGTGACAATCACAGGTTGCTAAAGCGTAAACAACGAGTGCCATAAATGCAGCCGCAAAAGATTCTAGTAAGAGAACATTTAAACGAGGCGTATCTTCATCCTTTTCCCTAGCAAGCAAAGCACGCAGGTTTGTTACACCTGGCCATTTCTGTGGCGGAGTAATTATCGTAGGTGGTTCATCCATTGAATACTTTCGACGTCGAGTGTAGATATTGGCGTTAACCATTAAGTGAGAACATTGAAATGATGCATTCAGTTTCGCTAAGTTTTCAATTCCAGGGCTCTGATAACCGGACCCTTCAACGGCATTATTAATTAAAAACGTTTCTGAGTCACACAGCGATTGATAAATGCAGGAGGATAGTGCTATCGACAAATCTCGCAAAATATAAATTTCGTTTGAATTCTCCTTAAGCCCGATCGGTGCCGAACGGAAACCAATGACAGTTTGTAGCATATCATGCGTTTGCGACTGTAATTAAAATTAAATCAAATTTATTTCTTATAGTTAATGATTAGTTCTTACTTGCAAATATCGAATCGGATCGGCAATTACGGTTTTATTACCCGCGACACATGCACTTAACAATGGTAAAGTGGTGGGGAAGGGCAAAGGACTAGCCAATTGTTGTTGAGTCTTTTCTTGTTGAAGTTCCTGCAGAAGAAGAACAAGTTCCATACGCACTGATGCTAAACCACCTCCACTTGCACCATGTAATGAACAGTAAGATAATAACGTGCGCAAAAGAGTCTCGTTCGCTGAAAAATTTCAGACAGTTTATGTGAATATTTCTAGGATGGAAGGTAAAAACGGTATCAATTATCGTATAACCATAATGAAATAATAATATAAATTACGGTACAACAACTCGTAAAAGCAATTTATACTGCAATTTTAGGCAATTTATACTTCATGTAAAAAATCTGTTACATGAGATTTATCCCGCTAATAACGATGGTAGCTTAATTTAAAAATTACATTCACGTTAGGATTCTGAAGATTATACTTATAGAAAAGCTGTTAAAGCTATTTTCGGAGTATAGAAAGTGCTTTGCTCTTAGCATGAGCGAAATGGGATGCACATCGGCCATGGAAATGCGGATAGATCTGGTTAATGAAACGCCTGTCATCGATCGACCATACCGATTGTAATTCGAAGGTGAGTTTAAAGTTAGCTAAATCTCCAATGAACTACTAGAAAATGATATCATTCGCGAGCCAATATAATCTTTCTCATCACCAGTTCTGTTAGTCAAAAAGAAAAACGATCAAGATAGACTGTACATTGATTACTGTCAAATAAATACGATATTAGCCCGGGCAGATTTCCACTAATTCTCCAAACTCAATTCATAAAGACTATTCTTTGGAAAGATGGCGCATTGTTATTTTTCCACAAACTGCAAAAAAAATTACTGGATCCACATGCGTTTTGTAAGATCCGTTCACGACGATTTTGGAAATTTTCGCGTTGAAAAGACTTTAAAGAAGGTTTGCGGAGTGTACTGGTTCCCACAGATGCGAAAATACGGCAGCAGATACATTCAGAGCTGGATACTATGTATGTACCACAAGAAACCTATTGGTAAACAAAAAGGCTTGTTATGTGCAATAAAAAAGATAGCAACACCATTCCATACGATTCACGTGGATCACTTAGGACCCTTTAATGCAAGTAGGCGTGCAAACAAGTACTTATTAGTGGGAGTAGGAAGTTTCATCAAATATATGGTTTTCCAACCGATAAGGGATACACCAACAAAGCTTGTTCTAAATTTTATCGACGCGATAATTGCGATATTTGGAGGAACTGGGTTCGTTTGGAGCTGGTGAAGTGATTCACCCTTACTCCACTTTTCTCGGTGAGCGGTCTTGCGCTCAGCTATGAATCTTGGCTACATTGGGTACTTAGATTTAGTTAGTGTGCAGATGGTTTGCACTAGCTAGTGATTTTTCTGAGGTGAGGGTATATTTCGTGTGTCCTGGTCGGGAATCTGAGAATATCCATGGTGCTATTAGTATGTCGGTCTATCTTGTCGAAGAGCTTTAAAGCTTTGTCGCGTATGTATTTTTGTACTGTTTCGATTCTAAAGCCCTTATGTATGTCCACGTTTCTAATATACCATGGAATTCGGAAAATTCTCCGCAGTGCGAGATTTTGGCAGGCTTGTAGGTTTTGTTTGTTTGTCTTTGAGGTTTGTCCGAATGCAAGACTTCCGTATAATAATGCCGGTCTTAATATTTGTTTGTATATAACTAATCTGTTGGTTTTGTTCAGTCTTTGAGATTTAATGAGGGGAAAGAAGGCATGGAGGAGTCTGTTGCAAGTGCTGCGTTTATTTTGTATGTGTGTCGTCCAAGTTAGTCGGTCGTCGAACGTGAGTCCTAAGTACTTGGCTGTCCGTTGCCATTCAATTTGTTGTTCGTTCACAGCCAGTTTTCGTGGTGTCTGTCTCCTCTTCCGCGTAATGAAAATTGCCTGAGTTTTGTCCGAGTTGATCTTAATCTTCCATTTGTGGAAGTACCCTAGAAGCGTATTTATGGAGAATTGCAAATGTGAAACAACGGCTTCTGTTTGCCGGGACGAGTGGAAGATGCACGTGTCATCGGCGAATAATGATAGTTTAGCTAAGGGCAGTTTAGGGATGACTGCAGTATACATATTATACAATAGGGGAGATAAAGGAGATCTTTGGGGAACTCCAGCTGCAATTTGCCTTTCGGATGATAAGTGTTTGTCAATTCTGACACAGAATTTTCTGCCCTTGAGAAAAGATCCAATGATCTGGATAAGAGGAAGGGGTATTCGGAACTCATGCATTTTGAAAATTAGTCCTGCATGCCAGACTTTGTCGAAGGCCTTCTCTATGTCGAACATAACTAGCCCGGTCGATTCTGTATGGTTAAGCCCTGTTCGGATGTGTTGGACCACCCTTGCTAGCTGGATTTCTGTCGAGTGAAGTGGCTTAAAGCCAAAGTGTTCTTCCGGGAGAATGTGGATCTCGGAGACTTTTTCGCTCAAGCGAGAAAGGAGAACGCGTTCGGCCAATTTTGCTATTGATGACAGGAGGCTGATTGGTCTCCAGTTCTGGGGGAATGTTAAGTCTTTACCAGCTTTCGGTATAACGATAATGATGGCTACTTTCCACGCATCTGGATACCTCCTCAAACGGAAGATGGCGTTGATTATGTCTGTTATGTTTTATAGTATATTAGGTGCGTTTTTTTGCTCCGATGCAGAGCAGAGTACAACTATGCCGCAAAAACAACGATCTAGTATAAAACAGCAGTGCTTTCGCTAAGACTGACATAGGTTGCGGTATTCGCTGTGGTAGCAGAAAACAGCTGAAAAAAAGGGAGAAAATAACGAGTATACACTACCACAATCGATAGAAAATAGAAAAAAAACTAACAGAAAATTAATTCTTTTAACTTTCTACACATTATGAGGGCTTTTTCTAATTTCCTAACTACCAAAACATTCAACATAACCATGAAAACCCGAAAGCTACCTCACAGAAAAAAATACAACTTCTCATGAGCTTTTCTTTTTTCTATCAGCACATTCTACACTTCAACACGTGAACTACAAATGAGGCATAGAATTTCTGTACTAGTGAATTCACTGGTGTAGGAGTGTTGTTGTTTTCAATGCGTCTACTCTACTCTCCGCTGGATAGAGGAGCAAAAAAACGCGCCTATTGTCTGGTAGGTGAGTCAAGCACATGTTGGTAACGCTGTCTCTCCCAGGTGATTTTCGTCGTTTCATTCCGTTCGCCAATATCTTCACTTCCCCAAGGTCAGCACATCTTAACGATTCTACCTCCCGAGGTTCAAGGCTGAGAAGATTTGCGGCTGCTCGTTCGATGCATTCTTGATACTCTAGGCCGTCCTCGGATGAGATGTTCTCCTTGAATTGTGTTTCCAAGGATTCTGCAAAAACATTAGCTTTATCTGCACTGGTGTATTTTAGGCCTTGAGATCCGCAGATTGGTGGCATTAAAAGTTTGCTTTTGGTCTTGAAGTATCGAGACAGCCGCCATAGGGTGTTATCCCCAGGCTCGATGCTTTGCATCAGACTCTCCCACTGTTCATTCTGGAGTCGGGATATCTGACCACGTATGTAGTTGGTAAGCCGGTTTGCTTCCCGCTTTATTCTAGGGTCCCCTGTGCCTCTAGCTCTTCTCCGGAGTTGGTTCCTCCTCCGTATAAGTAACTTAATCGACTTAGGGAGTTCATAAGGATTGTGTACATCCTTTACCGGAATTGTGATCGTATTGTCTTCTTTTGCCTGCTTTATGACATTAGTGAGGTAATCTATTGATTCCTCTAACTCGCTGGCCGTTTCGGGTGTTTCTAGGGTGGCTACTTCGGCCAGTGCAACTCGGTGCGATATTTGGAGTATTCATAGAATAATAAATGTTAAAGGACATTGCTATACATTTGGCGAATATTGCAATAAATTAGGGATTTGGCACATTCAAAATGCGGTAGCCAGACCAAGAGGTACTGGGCAGGTGGAAAGGGAAAACTCAATAATTTTGATATCGCTGGCAACATCTACAGATGAAGATAGTCATTGGTATCGAGCTGCTCTCCAACGGTTCAATTCGCAATAATATATTGTTTATACACAGTGTTACACGACGAACGCTTAGTGAACTGTTACTTGTATATAGATCTCGGGCACCAGCGGACGCACCTTCATCGGTGCAAGAACTGAGAACCAATATTGACGCTATTTTAGTAGAGCGAGAAAAAGCAGCAGAACTTATTGGACTTAGTCAGCGGAAGCAAAAACAACCATTCAATGCAACAAGAGATATCTCCTTTAAATGTGTAGCGAGGGATTTAGTTCCAGTTAAGAAAAAAATATTGTTGGACGGCCAGAACAAGAAGCTCGTGCCAAATTATAAGGGGGCCATCGGAAATTAAACGTATTCTATCAAGCGATTGGTACGTTTTTCGTGAACTCCATAGATCGTCAAGAAATCGAAGGCGAAAATATATCTCTCTATTAATAAAAAAAGTTTTGGAAATTTGGTCGGATTATATTTTTATTTTTCTCTTATAGTAGACACATAAACGCACGAAATCCGACGTGTATATATATATATATATATATATATATATATATATATATATATATATATGTATATATATGTATATATATATATATATATATATATATATATATATATATATATGTATATATATATATATATATATATATATATATATATATATATATATATATATATATATATATATATATATATATATATATATATATATACGTATGTATATATATATATATATATATATATATATATATATATATATATATATATATATATATATATATATATATATATATATATGTATATATATATGTACTGCGACTGTGAACTTTTATTGATTTTCGCACGGCTTTAGTACATACGTCCAGTAAAATGTACAATTTAAAATCGTAAATGGTCTGGGGGTTGGTGAGCGAAGCGAGCAGGGGGCGAAGGCTCCTAGTAATAAATAAAAATAAATTTTGAAGCAGTCGATGAATTGAAGCTATGGGGGATGACTCAAGACGATTTGAGAGCAGATGATTAGGAAGATGAAGCCGAGACCTAGCTGAAGGATGGCGTTCAAGTATCGGGATAAACTATTTGTTAGAGGTAAATAGGCAACGCCGCAAAAACAAGAATACACGATAGATTGATGGATGGTGTATGCTGGCAGTAGGTAGGTAATCTGTGCGTAAGAGTGGTGCTGCTGGCACTGCAAGGGTGAGTAGATGTATTTCAATATTGAATTCTTTCTGTTAGTGGACAATACCCAATTTAATTACACTTAAATTCATACAGCTAAGCTAAAAGATTAATATAGTTGCTATAAATTGCGAGAACTAAAGCTTGATTCACCTACCATAAATATTTTTGTAGAATTTGTACTATATTTAATTAATAGTTGAATAAATAAATCTAAATTGTAAATACTGAGAGTTACTTGTTATTCAATAATATTGAGCCTTTTTTTTACATAAAGCAACATGTAGCAACTTACCTTTAAGCCATCGTTTCCTTTTCGCAGCTCGTTTCACTTTCGCTTCAAAATCTTGATTTTCTTGCAGCAAAATCTCATGCAGCGTGGGCCTCTCCGACCGCACAACACTTTCCTTCTCAATCTGCTCGAATAAAAAAAAAGTATTTTAGAAATATCATTGAAATGTTTTTACAAAATTACTTACAGGATTCATTTCTATGATTATATTCTCTTCAATAGCATCAATCTCCTTGCTACTATAATTGCACAACTGTTTCAAAGCAATCACTTCCCGCTCCAACCAAATGTACAACTGATAACGCAACTGACCTCCATCAACCTCAAATCCCGTTGCTAAAGTTGACAATTCTTCCATAAGTATTTTCAGGCAAGCAACAAATTTTAATTGTTGGGCCATTATATCTAGTTTCTCTTGCAGTCTCTTCGAATCATCATCCGCTTCTTGCGTTTTATTATCTTTGGTATTTTCATTTTTTTTAGCTGTGAAACTCAATCCACCATCTCCATCGTCATCTTCTTCATCGTCTTTATTGTCTTCATCATCCCATTCAATTTTAAACTCTTCGTTTTCTATCGTATTTGATACTGGAGCGTTCCAATCGAAACTTGCCGCCGCTTGTGGCTGACCCCAGTCAATACTATTTGCAGTCTCATCAACCTTTCCAGCACTTGAGCTCCAATCCAGAATTCCTGTGTGGATTTGTGTGTCTTCTTCCTGTTCACTCGGCGCAATCACTTCATTATTGACATTTGATTCTAATACTTTTGAGGGTAGTTTGCTTAATACTTCAAGGGCTAATGCAGGACAGCCTGCTTTAAAGTGTCCGTGAGCAGTGGTAAAGTATAATTGCCTCTCCAATGGAGTTATTGCGTCATCAACCTGAAGCTGCTTGTCATTGTCTTCGGCTCCACCGACTTCTCCGTTGTAGCTGAAACCAGCCAGAACAACTTGTGGTAGTTTCTTTTCCTGCGCAGTCGTGGCAATTTGTTGCCTAATAAGTAACGGGTGCGTTCTCAAATAAATGTAGAAGTTAAAGACGTTCGGATTCGTTGAATGACTAGATTCGCCTTTTGTAAGGGTATCCTCGTCGTTATAAGCCCAATGATTCAGTCCCACATTATTTTCCAACAGGGTATTCAAACTTCCTGAATAGTTTTTCAATTGCCAAAGCGCTATAGACCGCAAAAACGGATCTGGATGAGCCTTGCTTAAATCTTGATTATTCCCCTCCATATCACAGCCAAGAATATGTTCATACATCAACTGTTTGTACGAAGGTGGGGTTAGGTCATGCTCACCTTCATACAGTCTTGTAATAACTAGTGCTAGTTGCAAATCGTCTAGATTATTCAAGCAAACTTGTATCGCATCTTTGAGAGAGTTTGCCAGCAAGAAGAATGCAACAGAGTGCTCAAATCTTTGTTTTCCCAACAAAACAAAAGCGTTTTTCAACGCTGCCGTACGCCATCGTGATTCTTCAAAGTTGTTGTTGAAGAAACCAGCCATTTTGTCATCACGTTTTGATTTAAATAGTCCTTTGACTATGTTTTTCTTTCTCATGGCCAAATAAAAGATGGCTGCATCAAGCGGGTCTTGTTTCAGTTGATATGCAGCTTTTGCAAGTCTTTCAACACACTGTTTTAAGAGACTGTTGCTCCGAAGCCACCAGCCAACTCCCAATTCTTTTAACGTAGACCACCTTACTTGTCCTTTGCTGTACGAAGGAATTAAATTAAGTAACTCATCCTCACTTTCCGAATGAAAAGCCCAAACAATATTCGATGTTGCAACACCTTGCTTTTGAAATGTCGTTCTCTGATTTAACGGTAGACATCTAAGCAAGTAGTTATAATGTGTCATAGCCAGAAGGAATCTGAGACCGCAGTCGTCTAAGGAATCTGTCGATACATGCTCAGGTACTTCGGATCCACCAGTGAAATTTTCTCTCGCGATAGCTGTTTTGGCAGCATCTATAGCGAATCGCTCTGAAAAATCAGTGTTGCATGTTGCTACTGTGTCCGCAAGAGCTAGTAAATGCATCTGATCTAGCGATGATAGACCAGGCAGGTGAGTATGAGTAAGAAGCCGTGATAGGTGTTGGCCTTGTCGCGGTCCGAAATGAGCTATGCTTTGTCGCTCCGGAACGGATTGTCTCCGATCACAACGTCGGAGCTCACTATCGCTATCCAGATATTCGTCTAGGGAAGCTTCTGCATCCGGGTTACCATCAAAAAGCTCATCATAACCCTAGAAAATATAAAACATTGCCAGAAATTGAAATCAAAATTAAGCCAAAATGAGTGGCAGTTACTTTAGATTCTTCCTTTTGGGCAGCAACCTGACCTGTTCCTTCTTTGTCGGCCGATAGTAGCACCCACAGAGGTAGTGGAGGTATTGATGTAATTTCTGCGTAATCTAAGGTTACTTCTTCTGGTATCTATAATGTATACACCTGAATTCAAGTTTTCACAAAAAGTATACAATTTACCTGTGACGTGGAGCCGCGTTTTTCTGTTGGACTTGCAGTCGCTTCGACATAACTCACCGATAAAGTTCTAGATCGGGACCAAGCTCTTTGTTTGGTTAAGCTATCCTCATCAGCAGTTGGATTGCTTTGAAAGCTGTACGTCCCACTCATGCAACGAACTAGATGTGCTAGAATGGCCTTAACCCATCGAATTTTGCCGGAATTCAGCAATTCCATCAATTGCTTTGGATGATACTGTGGCAGAACGGGACAAGCGATTCTTGACGCTTGGAACAATCCAAAGTCTGTCATATAGTCGTAATCGACCGGCTCCTGGCCGTTTCCAGAATTACTTGACAACTGAGCAGATGATCTTTTCTTTTTCTCCGCATTAAGGATCTGCAAATTTACTGAGCTGACACGTGACAAATGCGGCATCGAGGCCACATTAGCCAAACGGCGGGTAGTCGACTCGTTTGCTAACGAGCGCAGGTCTTCGTCTCGTAGATTTCTGTTATCAATAATATCTTCTATAGGGTGAACTTGACTGTAGCGTGGTTTCCATTGTGAGTAGACATGCATTTCTGAATCCATTCCCACGACCAGGATACCGTCTCGTACCCATGATATTTGCATAGGTAGAGGTGGAAGGCCGTCAGCCGTTTGCAGATCAATTTGTCTTAGCTTCATCCAACGGATTTCATCATTGAAATGAGGTTGAGCCAAGGAGCTCGCTTTGCGAAGGATCGGACGATTTGCTGTCTGACTTTCTTTCATAGCCTTCATATTTGCCTGTGCTAAATCGCTGGAAACAGATGTGTACAGAAGAATTTTACTTCCTACAGCGACGGTAAGGATATGCGAACCGTCTTCTTTTGATACCCAGTCCAGCTGTACTAAATGCTTTTGTGTCAAAGGGCATGTGTTTCCATTTTCCGTTATACTTTTCCTCAATGACTGAAGGGTACTGAAGCTGGGGACGGCTAGGAGACCTGTTGATTTCGGCAT
The DNA here is from genome assembly GCA_947369275.1 of Nemotelus nigrinus. Taxonomy (NCBI): domain Eukaryota; kingdom Metazoa; phylum Arthropoda; class Insecta; order Diptera; family Stratiomyidae; genus Nemotelus; species Nemotelus nigrinus. The sequence goes on from OX376372.1 coordinate 175,436,293, forward strand.
GTACTCGGGTGTTATCTCGCCACTGCGCGGTGATCTATTATCATCGTGCGTAAACGTCTGAATGACTTGATTAAGGCGTTGCTTCTTTTGCAAGAAACGATTGTCGTGCAAATAGCTCAGATCAACGTTCGGGTCAATTTGTATTCTTGGTAAATGTACATTTTTCAAGTGGATTGTATCTTCCAAGACCCATTCGCTTCCACCGGTACTCTCGCATTCATAAATAGCAACACAAAGGTTTACGTATCGCGAGTCTGGGTCACCCTTATGAGGCCGTGTGAACGACTTACCATATTTATATGCACAAGCGATTCGACCGGAATACGCGGCACTTATATTCAAAGGCTGGCCTGAAACTTCGATTGCTGATTCCTGATTCCTACTCAACATCTTCCATTCAGACCAATCATAAGACAGTTGCACTTCAGAGTTATCATCAGTTGTAGAATTTATATTGCATTTCCAAAAACGAGTCGTCGAATCGGAACATGCCGTTACAATTATGTATGGAGCAAAGCATGCTGGGTATATCGAAGACGAACTCAAATGCCCGGCAGCAGGAGACGCATGGATAACATCAACACCATCCGGCAGCGGCAATTCTTGCGTGCATACTTTTCTTGTTACTATCGAAACATGCGGAGCTTCCACTTCTATATCGTTCCCTTCCAGAAGGTTCAAACCGGATACTGATTGACGCTGACCTGGTTCTGGTTCGTCTAGATCTTGCACTAAATTGCTATCCGGAACATACATAGCCGACTCAGATAGATACGGACTTTGGGATTTAGATGATATCACTATTCTCCACATATGAATCGTACTGCCTTTTGTTGTCCGTTCGATGATGACTATGTAGAAGGGTTCTTCAAACTCAGCCGACCTATGCAAATCGACTATTGCTCCTAGATGCGACTCCATCAAACCGGCTGCGTTTATGGACTCTGTTAAGCCGGCTGCAATCTTATTTTCATTCTTCTCGCCCGTTATAAGTTGCTCTTGGAAAACATGCAAGAATTGTGTATTTTGCCAATCATGTGTGGCATCTTCGATAGCATCCAATTGAACGATGCAGCCTGGGCGAGCAGTTGATTGTTGCGAAACTATTTTAATTTTTTCACAAAGCGAAGACTTATGGATAGGATTGTCGGATGAGCATTCCGTTGAAATTGATGCTAACGAACTAGCCCGTTTACAAACACGTTCAGAGCACGATACTTCTGCTAAAAGAGCCCTGGCGTCAATCACTGCCTGATAAACACGTAAGCATTCTCCATCGCTAGCCACAAAACAAGCAGATGGTGAGTTGCTGTAACTTCCAAGTGTTGTGCTCGGCAAAAGGGTTGGAATCCAAGCAACGTTGCTGAAAGCCGAGATTTCGGGTGAATTGATTCGTGCTAGTTCACTTACGCCTCCTGAATGCGACAACGGTCCGACAGAATCCACCCGCCACAATATCAGCTCTGAGCAGAACCCAGTCGGACCACAAATATCACGACCGGAGTTTTGTTTATCCGCAGACTTCGATGCGTTGTCGGGAATATTATGATGCGATGTTGTTAGGAGCAAAGGCAAAACAGGGTGGCAAGTAATATCATTTACTCTGAAACGATGCCCGGAAGCTCTGCACACGTGCCCAATACTTAGGACTTGGGTAAATTTAGTTTTGTCGGCGAATGTTAGTTGCCAAAGATTTAACGTTCCATTTGCATGTTTCGTTACCATCGAAATTGTCGGAGATGGTTGCGCAGATAATACGTCCGAAGCTTGATTGGCTTTCTGAGCAGCTTCCACTGGAGTTTCTTTCTTCTCGGGAACACTTTCAGTGGTTTCTCCATCGCTTTGCCCAGTTTGCGCGTTACCTGCCTCATCATCCTGCTCTTCAACGACACTAGGCAATGGAACTTGTGAATCTGAATTATTTTCCTGCGAAGTCGGACCGGCTACCTGTTTTTTCGCGCCTTTCACCATTTCTCTAAAGAATAGAGGACTGCATCCAGTGTTATACAGTGCCACTGTAGTAGACATGGACATTGCATCTCCTAGCGGAAATGCCGCTGGTATTCGAGTCGAGAACGACACTTGCGCTTGCCGGAACGAGCCTGGATAGTAATCATCCAGCCACTCTATAATCCATATTAAATAGCTCCCATCGATCGGATGAATAGCAAATAATAAGTCTGGGCTATGATGCCAATCTCGGAGCAGACAGTCGATTTTTACGTCGAGTGAATCCGTTACATGGCCGAGCGGATTATCCGGAGCTAAGGAATTGGATGATGTCGTATTTGACATTGAATTTACATTGGGCATACCGGTAGGCCCGCCATATGTGGAATGTTTGCTTGAATGTTCTTCGCTATTGCTCTCTTCGTGCGAAAATGATTTGTGCGACTTGTTAAATTTTTTTCTCGGATGCTGCTCGTCACTATGGTCATCTGCTTCGTCAGCATTATGGTGGGTTCCATTATTTGTGTGATGATGCAATTCTTCTTTCTCAATTGTTTTTTTAGTTAGTTCTTGTAGAATAGCTTCAGCCTGCAATGTGAAATTCATCTCTTTGTTGTTCAACCAATGAAGGATGAAATTAGGCTGGTTACTGGCATCCGTTGTTTGCATTGAAGGAACTAACGGTATGTCTGTTTCGGCATTGATAGATGCAGCTAAGTGAAAGTGCACTCCGGGACTTACACCAGTTCCATGGTAGCCGTACGAGTGAAAATCATGGACGCTATACGTGGAAGGTAAGGAGGGAATTGGAGAATGTCCGATACTTGATTCCGTTCCATTACCTTGTAGTCCTGTATTTACTGTACCGACTATTGTACCATTTTTAGCGTGCCGTCTTATGTGAAAGCAAGTTTTCATATGTTTCAAGCGCTGCATGAAACGATGCTTGTGCCTATGCGTTCTGAATTTCGGGTTTTGTGTTGCTAACGGGTCAAATTGATTCATATTGACTAAGCCATCGTCAGGCAGAACAGTCTCGATCCATATTCGGCAAATATTATCAAGACAAGATGTAACAAGCATATTTGACACCGAACCTTTCGGCATATATTTGCTAGTTTTCCGCCACGATATCTGCGTTACTGCTCGAGGATGCGCTATGTAGACGAAACCGAAGTTAAGTTCGCCATCGTCAAACGTACCAGATCGATATTGTGAGCTATCGATGCTTTTTGTTGGGAATAAAACTGCAAACATATTTAACTTTAGTAGGTGATTCAAATGCTTAACTTATTGGCATTACCATGTTTATTCTCGTACCAAATTTTAACTAAACGATCACTTTTACCAGAAGTCGCAAAAAGAGTACCGTCTGGACTGAAAGTCATATGATGAACTGGTGTCGCCGTCTGACAACTCCAAATGCATTCCCACGCGATTTCGTCGGCTTTCTCATTTGTAGGTGTTTTTGGGTCTCGATCTCCTCCAATTTCAAATTTCACAACTGAAAATAATATGCACATCTTAGCTATCCTCTGATATTGGGTTGTTGGTTACTCATGGAAATTTCTATCTTTGGCGTTTTGACAGTGATGACCTGTCATAAACGTACCACTCACAGCGTTATTCTTGTAAAATCTCAGGAATAGATTTAAGGGCTAATCTGTTTTTTTAAAGAAAAAGGCTATTGCCACCTGATTTTATCACATATGAATTAAGCTAGTAGAGACAAATGGTTTGACAAATTTAGGGGAGATATTTTTTTTGAAAATTTGGCCAAGATAAGCTAAAGCTTGATAGATGCAAATTTGACTGCAATAGACAAAGCCCAACGAATTGCGCTGAAAATTTAGTTACCCTTTGGCGTCGACGGAAATTTTAGTGATATTTTAAGTACCCCTATAATTCTATCAATAATTAACTTTTTACAAAAACAAGTATGCAAAATGATTTTTGAATGTGTTTCAAACATGCATATTATAACGTTTTGGAAATTTCTAACCCTATGTGTTGGTTAGGTGCCTGTTGGGAGTGATGGAAAATTGGCTCCAGAGAATCCATCGCTGCAAACGTCCTCTCAGTAGTCATATGAACAAAATGGAATTTTGTACTTGTATAAAACGTGGGTACTATATTTGGAATAAAATGCAGCCCGGCGATATTTTATCTATTCAGTGTATTATTGAAACACAAAATTGGTGTTTTCATTGAAAAACACTGTATAATTCCGTGTATATTTATTTAATGTCTATTAATCACGTTGTGAACCACAAAAGACTTATCTGCAATATCTTTGTGCGCATGAACAAAGGGGAATTGCCCAGCGGACTGTATCGCCCGACTTTCTTGATGTGGGTGGGTTTTTACTGAGACTTTTTCGTTCGCGGAATGGGAGATAAGAAATGCAAATAAAAATGCGAATTCTCTTTTTCAATATAATCCGCTGCTACTTTAATGCATTTTTCGGATCTTTCCATCACTTCATGTACACCTTCTATGAAAATGTTTTTTTTTTCTGTCGGAAAAGTAAACGGAAATTGCGTCCTTCCTTTTTTCATTGTTTGAAAATTTCTTTCTACGAGATATCTTTTTCAATTTTGGGTAAGGATAATAATCGCTGGGAATTAGGTCATGGCTGCAGGGTGGGCAATCAAATATATAGAAGCCCAACTTATGGACGACAGGCGACGAAAAGGACTCTTGTCAACAGGCGCATTGTGGTGCAGAAAGAGGACGCCTTTGGTTAATTTTCTTCATCTTTTTCATGGATGGCTTGTTTCAACCGTTCTAGAATTGAAGCGTAGTATTATACCTTAGCCTATTTTTAAAATTGATCAATAGTGTCCTCTCCTTTGTGAGTCCCATGAGTTTCTCTATACCACTGTATAGAGTCTTGTTTGGACTCAGGCTCATAATGATGAATCTGAATCTCGTCTCAAGTAACGATTTGTTTTTGACGTGGCGTAACCTTGCTCCAATCTTAGCCATGCCAAAAAGAACGTGAAGAATATTTAATTTTTTTGTGTCTAATACTAGAACCATTTCTGCGAGCTGTTTCTTCTTTCATCTTTCAATATCACTTTTTTGACTTTTTGAACAATGTCCGGAGTGATCACTTCGATTGTCGTGGGTCGTCTTCAAGTGAGTATCTTCCTTGATTAAAAAGACTTTGCGGTTTATAAATCATGGTTTCATCTGGACAAGAGCCCTCTAAACGGTTGCTATCACTTCCATTTTGATTTCAGCCGATTTTCCTTGTTTGGTGTTCAATTTTCTCCGTATTTTACACGTTCTTTGATTGAGATTGAGTTGCTTGGTCGAGGATTATTTAAAAACTAATGGCTTGATTGAAATAAAACTTATTATTTACACTTACAATAAATCCTTGCACTTATTACGTTTCATTAAACTACCCTGATTAATGATCTAGCTATTCATTCTGCGAATTTAATGACCCGCCCCCGTAATAACTTTCCAGCAACATATCTTTATTTATTATAAAGGCTGGTCAGTAAAGATATAAAACACAATAAGAAGATCCAATATGATTTAAAATTGACGTTTCATTAGTCGGATGTATTTTTCGGAAATGTTAGAAATAGTGCAGAAGAGTTTTGGGCTAAAGCATATCATTGGAGGATGACCGAGCATGCCATCTAGCTGGCGGTCTCAAAAACAGAGATCGTTCGTCATGCTGACGATAATAGCTGGCTCCGTCTAGCCACAGATCAGCAAGCCGTCAGGTATTTGGGAGTGACTCTGGATACCAAACTGACCCATTGGAACCATATCTGCCGGCCATATGGTAGGGCTCTAGAAGTCATCACTTCGCTGAGAAGTCTAGTAGCCAACATTGGAAAACCCAGTGAGACAAGACAGAGGTGGTAGATGGTGAAGGTCAATGCCGTCTTTCTATATGTAAATTTTCAGAGATGCGCTCCTAACTAAGAAGTTCCGAAGAAGAAGAACACATTGACAGTGTCCAGCGCAGATGTTCACTGTGCATCGCCTGTAGCTACCGCACGGATTCAGAAGAGGCCGTGATTGTGGTATCGGAAATATATAATACGGATAGAGTAAGTAGCAAATGATAATGGACGGCTGAGCTAATTGGCATAATAAAGCCTTTGTTTAGCAGTAGGCACAGACAAGTACCTTTGTCAATTCCTGACAGGGCACGGGATACTTCAGGAAATACCCGAACATAATGGGTAAGGTGGGCACACCGTACTGCCGATACTGTATGGCTGAGCTCGACAATGTTCAGCACACATTCTTTGTGTGCAGTAACTTAGTCAGAGTAGAAAGTACTGCGCACAACGTGGGAGGACGATTGCCTTATCGGCCCATGAGCTGTAGGAGTTGCTGAAATTCGACAGATTTCGACCCCGAGCTTCGCGGATTTGTAGTTAATCGGTTTTTGGTCACACACCTCAAGGTCTGATAGGTTCTGGTAAGTACATTTTTCGGGCTGTTTATACAAGGATATAATAACATTAAAACGGATACTGTTTACCTGATTATACCGTAAATTGATTTATTTTTATTTGAATTTAGCTTTAATATTTAGATTTCCAAGCGAAATGTGTTTAATTGTTTTTACTCGACCAAGTAGTTTTGTTGTTTTCTGTTTTTTTTTTTGTTTTTTTTTTCATTTATTTGCAATGCTTGATATTTTGGGCTATAAAAATTAAATTACGGTAATTATTTTCTGACCACACTGCATGCAATGGTAAGCTTTTACTCTGCGACAACCGTCGTAGATGTGAAGGATTCTATGATTGAGACCTTAGTTTGATTACCGAAAGGATATAAGGTTGGCATGGTCGACTTTTTTGAAAGCTGCTCATTAAGAGGCTCTGACAGTTCACTTATAATACATAGTTGTTTTACAGAAATTCAAATAATACATTAGAAATTGCGTCGAAAACAACATACGTTTGTGAGACGATAAAAAAAACTTATAGTTTAAGATAGTTTATTTAGGGTTTGCAGATTTTTTCATCTACCATATTTGCAGATCCACAGACTTTTATATAGATACAACGCTGCCAAGAAAAAACCTGATGTCGTCATTTTCGCAACCGAAGATACAATAAAAATACCAGTTTTCGACGATCAATAGTTTGAAAAAGATTTCAAAATCAAATATACGTTCTGAATTATGGATATAAAGGCTTGCAAATTCATATATAACAAATAAGTATTTTCAAAAGCAATTTGAAAGTAGTTTAGTTAGCTGGACATATTATTGAACTTATGTATATACCTGGCGGATCGTTATCATCTGTGATGGAAATTTTCTCTCTCCACATCTGAAGTGTCGTTCCGCCTGTGAGCAGTCGAGTTCCTTCTAAGTTCCATGACAATGATGTCACGTTTGATGTGGTTTGTAGGCTTCCAGTTTGTACCCATCTGAAAAATAGAGTTAAACATAAATTCAATTCAATCGGCTCAATCATACTTCACAATAGACGTACTTATATTCTAAGTTGTGGGCTGACGGTGAATCTGAGTGGATTAACGGAGTCGGCTCAAATATACAAATTTTATCATCATATGCAGCTGCGATTTTTCCTGTGTCGGTGCTGCAGTCTAAAGCTGAGATCTTTATGTAGCCATGAACAGCACCAGGAATAATCTGAACCCGTTCAAAAGTACTTGCCAAAACAACAATATTACATCCTGCTGCATACGCCTGAAATGTTATAGCACAATATTAGTAACTTGTTTTAGAAAAAATACAGTGTTTATTTATATAGTTTTGAAGAAAAACAATTTTGTTTTTTCCTTTTATTTGCATAAATTTCTTTGATACGTTGATATTTCTTAAGTAGAAATATCAACGTTAATCTAACCAGTTTACTCAATCAACGCCGATAATGATTGCTTAATTATTTACAATTTTCTGCTAAAATGAAAGCCGGTAACGCTTACTAAAAACTGAAAACTAAAACTAAAACTGAAAACACGTTGCTCTTACACAGTAATATGCGCGATAACACGTTACCCAAGTTGTTCGGAGCCCAATTGATGCAAGCAGATGAGAGTAACTGGAATCACGTCATCAGATTAAATTATCAAAGATTCAATCGAAAACTTATCGTTCAATTAAATGTTTATATTGATTCGGTCTGAATCATTCTGGCTACTGTTTATTTTCTAATATGTATCTGATTGTATTGGAAGTTCCATTTCAGTAATTTCCAGTTGTGTATATGTTTATCATGCTCAGATAACATTCATTAGTCTGGAAATTTTGTAGGTCGTATATATTCGATTTTAGAGTTGACTGCATTTCGGAAGTCTGGAGTGGTATAAGAGCGCATCAGCTGTTTATTTTCGAGCAACTAGTAGAGTTCGGCCTAATAACACTACACAAGTGAAAGATAAACTTACTTAAAAAAAACTGGATAAGGCCAATGCAAAAGTCACTAATCATAAGGCAGCAGAAATTTTAGCCGTAGCACAGAGGTTGTTTTTAAGCTAAAAATGGATATAAAGCAGGTTGATTTTGTTGGCGGGGACACAAACCTTTGACTAAACTTTATACATATATCCACATTGCAGGGTGAGTTCACAGTTCATCTTGTGAAATTTCAATGAGAAACATAAATTTGTGTAATAGTTCGAGATTTTTTGTATTTATGTCCGGAAATTTCTTCTATGTATTCAGAAAAAATCTCACAGTTTGCAAAAGTCTCAAAGAGCAAAGTGTTAGGGTATACGCTTAGGTTATTAGCATAGCCTGCTCTTCAAAACTGGCAAAAATGATTTTATTTTTAGCATTTATTGATCAACCGTGCTTTATGGAGGAAATTGATAAACTGGCACTTAGCGATGCTAATGAAACGCTTCACCATAGCAACTCGTTGAGCACCGGCTGCCAACGTTTGTGGTCTATGATTCAAATCTGGCCATGATTATCACACACCTGGCTGCGAGTTAACCTAGCTCTGAGTAGCTCGTCGTTGTAGCACTATGGCATTTATGGCATTGACTTCTTGTAGATGGCTCCTTCAACTGTTTGGGTCTAACGAGCGAGGGCTCTAATTACGCAATCCGAACAGCGATGCGTAGGCTCATCAAAAAATCAATGGTCCGAAATGGAAAAGCATGTCCTTCGATCAAGAAACTTTTGAGTATGTTATGTCCTCATGCTCTCAAATCATAAGACCCTCAGTGCGAATAGCAAGTGATCTTTGCCAGTTGGTTGAAGAATGATCGGACGCATCAATGCCGCACAGAATAGTGTGTAAAATAGACGAACTGTCCTATTGTTGGAATGGAGACATTAGCTCAATGCGATCAAAATGTGTAAAAGCTTTGCGGAAAGTACAGCGAGCAAGGGGAAGAAGACCCGGGTTCAATTATCTTCTCAATGACTTTAAATATTTCTGTCACTCGTTAAAAAGGATATCATGAACCGCCTTCATCAGAAAACTGATCAGTTTCCTGGTGTAGTAAAGTAAAGTAATAACACGACAACCCTTGTTGTGTTTAGGGGTTGAGTCTGGTAGAGAGCTCCATCACAAACTTACAATCAACGTGAATACGAGGGTGGAGTGATTAGTTTCACGACTCACTTTACCCCTAATTAACTCAGAACCTATTCAAAAGTCAAAGTTCGATACGAACCTGGGTTCGAACTAGGGACCCCACTCACAAGAAGCCAGTGCTCACTAAGCTGCTGAAGCTGGTGTAGATTCTCAAATAATGCAATGGATGCAGCAAAGTGCTCATATCAAAAAGTAGAAAGCCTCTCAGCGAACCAACATCTTACCGCCCAATAGGCTTGCTGGACACGATTGGTAAAATTTTCGATCACAACGTCTATGCAAGTCTACATTCAGTCGTGGATAGACTGAGTGCCCTCTCTAGCCAATATGGATGTAGGCGATCATTAACGCACTTAAAGTAGTGTTATTGCTTTCGAGAGATGGAGATGCGACACAAAGGAATATTGCCTTCTGGCTCTTCTGGCAAAACAAATTCAATTCGGCCGACTGGGAGCACATCCAAAATGCTCTTCGAAGGATGGAGTACCCAAGTTACACCTTAAATATAGCGAGTTATTTTAAGGACAAGAAGCTAATATAAGAGAGTGACAAACGAACGTAGGCCTGTGATGTCAGTGCCGGTATTCCGCAGAGTTCTATATTGGGTCCACTCTTATAGAACAAGTGCTAAGACCTTTTTTGCCATCTGGTTGCACTATCATTGATAACAAAGCTATCGTCACTGTGGCAAAACAGAAAATGTGTACTAGACATCGGCTCGGCTTATTACTAGTCAGAAGCAAATCAAGTTTATGCAAGTAAGAGTTCGATTTTAAGTCACCAACTGAACGTCATCAATAAAGTTACTTGGAGCTATTACATAAATTACGTCATTACAAACACAGCAAGGTTACAGGCAACATTCGCTAAGATTTTAGCTAACATTGAAATTATGAAAAATATTGATGGCTGCTGTCGTCAACAGCGAAGATCTTTACGCATCTCCACGCTTTACGCGACTGCTCTTGTGATAAAGTTACTGAGGCATAAGATCACTTCAATTTGCAGGATCAGCGCACTTCGAACTATAAGTGGTTTCTGAATATTATTTGCAGATACTGCCAGCATTATGACGGGGATGATATCCATCGACATGAAATGAATCGGATCTATGAATGAATCGGATATATGATCCATGTACCGGCAATCTGACACCAAGAATCAAGGTCAAGAAAGAAGATCGACATTTAAAAAATGGCAGGTCCGCTGGCATACTTTGAAGAAGCGAAGATGGACGTATAAACATCTAACTTCCAAGCTGCACAGACGCCAGTAAGGATGTAAGGCATGAAAATTCCACATTCAGCGCCAGCGAATTTCAGGAAAATTTTTGAACGAGCAAACGTGAAAGAATTGAAGCGATAAAATATATTTCCTGCCGTTTCGGATTAATAAATCGTATCTTTGTTTTTTTAGACCTTTTTGCTATACAGCTTTATTCACAAATCTAACAGGTTAGGGATGCATAATATGTCCTTTGAAAATTTCAAATCGCCGGGCCTAGATAGCATCAATCTGGTTATGTTAAGGCAAGGAATTGACCACCTGAAAGCTGAGTTAAAAGAAATATGTTGGGTATACCTAGCCCTGAGATGTTCCGTTATCTTGGCGGCAGGTTACGATAGCTTTTATAGTCAAATCGGGGAGAGATGACTATTCAAATTCAAGGAATTTGAGGCCGATCAGCTTAATGTCGTTTACGATGAAATGCCTGGAGAGACTTGAACAGCACACTTACACAAGAGCACTTAAGTCAAACCCCCTGAATAAAGAGTAACATGCGTACTAGCCAGGAAAATCATGCGAGTAGCGCTTCACCATGAATCAAGGAAATAAGATTACGACAATAGGTTTTCGCTGTTCGGCGCTGCATCTTATTTCGTCACGTACCGGAGACCGGCGAATCAGGGAAAAATAGTCGAGTGTCTGAATTTTATTGAATTTTTCTTTTCATTGTATAAGATTTGCATCGCCTACTTCTAAACATAAAATTCAAGTATAACACTTATGGCATATATCAATTAAAATTCTCAACAAATGCTAATGTTACATTAAACTAATTTACCTAATGAAATCTACTGAATTTATGTACCGGACTTTAAAATAGTAGACACAGCGCTGCCTAATTGGTCATTTGCCATAAATAATCATTTAAGTGCTGTCTATCATTTGCTAATTCTAAATAAACATCGTTCAATTACTAAATTAAAATTCATTTAAATATCGCTTAATTATACTTTAGCTTTAGTCATTAATCCTTGAATGAGCTGTGAGCTCATTCAACTATGCAAAATTATAATAATTTATTTGTAAAAAGTCATCTATTTCAATAATTTTCACGTCGATTCTACTCCATTTGTGCTCTAATTTAATGAATTACAGCATGAAAGAGGCAACATACACTTCAAGCAGTTTCAATTGCTCCATTTTAGATCAGCAATTTAAGTGCCGCCTAGACTTGCAACATCCAATAAACTCATTAACAGAAACATTTGGACACAACCGAAAACAGTACTCTTCATTCACCTAAAAACCAGTTATTTCTGGATAATTTCTAGGCGTGTTTGCATCTTATTTCGTCATAAGTAGGCGTGGTCACGCTCATGTCGCAACATTTAGTACTTGATCCATGGCGCTTCACTATCTGGTTTCCAGAGTTGAAGGAGCAATCTCAAATGCCGAGTATGCGCTGGAGATATTTGAGAGCATTGAAGGGGCTTTTCGTATGTAGCAATACCTCAGAAGAGAGATATATAAGGAAATGAAAATGGCAGTGAGAAGTGAAGCAATTTGCCTGAGGCTGAGCGTTAGTAGTAGTAAGGAAATTTAATATTCACTTACTCCGCGAACAGAAAGATACAGTGATGTAGAGAAAGAGATGGATAGAGAAAAATAGTAGGCCATGTGTACGCGAATTTGACAGTTAGTAACTCAGCAACAACAAAACCAAGGGGAATATCTGAGGTAGCAATTCTCTCGATTTGTTCTATTTATAGATTTTACCTTTGTAGTAAAATTGCTTCACTAAATTTCGTATATGTATACGCTTGTTTCATTTCCTTAGATCTCTATGTTCTGAGAGAAATACACAACGGATTTAATTGACAGTTAGTGTTCGAGACACGGCCTGACATCGACGGTCTTGTTTTATTTGCCAGGAATAGAAAACTGGAAGGACTAGTGCTTCCTAATAAGAGGAATGCAGCCCTTTTACTTTCAGATAAAATCAAGTACCTAGGGGTAGTGATGGACATTTACTACATTTGTAGATCTGCTACTTTTTTCCGCTTTTATCTGAATATACTACTCTACTACGTAGCAAATTATATCTACTACTTTTCCCAAGGAATAACTTTTTAGTGAAGATGGCACTGATGAAACTTCGGTGAACTATTAAGCATTAACTGAAGCACATCTGCGATAAGAAAACGCCGAGCGTCTCACAACTACTGTAAAAATGCTGAGCAGTGTTTTCGCTGTTCGTCTGGCTAAGTTCTTAGAATTCAGAAAAAGTAGTTGCTCTCGGTTTTTTTATACACTATATATGTATATGTCTAATTTCTACTATTTTTTTCTGAATCTGCTACTTTTTTTTAACAATATCTGCTACACATTTATTCATCCCAATGCCCATCACTGCCTAGGACAAAGTGTATAGAATGATAAGTGGGTGAACTCCTTCCCTTTTCCAGAAAAAATACTTTGACCTTGAAACTGCGCCTCCATTTACGCAATGCGTTATCTGTCAAAGCAACCTGAGAGTGTGCCCGTATTTTTTGCGGGAGTGAGCCGTATGTGAGCAACGAAAAATCTTGCCTGAGTATGTATTTGTCGAATCGTATCCTGCACCTCTTTCTGTTCCATGCGATTTATTACAATTTTCCAGGCTGATAAAAACTATACACTCTCAGGCCAGTTCACTGGATTTTTGGACCGTATACATATACGGAGTCCGCACGCTGATTAGGAACTAACTTTTTACGCTGTAGCCTAGGAGTAGTCAGTCAAGGATAACAAAAACTTCTCTCTCTGGAAGTGAAGCTTACTCGAGCTTTAAAAGGGCAGTGCAAGAGAGCTTTTGCTACAAAGTGGGGTCTGAAACACCTCTTGTAGTTATTGGATTTATGTAGCAATCATAAGGCCGATGATCACGTACGCATCCGTGGTATGGTGGACTAATATATGATCGCCAGAAGAGGGCCAAGCTGCAAAGGACTGTGTGCCTAAGTATTTTTGGTGCCATAAGTACTATGGCCTTTGATGCTCTACTCGATCTGCCTCCTCGCGACATTCAAATTCAAAGTGTCGCAATGAGCTTCGCCCATATACTAACTAAACTTGGCCTATTATAGGTAGAAACAACGATGTAGGGCCCTGCTCTATTAGAGTTTCAATTAGTGAGATCCCTCCGATTCTCGTGATGCTTTCGGATGTTCGAGCAGAAGATACGAACTAATCTTGTTGAGCAGAAGTGACTGGGAGCATCCAGATGAGTGTACGAGGGGATACTCCAAGATCTTTTTCACGGACAGCTCGCAGACAGATGTTGGATTTGAAGCTACTATCTATTTCCATTCATCGATTGGCAGATTGGCCTCTTTTCTCGGAGAACACCTTTTGTTTTTCAAGCAGAAATATATATATAATATTGCGACTGCAGCGTATTTGATTCTTTATGCATGATCAACGCGTAGCGCTCTTGTTTCCTTGGAGCAAATCCACCCCAATTTTCAATGACGCACCCTAGCTGCGTAGAGCTAGCAAAGCGGCAAACCAACATTCATCGAATGTGGACTAGAGCGTACTCTGCTAGGGCAAAATATGGACCTTCACGGCAATTCACGGCAAAAACAAAGCATCTCGATTGGACTTCGGTTCAGTTGAGATGTCCTGCTATCCTCCATCTTTTCAAATCGTTACACATAGCGACCAACGTGGGAACTGTAACTTGTTATTACTATGATGACAATGCTTACAGAATCTGAAAGAAAACACAGAACTGATGACGGGAGCCTCAAAAATAACACGTTTAATATGGTAAAGAATTTAATGAATTTATCAGTCCAGGTGTAAAGCAACAAAAATTAAACAATTATTAATCGAAAATTGTTTTGATAAATAATCTAAATAATTTCTTTCTAGATAATATTGTGCCCTATAAATTTCATTCGAATTCATTTCGGTCAAGAGTTCGCGCGAAGGAATGTTTAGTAATGTTTACAAGATGACTTCATTTATATGCAAGTTGTTAGTATCTAACAAAGTTAAACTAGACTATTTTTCATGCAAGCATAAATCACGACATCGAATATATGTACTAATGTGATCAAAAGGTAAGGTGAATTTGTTTATAAAATGTAAATTCTTTATTTATTCTTCCAAATCAATTTCATCCCCTTCAAAGTAATCCCCGTCCGATAAAACGCACTTTTGCCAACGCTTTTTCCGGTCCTCCAAACAGTCGGAATAGTCTTTTTCCGGTAAAGCCTTCAAGACCTTCTTCGATTCGGCTCTTATCTCCTCAATCGTGTCAAAACGGCGTTCCCACATTGGCCTTTTGAGTTTGTTGAATAGCTAGAAGTCGCACGGAGCCAAATCAGGCAAATACGATGGTTGCGGAACGATGTGAGTCGAGTTTTTGGCAAAAAAGTCGCGAAGAACCAATGCAGTATGACATGGTGCATTATCGTGATGAAGGAACCAAGAGTTGTTCGCCCATAATTCCGGCCGTTTCAGACGAATAGCTTCACGCAAACGACGCATAACGCTCAAATAATATTTTTTGTTGACAGTTTAGCCCGACGAAAGGAATTCATAGTGCACCACACTACGGTAATCAAAGAAAACAGTCAACATGACCTTGATTTTCGATCGACTTTGCCGTGGTCTTTTAGGTTTTGCTTCACCTTTTGCACGATATTCGCTGGATTGGTCGGTGATTTCAGGGTCGTATGCGTAAATCCAAGTCTTGCCTTCTGTAATGAAGCATTTCAAGTGGTCCTGATAGTCAGACACCAAAGTTTCACACACATCAACGCGATGCTTTTTTTTCCAAAAAATTGAACAATTTTGGCCCCAATAGAGACTGGACGCGTTTGAGACACAAAACATCCTTCAAAATGGTTTGGGCTGAGCCAAATGATATTCCAACACTATCAGCGAGGTCTCTGTCAATCGACGATTTTGAAGCACCAAATCTTTGATTTTTTGGGCCTGGCCCTCGTCGGTAGACGTTGATGGTCGTCCAGAGCGCGGTTTGTCTTCAACGCGTTCTCAGCCCGCTTTGAACTCGTTGTACCACTTATAAACGTTTTTTTTTGTGCCATAGTTTGATCACCAAAGGCCTTACACAGCATTTTCAACATGTCCGCACAAGAATATTCGTCCCGCAAATAAAATTTGATGCAAGTTCTTTGCTCAACAAAATCGCCCATTGTAAAAATCGAAAAATTAACTTTTGGTTGTTTACAAAAACACGTGTAACTCGGAGAGAATTAAACCTTTTGACAAACAGACGCTTGGCAAATGTTATAGACGGTCCTACCAACCTAGGAAAAAAAATTACCAGCATACCTAATGCCCGGGAGTTTTAAATGACAATTTCACCTTACTTTTTGATCACAGAAGTATATCATAATAAATAGCATGTGAACTTTTTGTTTCTATTTTCGAAGCCCATCTACTAAATTTAAACCAATTTAAGGCAAATAATAATTAGCCTCAATATGTTTCGGTA
Organism: Nemotelus nigrinus; assembly: GCA_947369275.1. Lineage (NCBI taxonomy): Eukaryota > Metazoa > Arthropoda > Insecta > Diptera > Stratiomyidae > Nemotelus > Nemotelus nigrinus. The sequence goes on from OX376372.1 coordinate 175,452,538, forward strand.
ACACAGAAAAAAGTCTCAAATGACAAGCAAAAGTTGTCTCCGTTTGCATATGTGCATCCATATTTTCCAAGTAAAAAAACCGCTCCATGTATTTAAAATATTAAATTCAATGATAGCTTACATATTAATTAATAAAAATATTAAATGACAACAGCCTTGGTGGAAACTAATTCATCATTATTATCGCATTATTAAATTCTTCCAAGACCGTCTAACATGCATACTCATTACACAATACTAATAAATTCAATGCCAGAAAATTTTGCGAAATCATACTTGAATCAAACTCACCAAATATAAATAGATATGGTGACGAGAAATTCATTTCAATTTGTCGCTCCTCCGTAAGCGAGTTTTAATTAATTTTTGTGCCACAAGTTCCTTCGACTGGCTACGATTACATTATATAGCATCGAGTATGGATAGATAGTACGAAAACTTGGGAATTTTCCTGTCGAAATGAATGTCAGTCTTCAGCGTCTTATTCTCACCATTGCGTTGAAAGGAAGAGACAAGAGCTAACACAATAGAAGGGGTCTTTAGACAAAGCTCGTATCGAATTGAGTAAAATCATTGGTCTAGAGCCGCATTAGATTGAAATTAGTTTGCGCAAATTTGATTTGACTTAGAGAATCTATTATTCTGCAATGTCAAAATCATATACTCCGTGACTATAGCACATTTAATTACAATGCTCTACTACTAAAAAAGCAATGTTGCCAAGAATGCATTTTGATTTTGAATCCAATGAGTTATTTTAAATTAAATGTTTATTTACTACCCGAAAATTCAGAGCATCTTATCATTACAAATTCGACGAAATATTGGCATATCAATTGTGAGACAGCATGGAGTGCAGCAATTATATATCACAGTATCACGTTATTGAGTACCGCTTATGATGAGTTTTCAAGAACATAATCCTTCTATAGCAATCAGCAGCCCCGGATCTTGAATTTTTTCGAGGCGGGGCAAAAACTGAAAAATGCCGCCCCCATCCACCAATATTTTCACCTTTATCGTCATCATCATTTGAGCCATAAGACGCGCACTGATGGACACAGGACTTCCCCATAGAACGCCACAACGACGGGTCTAGCGCTGCTCTTTCTCTGTTAAGCATACCTATGTTTTTTCCAAAAATACATGAACTTGTCGAACATCTATTTTAATTAGGATAGGACAGGATAGGGTCTGAAATAAAATGTGAGATTAAAAGTAATTATTATGCTGCACATTGAAGTTACAGATTTAATTTTCGAGGCTTTTGTTCTTCAAGCAAATCTATGGCTTTGTCATAATTAATCAAATGATCAGTTCGATTTTGTATTGCTAATATTGCGAGACTCGACAAACGTTCCTGGCTCGTCGACGATTGTAGATAATTTTTAATAAATTAAAGTTTGCCAAAACTTCGCTCGCAGCTTGCGGATGTAGTAGTAAGCGTAGTGTAAACTTCTAGGGCAATACCAGTATTAAGAAAATCATCCTGCAAATGATGCACATAGATCTGTTGCAAGAGATTGAAAGCGCTAGCATTTTTTACATCTCCAAATAAAAGTGAAGTTTGCTCTTTAAAAACGTAGAATTCCTAGCAGAATTTAGCTGTGTTTAAATTTTGCTCGTGTTTTCGTCCAAGATCTGCTCCATGCTTCTGCAGTTCTTTGGTTGACATATTCAAAATTTTAGTACCATTGAGAAATGCAAAATTCAAATTAAACACCCCTTTTTTAATTTCTGATAAGATTCGATCAAATATCATCATTGTTGCTTTAGCAAAGAGTTGAACATGTTGAAGTCTCTGTGATTTAACAAACATCTCATCAAATTGTTTTTTGCACATCAGAATCTGTTTATTTGGCAGAATAGGTTGAACGCCAATTTTCCAGCAACTTCTTTAGATTCTTCTAACCAATATTCAAATGAATTTTCTCACAATTTTTGCAAAGTTTTCATAGGGCCATTTATTGGAACGCGCGAGGATTATATCTTCCTTTTGAATTTCGATATTCACTTTTTTACTATTGATTTCGCGGAGAATATTTGCCCAAATCGTCAAGTTAAGATTAAATTTAAAATTCTTTACAGCACTTAAAAGATAGTCTGTTTCGTACTTTGCTTCTGGAGCATGGGAAGTTTGCTCAACTTCTTCCAAGGATTTCACCACTTCCGAAAAATTATTTAAGAGGGCTTTCACAGCGACATGTTTCGCCGACCATCTCGTCCGACTGCTTCCTTTAAAATTGGTTTTTAACATATTTTTCCATAGTATCTCACCGAGTAGTGTAATCGAAGAAAAGTATTATACTTTCTGAATTACTCCAATTAGGTTTATTGCTTCCGGGCATGATGAACCAGAATGAACACCGGCAAAATTCAAGGAGTGAACCAAACACGGTTCGAACTCGGCCAGCTCATTCTTTTCTGCAATCCTGGCTAGCACTCTGTAATAGGTGGCAGTCATTTTGGACCCATTATCATAAGATTGGCCACGATATTGTCTAATATCTAAACCATCAACTGTCAATTTTTCCATAATCTGTTGACCAATGTTCTTCCCTGTCTTTCCAGCAACTTCTATGAAATCAATGAAACTTTCTTTTATTTTACACACATCACTAGTCTTTTTACATAGCGAATGACCTTGCTCATTTGTTCTGTATGCGAGACATCTGGAGTGCAATCGAACATTCTTGTGTAGTATTTCGCTTCTTTGATGTAGTTTAGAATGCTATTCCTAACTGTTTTGCCATTATGTCAATAATTTTATTCTGTATTGTCTTTGATAAATATGATATTTGTCCCTTTTTTAAGTGTTGCCATTGAAACTTAAGAGTTGAATTATGTTTGGAGAGCAGGGAAACTAAATTAGAGAAGTTCTCTTGACCAGGCCGAGGACATTGTGTGATGAGGTCGCTAGGGGTTTCGTGGGACCCACGAAAAGAAAGACAGTTTGCTGACAGATACAATACAGGATCTGTCTAAATATAGCGGCATCCCTTTCCAAAGGACGCTAACTGCCCTCAAATGTAAGTGTGTTTCACTTGCACACTGCCACTGAACCAGCCGCCGTGACCACGAGTTTCGCGGGCACCGGGCGAGTGCGATTGTTGTCTTATCTATGCCTACGAGCCCCGAAGAGAATAATTTATGTGCTTAAAGTACTATAGGGCATATCAGGGCTTTGCCAGTCGGAGATAATATATTGGCTCGCAGATTTTCCTGTTGTACGCAGCAAGTTAAGGTAAGGCTTTTCCAAGCATATTGCTTTTACACAGGGGAACTGTGGGTCAGATATGAGAAAAGATCGCTGGACACTTTGCGCGTCCAATGTAATAATATCTTTGTGATGATGATGGGATGGAAGTAGGATATATCGCTGTTAGGTTCACTTCGCCAATATGGAGCTGCCTTGTGCGGAGGGTGATAACGGAAACCAGCTCGCTTCCTTAATCGCTTTCGGCGCATCGAAATGGATTTTACCTATGTTTTTTATGTTTATATTTGCTTTGTGTTTTTAGTGATGCTTTGTGTTTTTAGTGATACTAACCTACTATAAGCTTCACTACCACACTATGAATCATTTATTATAGTTGTCCGAAATAAACAATTTATATGATTATTTTTTTATTATTTTACTATACTGCGTGCCTCAGTCATCGCAAAGTTGCGATAATGCTGAGTAGTGTATTCGTCTGCTAAGCTTGTTTTTGCCGCCCTCTGAATCTGCCGCTCTCTGAATCTGCCGCCTGGGGCACGGACTCCGGCTTGTCCCCCCTAGATCCGGGGCTGACAATCAGGTTTGACTGGAGACGAGTTATAAAGATATCAGTGTATCTTTTCGCGTCAGCCGACCTCAAAGCCGCCGATATCGCAGCCAGAGTAAAACTTTACAAACAGATATAAGAGAGAATGGATTAGAAATTGAACGAGAGAAATGGTCCAATTTTCGACTTTCTGCTTATTAGTGTGAGAATGAGGTATGGGTGTGTGCTCTACATAGTTCATATGGTAACGCCGATGTAAAAACCACGAGAGATCGCCATTTTGAACGTCGTTTGACATTTCTTTTTCGGCAATCGTCGAATGACGATTAAAATGCCTTTTTGTAAATGAAATCAACTATGATTTTACTCAAAAAGAAGACGAAACTGATGCTAAAGGCTACTTTCACTTATCCGAAATACGATATCCCCCGCGAAGCACTTCTGTGGCTACTATTGCAGCCTGGAACGCAGCACTATATTGGAATTTTCGACCGCTAATTTATTCGGGAAACCCACACAAATTATCGCGCACTCACGTAGATTTATGTTTCTACGGTACACGCCGAACAATTTCAAAATTTTCTGTGACACTAATCAAACTGACATTGACATTTCTTTTCGTGTTGCCCGTTGCACACTTTTACCCCTATCTGATATTCCTCACATTTTTCGTAAATAAGAGACAGCATTAGGGCTTTTCGGTTGTGAGTGCGATAGAAAGGGGTGCATTGAGCGGAATTTTTCTGAGAGAGCAACGTTGTGCGTATATTAAAAAAGGCTAACTCATATATGGGTATACGGATAGCCATTTTGCATCCATTTTCTTTTATATCTGTGACTTTACACAACTATAAGAGAAGACGATATTCTAACTAAATTGATTAGATAGAGGCACCTGATCGCATACGGGACGAGTACATGAAGCTCCTAGCCGAAGCTAATGCTTCTAAGATATTGTTGTCAATATATGTTCCGAACATATACCGAAACGCATTATGAATGTCAACCTTCACGACATTTAGGCCTTTCATGGCAAAATATACATGCATGAGCAAGTGGAAATAATATCTCAAAAAATCGTTTCATGAGGGGGTATACAAATATGCGAATGGCACAAGATAACAGTTTATCTAGCCACTGTATAAATATTTCCTGGTTTTATAATTTCAGATACGATTCTGTGGTCATAATTAGATATTCAAATAGCTTAACTTAGTTTACAAATACACATTAACATTTTCCTAAATAAACACACGAAACTTCTATCATTCACTCGGCGAGAAGTTATGACTATCTGATAAAATGCAATTACTATTATTCATCTAACGCCCCTCATTCTTCTTCTCATTCGAAACTATTTTCAAAATTCATTCATTTACTAAGTCGCACTCTTAACAAGGAACAAAACAGTTATGAAGGTCAAGAGCTTGTCAGAGTTAACGAGAGTCACTTCTCGTTACTTTGCGTGCTTGCATTCTAATTGCCACTAACATAGCTCTAATTTAAGCCTTGCGCACCTCCATTTTCGAATTCTAGCTATATGTGCTTGGTAGTAATTACCGCTGATGACAAACCACCATAAAAACGACGAAAACGACGTCAAAAGCTATTAAGCAAAAAAGACTACAAACAAATTAATCAGTATGATTTGAGAGAGCTCACGATCCGGCCATTCGGGTCCGGGGAAAACAATTCACATTTCAGTGTTTTTATCAACATCGTGAGCCGAAGCATTGCGAACAAATGGCGTTATATCTATATTCTATTTATTTGCTTTCTTATTGTCATCTATCGAATCATTCATTTTGTAGATATCAAATATATTCGTTGACTATGTGAAGCAGGCGAAAGAAATGCAGACTGTAGTGTTTGCATGTGCTTTTTTTCGATTAATCGTGCATACATATACGCAATCAATTCTATTGTTTAAATTTACTTAGATTGACATTGTATGAACCGGATCGTGTGATATTCTCTAGCATGAAAATTAAGTAAAACCACGAAAAGTACTAAAATAATGAAGTTTTCTTGGGATTCAATTTTATGTTTCTACCATGAAAATAATCGTTCATTCATTGAATACATCCAAAACGTAATACAAATCTTAAACGCCAGTGTAGCAGGTGTCTACTGACAAAAATGAGAAATTCTATAAAAAAAAACCGTTATCTGAAATCAATAGATAATACAAATACATTTGTATATACTACTGCATCTTGATCCGATCAGTGGATAAATGTTTATTTTTTATTCAAATGATATTATTATTTTTTAAAAGAACATCAAGATGTATCGAATATCTAAACAATGTACAGCTTCGACTGCAGACAGCACTACGAAGGGCCGGCGACTTTTGAATAGGCAGCATAAGGTAACATAAATGCTGTTCAGGAAGTCTTCAGTGCAATAATGCCAGTCAAGGTTGCATGCCAGCATGCTAGACTTATCATGCTTTTAGTAGTACTGGATGTTGGAAAAGCTTTTATCTCGGCAAGATTGATATATGTGTTATATGCTCTTTAGCAAGATGTCCGGAGAGGGACTATTTTTCAACTATGGTCTAAGACTACTTGAAGGTGGTCACTTGATATACAGAGAGGGCTGATGAAAAGCACTACCAAAAACTATAATAATATTTTTTTCTGTGTAATTAACCGGTTCCATTTTTTTCATTTTACAGATTGGTCTTTAAATGTAACAAAAATCGGCGATGGGGATGTTTTCACGCATTGGAGTCTGTGATTTCCGTCCAAAGAGAATTTAGGCGCACAATTAGTATTGGGTCGTCAGTCATATTGATATGTATTTGTATGAGTTACTCATTTTCAAATTTGAGGTGGTACAATGTCATACTTCAAATGAAGTGTTATGTTGCATTCCTTCAATTATCTATAAGTTTCCAGCGCCGCTGGCAGCCATACAGCTCCATACCATTACGCCGCCGCCACGGTAAGATAGAACATTTATGCTAAGTACTGGTTACGTTTTTTTTATAGATGGGGGATTTTTCATTATTGATTTTAGCATACTTCCACAAAAGATAAGATTTTCATATTTTGTACACTGAGAAAACACATGGCGCCAGACGCCATAATTTATAGACTTCTGGCGCCATGTACATAGTCGATTTAGGGATTGTGATAAAATATAGCGCCACACGCCATAATACATGGCGAAAAGTACATAGGCCTACACGCCATGTACTATAGTCTTCCACGCAATGTACTATAGTCCTCCACGCCATGTACATGGCGTGGCGGACTATATTACATGGCGTGGAGGACTATAGCACATGGCGTGGAGAACTATATTGCATGGCGTGGAGAGCTATAACACATGGCGTGGTGGACTATACTGTATGGCGTGGAGGACTATACTGTATGGCGTGGAGGACTATACTGTATGGCGTGGAGGACTATACTGTATGGCGTGGAGGACTATACTGTATGGCGTGGAGGACTATACTGTATGGCGTGGAGGACTATACTGCATGGCGTGGAGGACTATACTGCATGGCGTGGAGGACTATACTGTATGGCGTGGAGAACTATAGTACATGGCGTGGAGGACTATAGTACATTGAAGAAGCAAATCAGTCAAAACAGTGCTACTTACCATAAATGAGCACACGGAGAAGTCACTTGCTTGCAACAAACAGACGCTGGCTGCTTTTAGAGTCACCGAAGGAGCCATTCAATAAAATGCGCCCTTAGCCGATTGAGAATGTTCTCGATCTATCGACAATACTCAAGTATCACTTGCTGACATTTATAGATCCCGTCACACAGTATGGCTGCGAGTTATAATTGTTGTGCCATGAGCCATATTACATGGCTCATTGCACTATGTAATATGGCGTGTGGGGCCATAATTTCTGCGCCATGTAATTATGGCGCTGGGAGCTATACTGCATGGCTCAGGGTACTATGTACATAGCGTGTGGCACCATAAATGCTGCGCCATGTAACATGGGACCACGCGCTATGCAGATTCTGAGATTATGGCGCTGGGAGCCATATTGCATGGCTCAGAGTACTATGTACATGGTGTATGGGACCATAAATAATGCGCTATGTTACATGGCTCTGGGCGCTATGTGGATTTTTTTCAGTGTAGAATGATTTAATAGAGTATGTAGTTTTTGAATTCAGCGTTAACTCAAAAATGAAAAAAAATGTAGGTAAAACGTTTATGCTAAGGAGAGCAGTACTTTTACTAATCTACAAAACAATTTCCCAAAAATGGTAGCTAATTACCACCAAATTTTTCGTTTAAGTACCGTGCGAATCAAACTCAAAACTAAACTCGCATGCATACATCGTCGCTGTAAAATCAAACCGGCATATCTGCAAAATGCATATTTTTCACCAGAGCGCTTTAAAGTTTTCGCGTGTGGGCTGTTTCCTCGTAAATGCATACCGGCACAGCACCATTAGACGGATTTTTATACAACTATACGATATGCCGGTGCGACATAAAAATAGACGGGAAAAAGAGGAATTTTTTGATACCAAAAACTCAAAAACTCAATTTTTGCAGATATGCCGGTTTGATTTAACAGCGACGACATATTCGCCTTGTACAGCAATCCCTGTGCCTCAAGTATCACAAGTCAATCGCTTCAAAGTTGAGCAAAGCACATCAATGTGACAAAAAATGAGGTGGTACAAATCAAACTCAAACTAGTCTAGCGTACATTGAGTATTGAGTATTACAATCCATTGAGTATTACAATCCATTGAGTATTACAATCGCTGCGCCTCAAATGTCTCAAGTCAATCGCTTCAAAATTAACCAAAGCACCTCAATATGACAAAAAATGAGGTGGTACAAATTTTGCCCCGTGTACTACAATCGCTGCGCCTCAAAGGTCTCAAGTCAATCGCTTCGAAGCTTAGAAGCAATCGCTTCATCTCAATATGACAAAAAAATGAGGTGGTACAAATTTGAAACTTGAGGTGATGTGACATTTTGTAGCTGTGTATGGGACATTTGTCATGCATCTTGTATGAGTAACACAACACTACGCACAATTGGACTATAATGAGGCTCAGATGGACGCTAATGAGGCTGGTAAACAATGTTGACGATCGTGAAACAATCACCAGAAGGCTTTATCAACCAAGCCGAATGAAACTATTGCTGTTGCAGCTGCTGCCATACAAGCCAATCCTAGAGTTCCCACAAAGAGCTTATCTGCTCAAATACACTCTAAAAAGTGGATCTGTTTAAAATAACGAATCACAATTTTTTTGTCACATTGGATGTGCATTTTTTGCTTTTACGTCATATCAACTGAATAACAAATAGCGTTTTGTAAACCTTAGCAAAAAGAGTGTAAATTTACTACTTCGCTGCTCACATTTACACCAAAACTGTAAAATTGTATCATTTGTTCGAATTTGACTTATTATTGATATAACATTGTGACGAAATACGTTGATTTGGCTAGATTGAACGAGTCTGATATTTCGTGATCGTTGCTTTGAATAGCAGCAGTTAAGTGTCAGTCTTTTCGTGTAATAAGCGTAGAAGTGTAGCTATAAATTAATTAGAAGTGTAGCTACAAGTGTTTTAAGTTAATGCGTACGAGGGTTGATCATAAACCAAGGTGATTAAACTTAAAAGATATATTTATTTTTCACCAAAGTTTCCTAACAAATAAATACATTTAGTCCATCTTTTTTCCAGACCCGGGACATCCTTAGGAAAAAATTCTTTATCTTGACTCTCCCAAAATGCCTCAACAGCGGCCACCATTGCGCTATCATCTTCAAATTTCTTACCCCGAAGGTGTTCCTTGAGCCAAGGAAAGATGTGAAAGTCACTGGATGATGTAAAAAAAAGTTTTCCGAGGAAAGATGTAAAAGTTCGAATCCTGGTTTTTAAATCGCAGCTATCGAAACTGCAGTCTTGTGAGCCGGTGCGTTATCTTGATGAAACAGAACTCCGGCTCGCAGGTTGCCGCATCTTTTTTCCTTCATTGCCTCTCGCAATCTTCTTATTTGGATTGCGTAGTAAAAGCGTGATATAGTGTATTCCACTAAATATTCCACTATGATAGTTCTTTCAGCGTCCCAAAAAACTCATGCATAGCATTCCCCGCCGAGCTTGATACTTTCGGTGAAGAGGGTTGCTTCCACGTCATCGATTGCTGTTGGGTTTCTGGATCAAAATGGTAGATTCAAATCTCATCCATGATCACGAAACGTGACAAAAAAATCTCCTGATGTGCTGGAATTTTTCGAGATTATGTTATGGCTTATGGCTCGAAGTTCTTGCCTTGTGGGGATTGAGTTAAATGAAGTTCAAATTTAACTGAGCTTTTCAGTTGCTCAGTTTACATGGGAGCTGAAACTTAAAACTAAATCTTATTTCGGTTTTAAGGTTAGCAAAGCTTAATGACGTCATTTTCGATTTAGTTTAGCAAGGAAATGCTGCCGCTGGTTGCTCAAACTAAAACGTATATGACAGACACAAAACCTGTAGAGTGAGCATCAAAATATTTTTTTGTGTGTTTGCGATTGTAAAGTGAGCATGTTTCTTCAAAATAATCTTCAATGTCAAAAATATACTAAAAGAATACAGCAGGCCAACACAAACTCCAAAACACCAAAACTAAAACTGAAAATAATGAACATGTTCATTCCTCACTTTTAGTATCTGAAAGCTCAGTTTGACAGAACTTTCAGTTTTAGCAAAAGCTTTCAGTTTAAGCATTCTATTGCAGCAGGCCCATTTTGAAATTGAGTTAGTAGCCCAGTGAAATCCGACATAAAAAAGGCGAAACTTCGGAAAAATTAGGGGAAAGCTGAATTTTGGTATGAACCTTGGTACTGGCGTGTTGAACAAAATGTCAAAAGTCCCCATCGATCCGAGTGCTGCGTCACTTTTTATACGGGGTCAAAGGTCACCAAAAGTGACCTTTCCTAAATATCTCAGTAACGGTCACGTCTTCAGAAAAACAATGTATGACGAATTTGTAGCTTAGCAAATTTCCAACAAAAAAGATTAGATAGCTTTTTCCTGTAACCATAACCGTTTTTGAGATATATTGATCTAAACATTTGTTACTAACAGCACCTTCTTTCTCATCGGCATGTTGATATTATCCGATTTTGATTACAACTTGGCATGCTTGTGAGTTGGTTTTTCCAAGTTTAAGAGGCGCATAAAAAAAACATGTACACAAACTTATCTACCAGACTCCAGGGTAGGTGGAAAAGTGTACTCCGAAAAGTTACCACCACCCCCCGCCCCCCTTTGCCATAAAACTTGTAGGGACATCTGTTCGCTACTCTCTTCTCCGAAAAAAACTGTATTGCGGCATCATTTATGGGATATTCCACGAAAGAGCAGGACCAAACAATAAAATTGCAGGTGAATATAAGTTTTGTAGCATATCATGGGCCTAGGAGCATGAAAAAGCAAGATAATATCATGGCATAATTCTGTAAACGCTCATTCCTGACATTATAGGAGCTCAATCCGATGCAGATTATCCCCGAATAATCAGTTTTTTTACCAATCCTGTGATGGCTGCATAGCGCCAAAGGGATATGACAAGTCTCGACACCAATATGCACCTGAAATTACGTGACCTTGCCCTGATCGTTCATGGGATAAGACGGAATGGAAAAAAAACTAAAAAACCGGGTATTTCGGGGTGGTTCGTTTGCGGGGGTGGGTAGGGTGTGGGAAGGGTGTGGATGTAGGGCTGGTCGTGCGATGTCAAGAATAGGCAATTAATAGGATAAAAAGTGATTCTACCTTGTTTAACAGTGGGCAAAGAGTATGCAACGAGCTCATTTGTGAAGATTTGGGATGGATGCTCAGGGATACCGTTTTATGGCAAAGGGGGAGGGGGGAATTTTTCGGAGCACACTTTTCCACCTACTCTGGAGTCTGGTAGATAAGTTTATTTATATGTTTTTTCTATGCGCCTCTTAAATATAGAAAAACAAACTCACAAACATGCCAAGTCGTAATCAAAATCGGATAATACTAATATGCCGTGAGAAAGAGGATGCTGTTAGTAACAAATGTTTAGATAAATATGTCTCAAAAACGGTTATGGTTACGGGAAAAAGCTATCTAATCTTTTTTGTTGGAAATTTGCTAAGCTACAAATTCGTCATACATTGTTTTTCTGAAGACGTGACCGTTACTGAGATATTTAGGAAAGGTCACTTTTGGTGACCTTTGACCCCGTATAAAAAGTGACGCAGCACTCGGATCGATGGGGACTTTTGACATTTTGTTCAACACGTCTTACCAAGGTCCACACCAAAATTCAGCTTTCCCCTAATTTTTCCGAAGCACCGTGTTAGATTTCCCCGGACTATAGATTCAGTTTAAGTTTTTAGTTTCAGCTTCCAGCCGCAGCGTACCTTTATGTGTAGCGGAGCTCTCAAAGAATGAAAAAGGTAGGGAATACAAAAATGCTTTGGATTCGATGAACAAAAAACAAACAAACAAGTTCACTACGAACTTTTTTGCATAGTGAGTAGCTCATTGCCTATGAGCTATTCGTGAGGTCAAGGTATGATCGTTAGGATCCAGGTCTTGGATGAAGCGATTGAATTATAGGATTTGGGTGGTCGGAGGCTCGACGGATAGTGTTGTTACATAACTGGAGCAGATGAGAGGAAAGAGGCTTGACTTTAGATTTTGGATAGAGGACACTATTCCCATAATAGTGGCCATTGGGTTTAAATTGAAGAGAAGTGACATTTCGGAGGATACGGCGTTCAAAAGGCGCCAGCTTTTCGAGTTGACTTGAGGGTGCACCGTAGGTAAGGATTGGTCTAATTAGTTGTTTATATGCTATGCTTTTAGCTCTAGAAGATATGATGGAATTTAGCCTGAAGATATAACCTATGAGATGATATGCTGTAGCAGCTTTGTTAAGACTTGCTTGAAGATGGCGACTGAGGCTCCAGCGCGGGTCGAGTTTTATACCGAGGTATTTCACAGTCTGGTCATTAATAATAATTTTTGAGTTCTTTATGTCTTTTATTCTTTTCCTGAAATCCTTGTGGGAAGAATAATGAAGAAAAAATGAAGAATATCAGCTCACTTTTGTTGGCATTTATCTGCAAGCCCAATTTTGCAAAGTATGTAACAAGCTGAATTGCGTAATTTTGTAACAACGTTGTTACCACACGCGGATTATGATGTGAGTACCAGAATTGGTCCGAGAATGGAACCTTGAAGTACACCTGAGTCGATTTGGAATTCGTCAGAGAAAGCCCCATTGAAGGTGACGAAAGCCTTTCTTCCGCTTAGAAAATTATCAACAATTTTGATTAACCATGTTGGGAAACCGAAATTGATCATTCGTCCTTCGATCCAAACGAAGTCGAAGGCCTTCTGCAGATCAATTAGACATGCACCCAAAACCCTTTTATTTTGCATGCTTCCTCTACAGCGTATTTGAGCATGATTAGCACGTCCACTGTAGAGTGTTTGGGTTTGAAACCAAATTGTCTTTCGGGTATGATATGATTGATATCAATGGTATTATTAAGGTGTTTTAGAATAACCCTTTCAAGTAGCTTTCCCACGTTAGAGAGAAGAGAGATTGGACGCGCGTTAAGGACATCGCAGGTTCCTGACGCTTTTGGAATAGGAAATATTTTCGCACGCTTCCAAGCAGTGGGAAAATAGCCAATATTTAAACAGGAATTAAATAGAATGGAGAGCTGCTCAAAGAAGCAAGTAGGAAGCTTTTTAAGGATGAAATTAGATATTTTGTCAACTCTGGATGATTTTTTAGAGGAGAGGGTCGAAACCAGAGATAGAAGGATTTCTTTATTCACGAAGGAACCGTGGCCTTGGGGGTTTGTGGAAGGGTTTGTTGTACTGAATTTAAAAAGAGTCAGCAATTGATTTTCTTGGCGAAAACTAGAGACAGAACTCTTGACGAGTGAGGCAAAAGATGGATCAGAGCTAAGTTTCTCACCGCGATAGATGAGAGAAAAGGCAGCAGCGACTGCATCGGCAGTGGCTTTGTCATCAGGGAGCGTATTGCCGCTAGAAGTGAAGTTAGTGAAGTTTTATGCGGCCAGTGATTTTGTTAATTTCTTGAAACATTTCCTTGCCAGGTACTATTTTTTGAAGACGTTCTTCAAATTTTTTACTGACATGGCCTTAGGTCTTGGCCATGATGAGGATATTAATGCCTTTAATCAAGGCAGAGGTATACCTATATGAGTTGTTTTCCGTATTGAGGTATCTGTAGAAGATTCTGGTAAGACGTCGTCTTAAAAGATTTACGCCGATTATGAAGCTGAATGATATCTTGCGGTAAATCACGGAAGGCAAAGTTTGTGGATTTTTTGGGGATAGCTAAACTATCAATGACCAGGGACGAAATTTGGTTGAGCTTTTCAAGAGCCTCGTCTATTTCCTGCGAGGAGAGGTTACGTGAGCAGTCAAGACCGATGTTCTGAATTTGATTTGCAACATTTATTGCGAATTGATCCCAGTTGATCTTATCGTATGGGATGAAAAGTTACAGAGAGAAAAGCTACAGTCAAGAAACTTATTCCACGATCGTTTTGGATGCACAGTTGGATAAGCTGATGGTCGGATGAATGTACCTCCCTGGAATTATGGCCTATTTATATGATAGTGAGTATATGAGGTATTAAAAAAATGTTTTTTTTTTGGAATTATATCCGAACTGGATATAACCTATTATCATTACTTATTGATCAACCCTCGTATATATCAAATTAAAATAAATTATAAACTTAAAGGAATTGCAAAAAGTTTTTGCATTTGAAAACAAAAATATTTATATTTTGCTTACTTGATTTGATAGGACTCTCGCCTTTTTTAACATTTAAAGTTACCTATTTACAGTCTTTTGTTAATGATATTTAATTTTGGAGTAATTTTTTATGTTATAGCAGTTACCTGTTTTGAGTGGCTGACTTTTGGATCATTAATTTTTTCAATTTTATTGAAACTGAAACTTTTCTAGAGGTTAGCTCCAATTCCTGCTTAAGTAGTGCAAACTTCCTCAAATTGTTCGCAATCGATCATTTGTTTGATAAAACATTCTTAGGTGAGTTTTATGCACTCTTGGACAGGGTAAGTTACCTAAACTTATCTTTACTTACCCTGCCCAAGAGTGCAAAAAAACACACCTTTTACTACATTTTTATGAACATTCACGAATAAATTGCGCTTATTACTCTAAAAGACTCGTAAAAAGTAGCCTTTGTTACATAAATTTCATGCGTTTCAGTCCTAAATTTACGTCATTTTAGGGTAAAATTACACGATTTGCTGGTAAAAAAAATACACATTTAAGACGTAAAATATTCTTTGTACGCACTTTTGTAAATTTACATCTTTAATAGTAGGAAACCAGTTTCCTACTATTTTAAGGGTTAAAATTCAACCAAAATTTTTTTGACTGTAGGAATTAGAAATTTAACTAACAGCAAATTGAAAGCAGTAGACTGAAACGAAAAATCTAGCTTGAGTATGTAGTTGTCGAATCTTATCTTGCATCTCTTTCTGTTCCATGCGATTTCTTCCAACTTTCCAGGCTGATCAACAATACAATCTCAGGCCGGATCACTGGATTTTTGGTCCGTATACATATACGGAGTTGACACGCTGGGTAGGAACTAACTTCTTACGCTGTGCCTGAGGTTATATTGCTGATCAGCTGATTATAGGCCTGTAAAGTTTTGTCGAATCGCATGGAACAGAAAGAGATGCAAAATAAGATTCGACAACTACATATTCAGGACAGATTACCTCTATTTTTAGCACCCGAAATATGTGTTCGCGAAAACTGCCGACCCGATAATCAGATCCAATTAAAATCTACAGCATATATTGATCTTTAATATGACCAGGTCTGATAGATGTAATTTCAAGCTCTAAAATTGCTAAGAAATATGAAGGCTTTTTGAAAGTCATCAGATTTTAATAAAATTCATACAGTAAATGGAGCTTAGTGTAAGCCAAGTTTTTTTTAGAATTTCGGTTGAAAAATTAGGATAAGGCTGCCAGCTATAGTAACTTGTTCCATATTTTTTTGCTAATAGATGATAGCATTAAAATTCCAAATGATGATATTCTACATAATAATATTAATAATGATAATAATATTGATCATAGAACGGTAACCCTAAAAATCTTCCTATCCTTCAAACTACCAACGCAGTCATCGGATTAAAACGAAATTAACATTGGAAACCTGTCTGCCCTATTACTTTCATGTATACACTATTTCACTACAGTCATAGGATTAAAGTGGTATATGACCTTCGATATAGGTTGGTTGTTATAAAAAGCACGTTTAGTAGAACATGCATTCAATCATCGCAATTTGTCTACTTGTCGTTAGTTAAAGTTTTTTATTATTCGGAAACCCTTGTTTTTATTTGCTAAACCTGATAGTTTTCTCAAGTGGAAAAGCATAAAAGAATCAGCCATAAAAGTAAACAAACATCATACTAAAAGCCACGTTTCCTGAGAAATGAACGGTGAATTGAAAGTGTCCCAACACTATTTAAACCAGTCACCTTACATAGCTCGTACTAGAAAAATCATTAGACTGAGAGTACTGTACGGGAACCAGTCAAATAATCTTTGTATGCACTGTCACGTTTAAGACAAAACACTTCTTCTATTGAAGAATACTTTATTCATATTGCCATTAAAAATATAACCTAGAGAGACAAACCTATAAAATAAACAATCAACCATTTTTCTGAACAAATCACAGAAAGTAGCTCCAATCAATTCAATCTAAAATTGAATCATCATTATATTTGAGTAATCGATCGATTGATATCAAAATAAATTTCAAATTACATATAGTAACCTCTGCGTCGAGTTAATACGCACACGTTAATTCTACAGTTCTTTCAATAACACTCATCCTAGTAAGTATACTAATTTGACCAAACGAGACAGTTGAACCAAGTCTTTGGCCGCTCAATTTGTTACCAGAATCTAAATTTGATAAAAGGGAGAGTCCAGTTGCAGTGAATCGATTTCATTCTTTTGTTATATTATTCATTGAATGAACCTTGAACCGCAAAATGCGTGCTTCGAACTAGACATATTACGAAACTAACGTTACGATTTGAAAAATCGAGAAGCATCGATTTATTGATCTCAGCAAAACATGCGAGAGAAGGAAAATTTAATGTTCACAAATTTTGTTGCGGCTTGAAGTGATAGCTAATCGATCGTCTGTTTGAGCAAATGATTATTTTTTCTTTGCTCAAAAATATTCTGAAAATGTAGTTTGTTATAGATTGTTATTAGCACGGGAAAGTGTCATTACGTAAGTTATTGTTGCACGATATTCGAAAATTTCGATAAGATCGGTTAGAAAATGCCTACAAGAATGATATATGAGGTATTGGAATATGCATCAAAACGTATGGAGCTGCATATGATTTAATACTATTTTTGGTAGTTTTGTTTAATACGTATAATTTTATATATATATATATATATATATATATATATATATATATATATATATATATATATATATATATATATATATATATATATATATAAATATATATATATATATATATATATATATATATATATATATATAAATATATATATATATATATATAAATATATATATATATATATATATATATATATAAATAAATATATATATATATATATATATATATATATATATATAAATATATATATATAAATATATATATATATAAATATATATATATATATATATATATATATATATATATAAATATATATATATATATATATATATATATATATATATATATATATATATATATATATATATATAGAGAGAGAGAGAGAGAGAGAGAGAGAGAGAGAGTGCAGGAGGGAGTTCAACAGCTCGAAAAGGTCTAATGACTGGTCGATGTACAAAACGAAGCTCAGGGCTTTTAAGTATGCCGTACGCAAGGCAAAGAGGTCCTCATGGAGATCTTTCTGTGGAAACGTAGAGAGTCTCAGCGAGGCTAGTCGCCTACGTAAGGTCTTAAGCACGACACCAAAGGCTATGGGGTGCATCATGAACCCTGAGGGCATTTGGACTAGTTCGAGCGCAGATACACTAAACGTTCTTATGGACGCGCATTTTCCGGGCAATTATTGCCCTCTAGAAGCGGTACATCAAACGGAGCAAGCTCAAAGTTCAACAACGCCGTTCAGAATATCAAATTCTCAACTGAGGTGGGCTATCAACTCCTTTGAGCCGTTTCAATCTCCTGATGGCGTCCTTGCGGCTAACATTCAGCAGTCCATGGAAGTATCGCTACCATGGCTCAGAGAGATCTATAAAGCTTGCCTACACTTCTCGTATGTTCCCTCCAGATGGCGGGAAACTGGAGTTGTGTTTATCCCTAAAGCAGGAAAAGTTTCGCATGTTAAGCCGAAGCACTATCGTCCAATAAGTCTTAACTCTGTCTTGCTCAAGATTTTGGAAAGGATCATTGATCACCATGTAAAAAAATCAATAGATACTGGGTTGATCTCGCAGTCACAGCACGCCTATACCAGAGGTAAGTCGGTTGAGACTGCTCTACACGTCCTCATTGAACAAGTTGAGAAATCAATTGCTCTAAAGGAATATATGCTTGCCGCCTTCTTGGACATTGAGGGAGCCTTCAACAACGTAAAGTGTAATGCAATTGTTGAGGCACTCTCGGTGCTACACGTGGATGAGCGGCTGATTGCTTTTATTGTTCAGCTTCTTAAAAGTAGAGTGGTAATCTCTTCCCTGGGGAATGTCAGCGTAAGACGAGGAGTCAGTGTGGGCACACCTCAGGGTGGGGTCCTCTCTCCCCTGCTGTGGAACATCACGGTGAATACTCTCTTAAAGAAACTGGACCGTGCCGGCTGCAAAGTGATTGCTTATGCGGATGACATACAGTGGCTCACAGCTTATTTGATACAGTGCTTCTTTAAAAAATTAAGTTGCAATAACTCAAAACATAATAACAATATCAAAAAAATTTGAACACCATTTTGAAGAAATATGTTTGTTGTTTATTAAACAAGTTTATATTTGTCACAAAGTTGCTGTTTTACATCTTAAAAAACAAAAAACTAAAAGTAATAACAAATTTCATGTCACAGCTTATTTGATACAGTTTGATTAAACATTAAAATTGTTGTGAATTATGAGGTTTCCAGTTGATTTCAATACTTCATATGATAGCCCTTAGCCTTAAGCAGAGCCTGGAGCCTATTCAGCATTGAGTCAACGAGTTTTTTTGTGATGTAAGGAGTCATTTTTTGCCATTCCTCTAGCAGTGCTTTCTTCAGGTCTTGTTTATTAGAAATCTTGTGTTTTCTAAAGTTGTTCTCCAACCAAGTCCACAGATTCTCAATGACGTTCATATCTGGTGACTGTGCCGGCGGAGACATCAAATGTGGGCAATCCCAAATTGGCCAGGACTGCACAATTCCCGACTTGTGCTTTCGATCGTTGTCTTGGTACAAACGAAATTGGTTGCTAACACGTAGTTTTTCAGTGCTTTGCAGCAAATTGTTTTTGGGTACATCAAGGTACTTTATTTGGTCCATTGTTTCCTCAATAAAGTTTAAATTTCTGACTCCGGCTGCGGACATGCAGGCCCAAACTATCACATAACCACCACCTTGCTTCACAGTAGCTTTGAGGTTCTCTTTGTTTAGCTCAGTGTTTGCCTTGCGCCAGACATATGACATTCCGTCGGAGCCAAAAATGTTAAACTTGGAATCGTCTGCAAAAATAACCGAATTCCAGAACACGGATGGCTTTCCCACATGCTCTTTGGCAAAGGCAAATCGGCTTATTGTATTTTTTTTGGAAATGAATGTCTTCCTACGAGCTACTCGCCCGTTAAAATCATGGTCGCGAAGCATTCGTCGGACGGTTTCAGCACTACATGACTTTTTTAATTCACGATGAACCTCAGTAACCAATTTTGGAGCGGAAATTTTTGTGTTTGCTTTCACTTTCCTTACAATGTATCGTTCGTCGGATACGGTGAAAATATTGTTTGGCGCATTTCTCCTCTTATTTTCTACCCGATTTTCGTGTACGAAGCACTCAATTATGTGCTGCACTGTAGAGACACTCAAATTAGCACTTTCAGCAATTTTTCGAACACTTTGTCCTTTTTAAAGTGGTTTAATACCAATTCGCGCTGTTCAATTGTGGTGCGATGACCCATTTTACAATTTTGGCCCATTTTGGCACTTCAACTTACAAGATCTTGCTAAAAATTACCTAAACCAATCTTGAAATTAAAGATTTATTTATATTTAACGATTTGGCAATCTCTATTTGCGTTTTTCCGGAATAATATAGCGAAATTACGTTTGATTTAAATCTATTATCGTATTGATTACGCTGCATTTTAAATTTTAATTTTTTAGACACAACTAAACCCAAAGGGAAGACGATCTATGCTGATCTAATTGACACGAACATCAGATAAAAAAAAACATCGGGAAATCCCCGTTATCTTTTGTTCTGACTGGGAATCGTACCTGCGTTTTGAAAGTTGCTTAGATTTTACACAGCCTTTTTGTTGTTGTATTTTGTTTTTGTTTTTTTTAAAGAACAGTTAAAATACTGATGTGCTTTTTTTTATTGCAGAGCTTTAAGCAACATGCTAACGTGTAAATTAAAAAAAGGGAAAAAGTTCTTTATATTTTGATTGCAATTTTCCCTTTCATTCCGACATGTAGTGAGTTGCTTAAGTTTTGCACAGCACTGTAGTTCTTTTTATAAAATCCCGAAATCTCGGGATCCTGAAAAATCTAATCCCGAATTTTCGGGACCTCCATTTCAATCTCGGGATTAATACCCTAGGTGGTACATTCGTTTGGACCGGATTCCTGTCGTTTTGCAAGCCTCCTCTTTCCAATTACATGCATGCATATGTATAAACTTCCATATCTTATGATAGGATGGGAGAATTTGCCGACGAAGGAACGCCGAAAATGGCGTGTTAATTCTTGGCATCCTAACTTGTTTTTCACAATTGACTGATTTTTTTTATGATTCCAACATTGAAATACGTTACTTCGTTACTATCGATTTGTTGTACGACTATTTTTTATTCACGAATGTTACCATCGTGGAACTAACTTATTAGTTTTAAGGAAGGTTTTTTTTAATGATTTTGAATGCATCAGAGTGTTTTCAATTTGGATAGATGCACATAAATTAAACTGAATATTGTTTTCACAAAAGATTTAGCATTCACGTCTGCTCTCCTGCCTATCGGCTGCTAGTCTTGGAGACCCCCGCGTGTCTACGCTTAATTTTATCTAGTCTCGCCCTGACCGCACTGTCCCCAATTCACTTCTGTCACTTGTGTATACGGCAAAATATGCTAGAAAATTATTAGATTGTT
Organism: Nemotelus nigrinus; assembly: GCA_947369275.1. NCBI lineage: Eukaryota > Metazoa > Arthropoda > Insecta > Diptera > Stratiomyidae > Nemotelus > Nemotelus nigrinus. Next base: position 175,473,710 of record OX376372.1, read on the forward strand.
TTTGCAACTCATGAGAAAACGACATCAGATGACGCAGAAATGAGGCACACCGCAGCAAGTCGTGCATAATTCATGTTAGTTACATCAGTATTGCTCCCTGTCGTGTCTCGGTCTTGGCGACCTGCTTTAATTGTTATGACGGGAAAATTGAATAATCAGTAAAGGAAATATGCTTGTCCATGCTCATCACGACATCTGACGCTCAAGTAAACCGATTTAATCCGTATGGTTTTCTACCATCCCGTGGATTATGAATTCCCTCCACCACCTCCCTCTTGACTAGACTCCCTAGCAGAAATGCGCTAATCACGTCGTAGATAAACCACACAAGATAATGAGGCGGAATTTCCTAGAAAACACTTATCGAGAATAGATAAGACATCTATCTTAAATTTGCAAACATAAACGCCCTAAACTCAAGCGAAATGCCACTCATAACTGTTGTCTCTTCCCTGGACAAATAGAGAACAATTACCCGCGAACGTCACTGTAGCGACAGGCAAGAGAAGATTGCGGAACGTAAGAACGGGTCATCACCATCAGCTGACTTGCAGTTGGAAATTTTCAAAGCAGTTCGATCCAGTAACCTGATGGAAAATCAATGCTTGCCGTCGGCCAGCAGACGTCCTGTCGCAAGTGCAGCCATTCACTTGGGTAGAGTACTTATAGGACTTACGGTAAAGGGTATTCCTTCGACAGAGCCAACTGCATAGCATCGATCACCAGCATTACAGGCACCACTCAATATTTGATGACGATTCATTTTCACTAATTCAATAGCCTTCACTCGTACACTTTACACGCACTTCTCATCCACAACGAACGGGAAATTCTTTTCAGTTTTCGCACGGAACGGTTGTGCACTTCGACATTTCTTCAGAGCACCAGTTAACGCGACGTATTTCCGATTTCGCGTTCTATTAAATTGACTGACGATCCGTCAGCCATTTGCGCTAATTCTCACTCACGCGAAATTCAAGGGACGAGAAAAAACGAACAACACTGCACGGGCCACGAACTGAGAAAAGTCAAGTCAGTTACTCAACTTTTTTTCTTTCGCGACGAAGAATGACAGCTACAATCAATAATACGAGGCATGCGGTACCAGAACATGAGTCAGAATTAGAGTAGATGAAGCACACGAATATTTGTCTACTTGCATGTAGAGTGCGCTAAAAACATTTTTTTTTTGAAAATAGCGGTTACTTTCTGGCTAGAATCATAGTGTAGAATTTCGAAAACAATTTTGTTTAATTTTTTTCTTTTTTTGCGTGATTTTTCAAGATGCAATCACCTGAGAAGGAATAATAGCTTCTAAATGAATATTTGCACGTAAAATAAATTATTGTTGTGGGAAAATAACTCAGTCATACAAACGATGAATAAACTGACTTTTGATTTAATGCCTGTGTTCGATTTGGCCCCCTATACCAGGCCAGAATGTTTTGCAAACAGCTGGTGCTAGGGAAAGGGCCGGTCTCTTGCCTTTAAGATTCACTGGTATTTCAGATGTATTTGACCGAGGTTCCCTAAACCAAGCTGGCCACAAATGTTATGAACGAAGGGAATTGCGGATTTAAGGAAAAAATTTCAACCAGTCTGCACAATCTTTTTTTTTCTGCAACTGAAAGAATGTCCGTTATTGAGAACTGGCTAGCATAACAAGGTTGTTTCTGCGAACGTAGCCATCTTTTCTTTGGAGAAGCCGGCAAACCAGTCTGAGTCATTCTCATGGGTCACGGGTTGGCTCATGGAATTGCCGACCCCAAAATCTTCATCACAGTTTCCAGACTCTATCGACACAAGAATGACTTGATTCTGCACTGAAAAAACGACAGCAAACTTTGGAATGTCACTATTGATATCCGGGCAACCAGACTGATACTACGAATGGATTTCGCGAAAACCTAGAAACTCAGTAACAGTGGACAATATGCACTTCGTACAGCTACAGGTGAATGTTCACCAGTTCATGGAGAAACCATTCTTCAAATACAGATCGGTGATGTAGTATTCCAGAATCAGTTCCTGCTAGCGGAAACACCGACAAGTGCATACTCGGGGTAGACCTCTTAGGCTCTAAAAAAGCGTAATCAAGTGATAAAACATAGAATGGTAAGAAGGAAAACGACCGACTAATATAGTCGCCAGCGAAAACACAAATGTGCAGTCGCAGGAAAATATATGGGCCAGATTTCATGATGCTCCTGGCCGCCATTAATTCTTCATTATTGAGCCAATCCAAACCCCAAGACTAAACAGCCTTACTGTGGCAAGGAGCCTAGTCAGAATGGAGGAAAATTATGCTCGAAAATTAAGCTGAATTTAGTGGAACTGGAGAGGAAAGTTAAAGAAGGCGAAATAATCGTATCCTTGAACGCTGCGGACACACAATCTGAACACCAAAATGTATTCAGCAGCAAAATAGACGACCAAGCGAAGAACATGCTACAGCCCTCAGCACTAAGTGACGGACAATGCCAACAAGGCGTTCAGCTAATTGGACATTAAGCTGATATCTTCTCGACTCGAAAATTACGAGAAGATTAATTTAGCTACGCATCGAACCGATTCTCGAAATTCATCACCAATTCGACAGACTCCTTGCTACTTACCACTTGCTTAACAGGCTGAGGTCGTCGATAGGTTCGCATGTTGATGCATGTGCATCAACATGCATCGTACTTAACTATGTATATCAATACCACCTTATGTATCTCATAGAATGGAAAATTCGATATAAAACGCCGATAAAAGACTCTTAGTAGCCAAGACAAACGTAAGTTACGTCCATTCGTTTTCAAACACAAACACAATGAGGCATAGTTAAATTTATTTTTGTTTTTTCTTATTTTAAAAAAATATATAAATATTTACATATGAATGTGTCATGAATTTCCAAAATTTGGTCGTTGGACCGTCGTTTCAGCTTGAGAACGGCTTTGTTCAGATAAAGTGTCTGATAAATCAATAATAAACTTGCTTTCTTCTTCTATACATTCGAGTGAAATGTCCCTTGGATTATTAGAAGTTTCTTCTAGCATAACATCTTCTATTCTACGCATTTCCGATGAGTTTGGGTTAATGTTTGAAGTAGAAGCGTTCATATTCAGCATGCCACCGCAATTTAAAATTTTCATTCTTTCTTCGGCCAAAAAACCATTGATGTAGTTCTGGCACATGATTGCATTTAACAATGGCAATTGTCGAAGTTGGTTTGCTACATGCTTGCCGAACGTATCGAACTCATCCTCTCGCATGTTCCGAGAGAGACATTCCAATTTATCGTCGACAGCCTGTAAAATAGTTTCAGTCCTCTTTTCTTTCGTATTTCTTGGGGCTGTTATTTCTTTTGGCTTTTTTGGAACGACAATTTCCTTTTTCCTAGAAACACGTCTCTTTTTAACAGCCTTTAAAATAGTTTCAGTTTTTGCTCTTTGATAGGTTTTTGGAACGCATAACCCTTTGTTTCTAGTAACAGGTCTTTTATTACGCACTGGACGAGAAACGGGCCGTTGAATCTCATCTAAAACATATGATGTTGAGTTTCTGTCCAAACTTGTGTTTTCGCGGTCCTGAAAGTGTGAAATATCTGCAGCTGGCGGTGATTCAAAGTGATGGGTGATTGGTACAGGTTTTAAATTATTGGTCCGCGTTGGAATCGAAGCAGGCTGTTGAATCCCATCTAAGACAGTTTCGTAGTCCTGAAAATATAAAAGATCTTTAGTTGGTAGTGATTCAAAGTGGTTTGTGATTGGTTGTTATGTGGTGTACAAAATAATATACTGTAAGTTAAAGTAGTTGTTGGGAACTAAAGTTAATTTTCGAAAGATTAGAGTTTCTAGAAGTCTCAATGAATATTGATTAAAAACAATTTTATTTGAGTAAATTTTGTTTCGATAGAATATTCATAGAGTAGTTATTTAACTAATCATTAATTATGTATTATATAGCTTAGAACACGGGGTGTTGTCGTTTGTTGGTCACCGAAGGAGGAATTTTAATCCCGTGAAATGCTTGCTAGAAACAACATCTACTGCGCTGCTAACGAATCCTATCTTCGACCTCCCCGAAGATGTGATTTTAGATCGGCTAGCTGCCGGAAACGTTCATGATATTTCATATTATGAATGTTGCTAACGAAACATGATGAAGTCAAGTTTTCCGCACCTTAAACTGGAAACATAAACCAGACTGGTTGTCTAAGTTGGGTATTGGACAATCGGCTGATAACTCATTCTCGTAATATTTATTCATTCACGCAACATATAGGCCATCGGCCATTAACAACTTTCCAAACCTTATTGACTTTGGTATTTCAAAGAGAATGCCTTAACGCTCGGCATTTGCCGGATATGAAACCTGACTTCGCTTGGCATATACTCACAATGTATAATAATATCAACTAAAACGTCTTCAGGAGACCCCTTAACAACTCAATCTTCTTAAACGCATTGGTTGATTCTGCAGTAGGAATCAGTTCCACAGTTGATTTTTTTGTCATGGATGCAATTGCTAACGCAGCACCAAAACTCAAGCACGCACTTCATTGCGGTTGGTGATTTACTTTGCGTCGATTCGAATTCTATATCAATAAAATAGACGAGCACGCAGAGAATGGCAGCTGCACAGATCGCCTCAAACAAAAGCCCAACTTAAGAAAGCTTCCACAGAACTCAAGGTGGCACTAACAGAACACAATGAATTGACACTTCAGTCATTCTTTGAGAATCTCACTGCCACCAAAGATACTGACTATTCGCTGTAGAAGGCAATCAAAAAAGTCAATAATCCTGAGAACTTCGAATGGAATCTTGGCCCTCGTTGACATCAGAGGAACTCTATTATTCAAGTCGAAGCAGCTAGTAGCCTACGCTGATGACATCAATATTATAACACGTTGCTTCATCGAAGCCAAGGAATTATTTATAACTCTAGACGAGTCCCCACAGAAATTAGTGTTCAAATTAACGAGCATGCAATAAAAATTATAGCTCAATCAAATAAAAGGACACCAGTAAGATTAAATATAACGACAAGGGACTATCTTGTCCATCATAATAGAATTGCAAAAATGGCAACCGAATGCCCAAGAGACGAGCGTGCGGAGAAAGCCCAGAAGGAAAGACATGCAAAACGTAGTAGATGCTGAGTGCCCGATCATTGACCTAAGACGATCGAAACTTTTCAGTTTTTCTCAGTAGCTCAGATCCGACTGAAATCTGACTGAAAGAGGGGAAATTTTCATTTTTCAGTAAAACGGCGTACAAAAACGACTTCATAGCGATGCATGGGAGTACGCGAATAAACCTATTATTGTCACGAATGCTTATTTATTCAAGCCCCAACTGCAAATAAACATTATTGGCACGAATATTTATTTAAATAAATTCGCTTATCAAATTTCAATATGAGATCCCTGTTCGACAATAATATTTTTGTACATATCACCTTTCTCATTTCAATGCCGTGCATGTTTAGTACACGTAGCTCACGTCGTTACCCTATCACGCATTTATTCGTCTGTTAGACTAATGATACACTGCTGGTATGGTATTGGTACCAGCGTATGGATACGACGGTATCGAAAACTTGGGACGATGGTACACTGAGCCTACTTGGTATTGTGTGACATCACCTGTCAAAAGTGAAAACTGTCAAATTGAGTGTAGAATCAAAAGTGAAACGGAATCCAGACGAAACTGTATTTTTTGTCAAATTTGTTTGATAAAATTGTCCTTTTTTCTAATTCATATCAAAACAAGTGACACTTTCAAAATAAAACCATTCAGTGACATTCGTCAATGATCTGTATAGGGAAGATTTAATTACTACACTCGCTACTGGCTGGAAATTGTCTCTGCTGGCAGTAAAATCTTCGATATACCTGGTAAAATTCTGACGGTATCAATACCGTCGAACGGCGTAGATACCTCGTATGTACCGCTTTGCCGAGCTCGTATAAGCCTAGAACTGGGTGATACACTGGTGGTATGGACGATACCATGGTATCAATACCAGCAGTGTATCAGTAGTCTTACAGAAAACCTTTTTTCACAATTAAGAAAAACAAACAAACAAAAACACCTCCAAAAGCAAACACACAACCACAAAAACGCAAACATACTAGCCAGACATCTGTCGCTCAAATTCATGTAACGGCTATGTGGTGCCTCAAGTCGAGTTTTACTTTTTTTTGTTTCTGAGATAATAAATGCCAATACCATATTAGGTATCGTTTGCAGCGTTAAGCATCAACGATCTAAAAAATAGATATCGCGATGCTGATTGGCTGGCAGTTTTCCTCAAGAAGAATTCAATAGAAAAAGTACATTCGGCAGTGAGTTGAGTTGGGAGATATTGAATAGTCGTCGACCGAAGAGGTCATAAAGCTTAAGATCAAATCTTGGAAAGTCAGTTCGGGCGATCAACTAGCAAATTTACTAAATTAGTACCTTTTTCTAGTGCAAATTACAAAAAAAAAATCTGCTTACCAGATCCAGAGTGACCTATTTCGACGGGGTTTATGAAGCTGACGAAGTTCCGGGTCAGGACCTGCCTGTGCACTGCTTCGACCCAGTCGTGCTGACTCACCTATTAGTAACCATGGACTTTAAAAACTATCATCGCTTATGTGTCGGTAAGGCAACCCTCCTTTTATTAGTAGTACGCAGTACGTTCTCAACGTATGTTGAGACTGCGCGCCACTTCTCCTCGATTCACAGCATTGCATCTACGGTCGTCTCTGGCGTAACCAGGCCAATAGTGAACTCAATGGTGCGCCGCAAACTTACGAAGCGGCTGCACATAAAGAATGTGTGTTGAGCATTATCGAGCTCAGTTACACAGTACCGGCAGTACGGTCTGATCACTTCACCCATTCTGTTCAGGTATTATACTATAGGGAAAACACCCTTAAAACAAACACACAACCACAAAAAAATAAACATATCAGCCGAAAATCTATCGATAAAATCGTCTGACGGCTATGATTGGCCCGTAGTCGATCTAATCCTATACTTATTAGAATAAACATGATTGAAGTTATTTTTTCTCCTAAGTAGTCCCTGGAAATTGGCTGGTGGATATCTAGGGCACTGGACTAATGCGTTGTCATTTTGACAAAAACGTTGTTGTTAAAAAGTTAATCCACATCATTGATAAATCAGTTTAAATTAAAGTTTTAGGTGATCGTTTATTTAATGATAATGAATTACATGCTACATATCGTCGCTGTGAAATCAAACCGGCATATCTGCAAAAATTGAGTTTTTGAGTTTTTGGTATCAAAAAATTCCTTATTTTCCCCTCTATTTTGATGTCGCACCGGCATATCGTAAAGCTGAATAAAAACCCGTCTAATGGTGTTTTGCCGCTTTGCATTCACGTGGAAATAGCCCACATGCGAAAACTTTAAAGCGCTCTAGTGAAGAATGTGTATTTTGCAGATATGCCGGTTTGATTTCACAGCGACGATATGTTGATAAAACAAGTAAGTTTTTTGACTTGCTGCCCGCTAATACTTGTTCGATAGTTTGCTAAGAGAAGAGCGTCAGTTACAGCACATGGAAATTCCAGTTGAGTTAAAGTAGCTAAGTGCGACCTACGGTGACCATGGAATTCTAGCTCAGACCTACCGCAAGGAACGAAATCGTTGGCTACACTACAACGCGCTGAAATGCCATATTTTCATATGACATTGTTGTGTGCCATATTTTCATATGGCACACAGTATTATTGTTGAAATCGAAATCTTAAGAATTTTACTCACTAAATTCACTTTCATTTAACGGATGTAAATGAAATTTCATCGAATTTTTTCGAAATTCAAACCTCCATCATCACAAATGTGAAGTACTTAGCTGCAGCGAACTGGTGGCGGACCCTTTCAGGTGGAGCTCTAAGCTGCAACGATCCGCACTCTTAATAGGAGCAAGGAAGGAAGCAGACAACTCCGCTGGCCGGCAATCAAGTCGCGCGTAACTAATGCGTGCGGATGCCAGTTAACGAAGCGATGGAGGCACTCCTCAAATCTCATGAGCAAGGCAAAGGCGCTGGACCTCAGAAGAGGGACAGGTAAAAGCCAGGTAAAGGTGGAAGAAAAGCACCTGCGGAATACAAAGCGGCGCAAAGTATTGTCGACGGGCTTCGGGACAAACCATCCCACTTCACAGAAGTGAAGGATCGGCTAAGCTAGGCTCAAACGACAGTGGCAAAAGACAATATTTTGTCGGCAAAGAAAAGAGTGCTTGAGGACTCTACTTTTAATAATAAGGTAGAGTATAGCTTGCCGAAGAGGCTGGCGAAAAAAGGCAGAGGTCCGCTGAGGATGAAAACTAGTGACCAAGAGGCCAAAAAATGACAGTAGTACAGAAGGTACATGAAGGCTAGTGATGCTGATAAGCAATACCTAATCGTAGCATTAATTAACCGCAGCAACCCTTTGGGCTAATTGTCCCTTAAGGAATGGTAGAGTCAGACCTGCTCAATGTGATGATCGATCGGATCGAGAAGCACCCTGAATTGACTATGCGCTCGTTTGACGGGGCGAGCTGGTTGAGTGGTATTGAAATCATAAAGTGCAGCGACGAGCTCACGTTGGGCGGGTTTGAAGCTATAGTCTAAGAGTTAACTGTGCCATAGGAAGGAGCTTAGTTGGAAATAGTAGACAGAGGGAGCATCCGATGACTGCCTAGAGTTAAAATGGTAATACCGCGGGTATTGGAACTGGAGGTGGCTCTGAAATTGCTGCAGAGATAGAATCCGGATGTTTTAACGCAGGATTGAAATGATTTATTGCAGGACTAGGGTTACGGCATTTCAGTTTTCCCTTCCCTACTGTAGTGGAACGGGTGTGCTGGTGAGGAAGAATATTCACGCTTCTATTCTACCTAATTTCAGCACAGATGAGCTGCCACTCGTAGCGTGTGAGGACAAGGAAGGCCTCGTATTCCTAGCCTTCGCCTACAAATGACACGATAAAGCCACTCCGCCGGAGGAGGTAACGAAACTCACCACGGAGTTGCCCAGAAGAAATAGCTACTGCTCTTGGCGGATGCCAAGCGTATCACACTCTTTAGATCAGCAAGGATATTAACGAGGTGAGTCTTTACTCAATTTATTAATTTTAAATTAATTTGTATAGTGATGTCTACCGAAAACGTGGTAGACATCACTCTACACAATGCGTCCAACGAGCAATTGACAGAGAGCTGGAGGGTTCTTGAAGGCCCATTATTATCTAATCATGGTTTCTCTCAAATTTAGCTCAACTTTCCCAAACCCAGAAACACTAACTGGGAGAAGTTCAAGCGACAAACGGTTTAAGGTCTGGGATGAAAACCGTCACAGACAGTGAAGCAGCGATAAAAGCACTGATATCTCACACATATAAATCGAATTGTGTACTGGACTGTATTTTTCTGGGATCCCGATCATAAGCGCTTAGGGATAGAACTTATAGCATATGCGTTAACCAAGCAAGAGACCAGTCCTCTCCTGTTAGATTCGGCAATAATTTCAACTCCTATTCTAAGGGTCAACTGCTTGACTTTTTAAAAAATGATGCAAGTTGCGATGTGCAGATCATGATCAACTTAGACCTGCAAAATAACAAAAACTATGTGGGGATCATACAATCTCGCAGCTATCAATGTCTAATTGAATTAACCGGGACTGATTGCAATCGGCTGGTCGGCAAGGACATTCCATGAAACTACTAATCCTAATCAGCGGCAACTGTAGCAAGTGTAAGAGTGTAAATGACCACTTTCTGCTGATTTCCCAGTTTCAATGTAAATTCAAAGCGTAATTAAAACCATTTTGCTTAGCTTTCACATATTTAGTGCATAACCATGATACGAATGCCAAGAATCAAGCTCATTTTTTTACTAACAGAGGTTATCATGAATTTTACATGTTTACTCTTCAAAAATATTACGCCATAACAAATGTTTTGTGCTAGTGAATAACACTATATTTAAAAAAAAAAAAAAAAATAATGTAATAATTTGTAGGCAGAGATGATAAGAGAATGTCTTTTTTTCAAAATTTGGACTTGATTCTATTTGTTTTCTTCAAGACACCAAGCACTTAACTTTACAGTAAAATATATTTCAACTCATCATCAAGCAACAAATGAAAGTATGATTCACTTCACTGTACAGTTATGCAGCTTGGCCACGTAAAGAATATAAATATTTTATCAATTTCAATTTAGAAAATTTTAGCTCATTCATCTACGACAGTTACCATGTCCTTGAAAACCACCTGTTTTAAATGTATTCAAAGCAATATTACAAATATTTCATTCATAGCACTTACTAAAATTATAACGCTTGTTTGACTATGCTATTGAAAGGAGCTTGGTTGGAAATAGTAGACAGGGGGAGCATCCTAACACTGCCCAGAGCGATGATGGTAATACCGCCGGTAGTGGAACCGGAGGTACCCCTGAAATTGCTGCAGAGGTAGAATCCGGATGTTCAAACGAAGGATTGAAAGTTTCTTAGCATTACAGTAAAATATATCATATTTCAACTCATCATCAAACAACAAATGCAAGTGTGATTCACTTCACTGTACAACTATGCAGTTTGCCCACGTAAGGAATATAAATATTGCATTAATTTCAGTTTAGAAAACTTTAGCTCATTCATCTATGATTTTTAGACAACAGTTACCATGTCCTTGCAAACCACCCGTTTTAAAAAGTATTCAAAGCAAAATATTACAAATTTTTCATTCATAACACGTACTAGAATTATAGCGTTTCCATTTTGAGCTGAATTTGTCTTGTTTATGCATAGATCCTGGAAAGTAATTTCGAGCATTACAAAAGTGTTCATATAACAAATATGATATTAATACCTTCTCAGTAATAATAGGAAGAGAATGCGGCTTCAAGTATGTTTCGTGTCCCGTTCGATCAATATCCTTCGGATTGAAGTGCTTCTCACAAATCCGATCAAATTTGGGTTTAATTGGCCCAAACACACTGCCTCTTACAATATTAACCCACGTTTGCCTTAGTGGCAACAATGTCGGAAAACTGAAAAGAGTAATATATTTGGAATCGAAATCAAAAATTTTATTATAGAAAATCCATTCAAAATGCCCACGCTACCGGAAGTCACTGGAGTGAAAATGAATTGCATGAATAAAAACAATTTTACAAATGAATTGTATTTGAATTTTCAAACTTTGAACTTTTCAAAATCCTCGTATCACTTCCGTACTAGTTCTCGAAACTGACATTTGGCACTAATGCACGGAAAACTAAGGAAAAAATTTCTCTTCTGATTTTGAAACATGTCACTGCCAGTTTAGCCTACTTCTATTTTGTTAAAAATTTGCTATTATGCCTTGGACTATTTCCAAAAAGTTCATATAAAATCAATGAATTGCACATGCGACATTTGAAGCATAGTACTTACCCAAATAATGACAGCTGTGAAGACCCCAGCCGTTGTGTATATCCACAAACAATGCACTTTATTGTATCACTTGTAAGCATTTTAAATTCACTTGAGTATTTATTTTACTGGCGTGCACTTTAAATTCACTCGGGTAAGTTTAGTCGATTCAAATTCACGGAAGAATCAAACTCAACCATGGTCATTCTACACCACGCACCGGTTTGTTTATGGTTTTCGTAAATAATCGATTTCGAACTGTCATTCGAAAATTCGAAAGCAAAGCAACTGATCTCTAAAGGTGGGGTTACAACAGACAAATTTGACAAAAAATTTGTACGAATATTTTGAATAGTGTGCACGATTTAGACATTCTTTGTGATTTTCTAAAATTGTTAAAATGTAGTTTTTCAAAAATTTGTAGGCAAAATGTAGTAATTTGATTCACTTTTTTTAAAACTTCGACATGAGTGTTTATTATATACTGCCCGTGTGCCATTATTCCTATTTTGTACTCGCAACTTGCACTCTCGTTCCCGAGTAGTTCATGCGTAGTTACGCCTTTTTTTTGCCGTGAGATCGCTAATTAACTGTCAATAGGTGGCTTTGATTTCTTCATGGTTATGTTGAATGTTTTGGTAGTTAGGAAATTAGAAAAAGCCCTCATAACGTGTAGAAAGTTAAGAGGTAATTTTCTGTTAGTTGTTTTTATATTTTCTATCGATTGTGGTAGTTTATACTCGTTATTTTCTCCCTTTATTTTCAACTGTTTTACATTTGAAAACTGCATACAATTTTCCAGGTTAGCATCTGCTCGTATGAACGAAGGTGGCGTTCCATTTGTGATCTACTTGGAAGTATTTGGGAGTACTAACTAGTAAGAATGGAACAGGGCAACTATAGGTCTGTTTCCGTACTTCAGCAAACTGCAGCAGTAACAGAATTTGGCAGCTGGCTTCTTTTTGCTGCAAAATTTGGCTTGCATTTGGCTTGCAGCAAAAGTACGAAAACGACTTGCTGCGAATCTATTTTAATATATTATAATAGATTCAAGTACGGGAACAGACCTTATAGGTATGTTCACGTACTGTACCCAACTGCAGCAGTAACAGATTTTGGTAGCTGGATTATTTTTGTGGAGGGGGAACATTTGGGAAAAGTACAAAAATGCACTGCTGCAATTTGCTGCGAGATTGGTAAAACTCGAATACATGCTCCCCATAGCGGTTAGGCAATTTTACCTAATTAATCTGATTATAATCTATAATTTAGCCCATTTTCGATGTACATAACAATCGTTTTTTGCAGTCGGGGCAGTTATCATATGAGTTCCATTAATAGATGTTGGCGTACAGTAAGATAATTTTATAGAATTGTATAAAAAGCACACATCTATATCATATACATGCACATATATGTATAATTATCTTCCTATACAACAGGATCTATTACTGGAACTCAAAATTGACCCGCCTGCTAAGAAAAACCAAACGTATGTAATCACATGAATAATAACATCAATATAATATTGGTTATAAAATAAAACAGCCACATATTCTCGTAACATTATATTTCATTTTTAGTTACAATAAATATGAAGTTCAAAGAGCCAGTCAGCTTTGTAGTCACTAAAACCAAACCTCCCCCCAAGCTCATCAATTTATATTCAAATATGTTAATGGTAATTGGTGCTTTTCGACTGCTAACTGCACACCATGCACAGAATATCCACCATTGCATATTTTTCGTTACCAGTAAAAAAGTTTTTGAAGAAACATATTCCGTTTTCATTCTAATGCCGGGTTTCCACCAAAGAGACAATTTGAAAAACAGTTTTGTTTTTTGAAAACAGTTCTGTTTTTTGTAAACAGACTGTTTCAACTGAACAGACAGGTTTTGTTTTCAGTTCTGTTTATCCTGTGTCCGAGAAATGTCTGAAGACGGTGATTTTATAATAAACTGTGATTTTTTTTATATAAATGATATTAAAAAAGAAAAAAACCGAGATATTGGGCCAATTCTCAATTAAAAAGGACAGTTGATTATAGCACGGAAGAATTATTGGAAGATTTATCTACTGACGACGTGGGCTTAAATGGAGAAATGAGATCATCCTGACTACTTTTTTTGAGCTCATTTTAACAGTTTACACAAATATGAAAAATTCTTCAGTTTACACAAATATGAAATACACAGGAATACAAATTTAAAACCAAATTTAAAAAAAATTTAAAAACCAAAGTACATTAATCGATATACTGAGTGTTCTCGCAGAAAAAAATGCATGTTTCAACCAAACAGACACAAAAATTGCGAACAAACATGTTTTCCTTTGATCTTACCGACTCGCGATGGGAAGGTGTTTTGTTTACTAAAACAGTTTTCAGAGACAAAAATGTTCTCGAAACTGTTCAATTTTTACAAAACATTCGTGTTTTTGTTCAGAAAAACATTTTTTGTCCGTGTTTCTTGTTTTGTCTCTTTGGTGGAAACCCGGCATAATATTGCACAGCAAATATTAATCTTCGCGCGCTCATTTGAATTTATCTGCATTTCAAAACCTCGCGCCAAGCCCATCGTAGTCGATTTGACAAACTGCAGCAAAATGCCTAAGCTTGGTGCCTGAATTACAGTCGACGCAGCGAGGCGCAGCCATCAGTGACCAAGCGCAGCCAACGAAATCGCCTGGTTACACTGAAATGTGACTAAGTGTCAGTGAAGTAAAAGAATTTTCAGTTGATGTTTGAATTTCACAGCGACATCTCTGTATCCGCCTGTAGCCTTCTCATGAATAATCGGACGCTCCTTCACTTGGGCTATCAGCATCTCTATTGACACCTCGTTATCCAACACTGCATCTTTAATTGACTGCATTTTGAAATAATGCTATGTATTTTTTGATTTATTCGAGGGTGTTCTTTTCTATGCACTGTAAATGAGTTTAATTCTAACGTAAACTCAACCTTATATTTATGCCGAATGCTTTAAAAGTTTATTTTACTACTTGCCTTTTACCATAGTCACCTTTGAAATCTTACTTGGCTCTTAAACATTTTCCAATGTTATTTAAATTAAACATCCGTTTGTTATACTATTAGCATAATATTTCACTGAAGGGCTTTGAGGAGAAAGCCAAATAGCCCTCGTTATAAATATGTAAGTACATTTGACTAGATCTGGCTTGTAGGAGAAAAAAACTGCTCTTTAAACCATAATTAAATTAAAAGTAATCCAACGACAACCCTCGTACGGATCTAGGAGTTGAAGCTGGTGAGGAGCTTCTTTACAATTTTTTCAATCAATGTGAATACAAGTGTGGAATTCGACGACTCACTTTACCCCTGATTTTTAGCCACGTACCTAATCAGAGCTAGGTGAACTCAAAGCTTGGTTCGCGGGCCTTCGTCCGAACTTGGATTCGAATCAGGGATCCCACAAGCAAGAAGTCAGTAATCTACCAACTAGACTACTCAAGTATTTTAAATTACTATAATCAATGTGCTATTAATTATCTTACAAAATTTGCTCTTAACTATCTTTTTATTTTACTTTTAACTATCTAAGCTATTACCAATAAAAATTTTTTTCAAATTCCTCAAAAAATTAATCATATAAAATCAACTCTATTTACATTTTCGCATACATTTCAATTCCCGCGCGTTTCTCAAGTAATTACAGCTGATTGCAACTCTTCGCTGCGACAAAAGTTGAATCCATTTCGACCTGAGCTGCGCCTGGCTGCGCATAGCTGCGACTTGGTGTGCTCGCTGCTATGGAAAACCCATATAGTCAACTCAACTGACAGCTTGGCTGCGCCTGGCTGCGTCGCAGTGTGCTTCAGCGGTGGGTCGGCTCTAATTTTCTACAATTTGTTGCAAGAGGGGAAGCGATGACGTCAGCAATATATTGCTTTCAGCAAAAGTACAATAACAACTTGCTGCGAATCTATTTTAATATATTATAATAGATTCAGGTACGCGAACATACCTTATATCTGTTAGGAAGCCAAACACTTTGTTCCATAGTGAACAAAGTGTTTGGCTTCCTAACAGATATGAAGTCCATATATGGATGTACTTTAACACATTATATAAATTATCTATAAGTATAAATGTGGAACTTACAATGTTTTCAACCTGAGCTGACTTTAAATCATCAGCTACGTTCGCTTCCTCCTCTTCTGTCGCCCCACTTGAATCCTGAAAAATATTTTTGAGTTTTAGAAAATTTTTCAAATATTCATAATGAAATGCATACTATCCCAAAAATATTGGGAATTGACTTCGGATTCAGCTTCGGCTTCAGACCCGTTCGATCAATATCGATCGGATTAAAATGCTTTTCGCATATCCGATCGATATTAGGTCGAATGCTCTCAGTTACATGCTGTCTTATAGCTTTCAACCAAATTCGCTGAAGCCTGAGATGTTTCGGAAAACTGAAATTGCAAAGAATTATTTATAATTAAACCTGTTAAATTCCATGTTCGAAATCACATTGAAAGATACTTCCATTTTCGGAAGCCACTGGAATTACTTTTGAATGTAAATTTTTGAACATTTTGTAAATGTTTTCAATTAAATATTCACGAGTCAATGTTTTAAATCAGACACAAAGTTTGACATTCCACAATACAACAAACACTTCATTACTTTAGGTACATGACCTTCCGAGATATAATCCAAAATACGCGCACGAAAATGACTTGATAAAAACAACCGGGTCACTATACTGCCCTGCTTAGCATAAACGGTATATATACACTTTTGTCATTTTTGAGTTAACAACGGATTCAAAAACTACATACTCTATTACATCATTCTGCAAAATTTGAAAATCTATCTTTTGTGGAAGTATGTTAAAGTCAATATTGAAAAATGCACTCTCCACATATCTCCAGTAAAAAACAAATCATTGAATATCTCGAAAGTACTAAAATGTAGATAGAACGTTTATGCTAAGCAGGGCAGTATAGCGGTTTCGTTTTTAATTAAAATATTAGGCGTGTTTTTTGCTCCCCCTATCCATAACAGAACAATGCTATACAGTATCGACGTATTGCAAACAACTCCCACTAGCCAGAACAGGAGTTTTTGTTTTCAATGCATATGTACTGGATAGCATTGTTCTGTTATGGATAGGGGGAGCAGAAAAACGCGCCTATTAATAGTTTATATCAAGACAGGACACAAAACATTAATCAAAACTATTTTAACATAATATAACAAACACGTTGCGAATTAATAATCTACACACTTTGATTTCCGATCATTTTCGTACGCGTACCCCGAAATCGACATTCGACACTAATGAGAAAAACACCGGAAACAATGTGTTGATTGAAAAAATATTCAAACCAAGCATTATGAGGCGCAACTTGATTCTTTATCTTCGGAAAATAGCCAAATATATCCATGGCTATTTACAGAAGCCATCATGAAAAGTATTTATCTCAATATTCATGCACATCCATACTTTTACTTACCTGAAAAATGACCGATTTCGGTCCGAAATCTCGAACCGCCTTTCGTAGCCGCACACGATGCACTTCATGATTACACTCACGTAACTCGCGTACACTTTTTAAATACTCGGTTTTATTTTGCGAATTATTCACAAAAAACACCGAACGCGCCGGTTCGTTGACGTTTTCCGTAAACACTAGTTGATGAACTGTCATATGAACTTTCGGAAGCAGCTGAACTCTAAAGTTAGGTAGGGTTGCTGCATGAAATACAAGGTCTGTTCCCGTACTACGATTAATTGCAATTAATTGCAATGAAACGTACTAAAACGGACTAAAAAACTCTGTTTTAGTACGCTTCATTGCAATTAATTGCAATTAATCGTAGTACGGGAACAGACCTACACATAAGGCATGTTTTTTTGCTCCCCCTATCTATAACAGAACAATGCTATCAACTGCAGGCGCATTGGAAACAACAACAACTCCCCCTATGCATAACAGGAGTTGTTTCCAATGCGTCTGCACTGGTTAGCATTGTTCAGTTATGGATAAGGGGAGATGACAGTTTAACTGTCAAAGCGAGTAGACGTTGTGGCCAGCAGCTGTTGCTTTCCGATTGAAAAGCAGACTGAACAGTTTTTTTCGTTCGTTTTTGAATTTGTCGTGTGTGATTTGGAGGTGGTTCTCCTGTTCCTGTGGATATTGGACCTTGGTGATATCTTTCCATTTAGTGTTAATTTATTCTTGAAAAATTTCGCAAACATTAACTGTTTTTCTTTCCTGTTAAAATTTCTTGTATGACTGTTGGTGTATTTTTGAACGAGTGTTTTTTCGGTTTGATTGGTGTGTGTCTGCGATAAGTTATCGATAGTTTTTCAGCTGCAGCGAAAGTGAGTGCTGCCAACCATGAGCAGCGGCACTAATTGTGGCAAGTGCCGAAGAGTGGTGAAGGACGACCACCAAAGCATAGCTTGCGAGGGTTTTTGCGGCGATAGGTGGTTTCATATCACCTGCATTGGTATCTCCACCCAGGATTATAATAACATCGCACAATTGGGTGACTTGGTAAAGTGGTTCTGCAGTAAATGCAATGCTGCCTTAAAAACAAGCCGTGAAGATAAAATTATTTCACAAATTGAATCAACTCACCGGCTAGTAAAGAAAATAGAAGAAAAGCTTGAAAATATTCAGGTTGATGCCTTTAAAGAACCAAAAAAGCCATCATATGCGGACATGCTAAGACAACCAAGTGAGCCAAAGCCCAAAAAATTCAATAGAGGCATCGTAATCAAACCAAGGAAAGAGCAGGATCCTGGGAAAACCATACAAGATTTAAAAGAAAAAATAAAACCATGCGCATTGAAAACTCCGGTTGAGTATACTAAGCCACTCCGAAGTGGGGGCATAATAATTAAAACAAATTCACTGGAGAACTCGGAAATTTTACTAAAAGAAATAAATGAGAAAATGTCAAACAAATACAGTGCAGAAATTACTAAGAGGAAGCTTCCCCGACTAGTGATCAAGGGTCTTCAAAGAAAATACACAACGGACGAGCTAAAAGATGAGATAAAAAACTTAAATCATTCAATTAATTTGGATGATGTATTTGAGGTTGTGCACACGAGACAAATAAAAAAATCTGGTAAATGGATAGCATTTGTTGAAGTCGGGGGAAGGCTATTTGATCGAATAGTTAACCAGTACATCAACATTGATTTTGGGACACATTTTGTCATCGAGAACCATAACATCATGAGATGCTACAAATGCCAGGGATTTAATCACAAAGCATCAAGTTGTAAAAAAAACGACATCTGCGCTAAGTGTGCTGGTAGCCACCAGACAAATGCTTGCACGGTTGCAGAATTAAAATGCATAAACTGCTCCCAAAAAAGGAATAACAACGTTAAACATCGAGCGGATAGTTATGAATGCCCTGAATACAAAAAAGATGATTGCAATTAATGAACATAAAATAGATTATAGTTTTTAATCCACTTCAAAATTAATCAAAGTAAATTATTAAAAATATTGTACGCCAATATAAGGAGCATTCGAAACAAATCTGATGATCTAAACGTCTATCTAGCTACAAATGACATCAGTGTAGTTATTCTTAATGAAATATGGATATATCCAAATGAAGAGCATTTATATACTCCAAACGGGTATACCAGCTATTTCTGCTGCAGAAACGTGGGCCGTGGAGGAGGTACAGCAATATTTGTAAAGTCAAGCATAGGATCAAGACTTATCACATCTTCTGAAATGTTCAACACAACCATAGTGGAACTTCAACTGGACCGGGAGAAGATTAAAATTGGCACTTTCTACAAAGCCCCATTCGAGGACAATAATTGCTTCCTAGATTACATCGATCAGCTTTACTCATCAAATGAAAAGATTATAACAATTGCCGACACCAACATCGATCTTCTGTCTTCGTCAAATGTTAAAAAAGCCTATGAAGATGTCATAACATCCAACAATGCAGTACAAATAAATTCGATCAGGCCGACGCGCGTTACTGAGACCTCGAAAACCTTACTTGACCATATTGTTGTAAGAAGTTCAGACCTGACGGAGCGAGTTTCTTATAATGATGATGAATGGCCAGACTTAGACCATAAGGTACTGAATATCTTGATCAAGACCTGCCTTAAAGAAAAGTTGCCTCCGAAGAAAATAACGATCAGCACTGTCAACAAAATCGAATTCGTGAAGTATGTGACGCAAGAGTTGAGCAGCAATCCGCATGTAGATATTGAAGAACTAATAAGAATCCTATCTGAAGCGAAAATCAAAGCAACATCTAGGAAGCAGGTAAGGGTTCGCAATGAATCCTGGATCTCTAAAAGCGTTATTGACGTATCCAGACTCAAACGAAAAGCCTATAAAAAGTGGAAAGCAGATCCCAACTGTGTGATGAAACGACAAAACTACCAGCATCTAAAAAACCAGTCAAATCGATTAGTAAAGGAAGAGAAAAAGAAATTTTACGCTAAAAGATTCGAAGCTTCATGCGGAAATAGCGCTAAATACTGGAAAATAGTAAATGAACTGGCTAAAACACAAAAAGGCACTTCTCGGACCGCAACATGCATCAAGGAATTACAGATGGATGGATCATTGATTTCCTCTAGTGAGGCAATTGCGGATCACTTAAATAAATATTTTGCAGCGATTGGGTCAGATATCACGCAACATTTTCCTCAAATATCTGAACAACACCATTTTTCAAACCCAAGTCAAACATCTAACATACATTTGAGACCAACAATACCTAGTGAAGTGGCAGAAATAATCGACAATTTAAAAAACGGCGTGTCACCAGGTATCGATAACATAACATCAGAAGACATCAAAATGCTTAAGCAGCAAATAACGAAGATTTTAGTGAAAATCATCAACAGCCACTTACAAGCCGGTACATTCCCGGCATGTCTTAAATTGTCGAGATTAACACCAATTTTTAAAGGAGGTGATCCTACCAATCCTTCAAATTATCGTCCAATAGCAGTCACCAGTGTGCTAAGCAAAGTGTTTGAAAGAGTCATAAATGCTCGAATGATTGATTACATCAAAGAAACATCAATTTTGGCTCCAATGCAGTATGGTTTTCAGGAGCACAGCAGTACTATTGCGGCTACGCTTGACGCGGTTCAGTTCATAAATCAATCGCTGGATAAAGGTAACTACGTGGCAGCAATTTTCGTCGACCTAAAAAAGGCCTTTGATACCATTGACCACGAGATTTTGTTTCTGCGACTGGAAGAGTATGGGATTTGCATGAAATTTAAAGCTGTTATTAAAAACTACCTTTTGGATAGAAGAATAGTGACAAAACAAGGAAGCTTCACCAGTCAGGAATGTTCTGTAAACAAGGGTATTCCACAGGGATCTATCCTAGGACCTTTACTTTTCCTTATTTATGTGAACAACGTACAAGATCTCAGGCTTTCTGGTAAGATAGTTTTGTTTGCTGACGATACACTCCTGTTATATGCTGGAAAAGATGAGACAGCCATCCAAAGTACAGTAAATATGGATTTGGATAAATACTTGAGATGGCTGCGCCAGAGCAAACTCGTTATAAATGTCCACAAAACTAAATACATTATGTTCCAACAAAAAAATAAACGTCCTATTAATCCATGCATTCAAATTGATGGAGTTCAACTGGAGAAGGTCGAATCGATAAAATACCTGGGATTGATTTTGGATGAGAAGATGTCCTGGACCCATCACATCAACTACATCAGGAAAAAAATTGCACCATTTATCGCAACACTAAGAAGACATGATTTCCTGGAAAAAGGCACTCAACTTCTAATTTTAAATGCGTTTATCTTATCTACTGTGAAATATGGAGCAGTCCTGTGGAGTCAAACATCTAAGCATAACATCGAGCTAATTGGGAGACTTGTCACTAAGGCGATAAAGATTATATTTAGGTTGCCGACCTTAACACCAACGGTCGATGTGTACACTCGATCAGGGTTGTTGAGCATCCAACAGATTATTAATCTTGAAAGAGGCAAAATAATTTACCAAATTATCAATAACGGACTAAAATGGCCAGATATTCCTCGAACTGTTGGAGAGTTGACTAGCAGAGAAACAAGATCAGCCAGCAACCTTTTAGTTTGCAAACCAAGAACGGATAGATTAAAGCTAGATCCAATACAACAGGCTATAGCCTTCTACAATACATTGCCAGATCCGTTAAAGAACTCAACCAATATCATGAGATTCAAAGAAAACTTAAAATTGCACATAAAAAGTAACAACGCACAATGACAAATAACACCAGAGTTTTTTCTATACTTTTCTCTGGACACAAGTCAATGACGACAGTAATAAGTTAATAAAAGTGAGTCTATATTATTGATAAGAATTATGCTGTCCCTTATACCAACAAATTAGTTGCCTGGGAAGCACTATGAAAAATTTACTGGAGGGTAAAGATGGTGCACATGGACTGTGCACGCTGATAGAGTGATGGAGAGAGTGGAAGGAAGGAGGAAAAAAAAAAAAAAAAAAAAAAAAAAAAAAAAAAAAAACGCGCCTATAGATGAAAAATTTTGAAAAGTTGGCGCAGAATTTAAATTTCGGCAAAGAGTAAGCACAAAGATATGTAGTTTTGTTCTGATTTTGTAGTTTTACGAGGTTTTGAAAGTAAAATGGGTAAAAATCGAGTTGATGCACCAAGGCCGGGAAATTTTGCCACCAGAGGGCGAATAAGTGATCGAAAATTGAAGAAAATCACACAAAATTATACGAAAAACAAACACACGAGAAGACAACACGATTAAGAAAAGCCATAGAGATATATTAAGGACATGGCAAGTTTTTACTTTTCATATAATACAAAGCCGTTGAAGTCAGTAAATACAGATACATATTTGCTACAACTACTTCCACCTCCCATTTTCGAAAGCTTTGTGCTTTCCGCTTATGAGCTATCTACAGGAATGCACAAACAAAACATAAACAAGCCGGCGCATTCAGTAGTTTTTTTTTTTTTAGAATAATTCGCTATTAAAAGCGTTTGAGTTGATTTAAAGTGTACGCGAGTTATCATGAAGTGCATCGTGTGCGGTTTCCACAAGCGGCGGGAGATTTCAGACCGAAATCGGTCATTATTCAAGTAAGTATGTGCATGGATGTGCATGCATTTTGTAAAAAATATTTTTAATGATGCCTTCTGGTCATGGATATATTTGGCTATTTGCAGACCTTATAATGCTTGGTTTAAATATTGTTTCAATCAAAATATTAGTTTAAGTGGCAAATGTCGGTTTCGGGGTGCGCGTACGAAAATGATCAAAAACCAAAGTATGAAGATTATTAATTAGCAAAGTATTTGTTAAATTATGTTGAAATAGCTTTGATTAATGTTTTGTGCTGTGTCTCAATACAAAATATTAATATTTTCACTAAAAACGAAACTGCTATAGTGACTGGGTTGCATCTATTAGGTCAATTTCTTACACGTATTTTGGGTTACATCTCGGGAGGTGATGTATTTAAAGTAATGAAGTGTTGGTTGCATTGTGGAATATACTAGTGTCTAAATTTGTGTCTGAAAAAAAATTGGCTCGTGAATATTTCATTGATAGCATTTACAAAATGCTCAGAAATTTACAGTCAAATGCCATTTCAGCTGCTTCCGAAAATGGGAGTATCTTTCAATGTATTTTCGAATGTGGGATTTAATAGTTTTAATTATAAATAATTCTTTTCAGTTTTCCGAAATTGTGCAGGCTTCAGAAAAAATGGAGTAAAATTATACGAAACCATGTAGCTGAGACGATTCGACCCAAAACCGATTGGATTTGCGAAAAGCATTTTAATCCGGTCGATATTGATCGAACAGGTCTTAAGGCGGCTTTAGATATGCGGTGTTTGTCAAACATCTCCTATTCGCCAAATACCGAACACCTAGTCAAGAAATTTGGCTTGGTGCTTGCGGAATGACAAGCACAGTGAATTCGAGCATTGCCGAATGTTCGCCAAAACTGGAAGATGAACGAGCTGCGGGGATCCGACACAGTGCTCGTCTACTTTGATGTGAGTTGAAAGAAAGTTCGACAAACTACGGGAATAGCGAGCACCCGAATGTTACGAAGACATATATAAAAAAAAAATTATAAGTCGGAAATGTTAAAATTTGTCACAACTAGCGTAAATAAAAATTTATGATTTCCAACTGCAAGTGGTACATCAGTCAAGTATGCACTGTGTGCTGGTGTCTGATGAGAATCAGTGCATGCTTTCGAAACCACTTCGTCAAAATAAAATTTTCAATGTAAATAAAAAGATTTTTCAAGTTTAATCATCCCGCAAAAACAATTCCAATTTGATTCGGCTTCGAAGGCTTATTCCGCAAAACGACCGAGTTCCCCGTATCAATATTCTCTGCTTTGATAAGCTTTAGAGATGAAGAAGGGAACCATGATCACAAATCAATAACCTTTATAAATAAAACTGTTTAATGAATAAATCTGCATCAAAACTTTTTCAAATTTCTTGCAGCAATTCATTCTTCTTTAACACTTAAGTTTCAAATAGCTGCTGTACAAAGACATTATTGGTACACTGTATATAAAGTATTACATGATTTTAGTACTTACCATATAAGCTTGTTCCCCTACGTTTGTGTTCTGGCTCGAAGACCCTGGTATTGCATTGGAATCCTGGAAAATAAATTGTTTAAATTGTTATAAAAGTAATATATTTAGTACAGTGCGCGAAATAATTATATCGGACAAAGGGAATATCGGGAAAATTATTTGCTAGCTACTGATTGAAGAAATAAAAATTTAGTTTTATGCTTCATGCAATGATAACAAAGCAACAGCGGATTATATCTTCAACTATTTAATTTTTTTGAAGCCAGGAAGATACAATATTTAAAATTCACGAACGAAATAATTATATCGGACAAATCACATAAAAATGTTTATAAGTATTTTATTTCAAAAATTAAAAACAATAATTAACACCAAAAGAAATCTTAATAATCTATAGGGCTTCCCTTATTTTGTATCACTTTGCATAAACGACGGAGCATGGAATTAACAAGGGATTGAAGAACAGATGTTCCAATTGGATTCCATTCCTTTATAATGGCCGTTTTTAGCTCTAATATGGTGTCAAACTGACGACCTTGTGAATAGACTTGTTGCGATAAGATACCCCATAGATTTTGCATGGGGTTCAAATCAGGGTTTATAGCAACCCATTTTAATAGCGGTATGTTCCGGGACTCAAAAAAAAAGTTTCGTGAACGTCGCAGAGTGTATAGGTGCGTTGTCTTGCTCAAACAGCTAGTCGTCTCTCCATAAATAATCTGCAAAAGTGATAAGCACGTCGTCCAAGAGTTCAACATACGAGTGTTCATTTTATGTGAAATAAAACAAATTTCAGACTTTCCCCGAGAGCCGAATGCAGGGAACCTCCTTGAAAGTTCCTTCTATGACACCTTTGCCGCTCTTTACGGACATCTCTCCAATGACAGCCATCAGGCCCGTCTAAATTGAATTTTTTTCATCACTAAATATGACAGAATCCCATTCATTTGTCCAAAATTTATACCGTTTAGCAAATTCTAAACGTGCAGATTTATGACGTGGTAGAAGCCTTGGTATTTGCAAGCGTTTTTCATATTTAACATTTTCACTATTCTTCAGAATCTGCTGAACCCTTCGCGTAGTGATGGGAAGATTCGATTGAAACCGTATTTGTGAGGGACTTAGCTTTTTATTAACAGCCAGCCATTTTATCTCTCTTTTAGACCTCTCACTGACTTGGGACGGACGACCTGATCTCTTGATTTTGGCGTAATTTTCGGGATTTTCTAAGAAATTATTCACCTTACTTTTGTCCCTGTTCAACTTTTCAGCTATTCTTCTGATTGTTGTCCCGCAATCCCTGTAAGCTAAAATTTTAGCCCGCTCTTCATCAGTCAATGTTGTCCCTCTTGGCATTTTTATTGATTCGAACTGTAATTTTAAAAATTGCGAATTAAAAACTGCACGTGTAAATGCTAATCTTCATTAGTAGGCTGCGTATACCTTGATGAACTAACTAGTCTTATAAATCTAGACGAATTATCAATTTTACACCTAGAAAATATACTTCACGTATAACTGTCCGCTATATTTACTTCGCACTAGTAATTTGGGCTTCTGAACAAAATTAAACACCAGCTGACTACAACGAAAAATTGACAAGTGGCGTAAAGTGCCGTTACATTGCGGTCGATGGCAAAAATGATATGACGTCATCACAAATAGTGTGAGACGATTCATTTTCTCAGAAATACCTATTGATAGTTTGTATGTTATAATTATTTCGCGCCCTGTATTGTTTTACCTCCACAGAAAAAACAGATGGTGTAGCATCTGTTTTCAGCACTCGCGTCCCTGCTATGTATTCGTAGTCCTCCTCCCTGAAGTGCAGGCGACAAACACGATGCCGTTTTGGAAGGATTGTTTCATCCACAAACGGTTTTAACGCAGCAATCCAGCAGTCTTTACGCTTCCACCATTTTGGGAAACTGCAATTAATAAAAACCGTCACATCAGTTTCTTGCACCGATTTTGCGAGCAGCATTACACGGGTAATATTCAGACTAACACACGGAATACGGGACAAACTCAACTTTAACTTTTTACACTTTCAATTGATAGCTTCCTCGTCCTTTGACGTCCGCGGCAACAGAATATACAAAATTAAAACTTACCAGTGGAAGCCAACGTTTTGAGCTCCCTTTTCCCACACTGAAACACAATTCCACACAACACACTTCATTTCACCTGAAACTACGAACGACTTTGCAGGCTTTTTCAAGACAAACCTTTTACAATCGGTTTTTACTTCAGAAACTTAATTCAATCGCCCGCTCGCACGATTCATTTACAAAATTTGGTAGCCAAACTGTCAAAGAACTATCAAAGTAAGATCGGCAGCATATGTTCGAAAAAGTACTGCCAGGTTTCAAAACAGCTTGAGGGAAATTTTGGGAAATTTTCGCCTCGATTTCGAGTTTTTTTATAAAATTTTTGATAGATTTTATTATATTTGCATGAAATGTGGCTTACATTGTATGTGTTTGATGAAAAAAATATTTGAAGGATATATTTGCCGAAGAATCGAAAGGATTCAATTTGAATGTTTGTGGCTAAAACGTACTGAACGATGTACCAAATATTGCTGTAGATATAAGTAATAGTAACAACATAATTTAGCTAGCTCGAAACCCTTTTACGATTCATGTGTGAAAAATATGTGTTTATGAAAACATATTTTATGGCATGCAGAAGTAGCGTCTTATTTCATAGATTTTTATTGTTATTTGAAGTCTTTCACGGGGAAAAGTGAAAAAACTCTCAGCCATAAATGCTTACATGTTTTATATATATATATATATATATATATATATATATATATATATATATATATATATATATATATATATATATATATATATATATATATATATATATATATATATATATATATATATATATATATATATATATATA